>JAHWGI010001382.1:0-287693 GCA_029379305.1 Frankliniella fusca
AGGTCCCCATATGCCTGCCACGTACTGATACACACACTTGGTCGCGAAAGGCCTGCTCTCACCTGCAAGTGTACGAGAACTCATTCACAGACCAACAGGTGTACACACTCCCGGCTTATGTACTTTTTTCTACGTAGCTACGTAAATCTATGCACATGCGTAGCTTACGTTAAATTTCTTACATAACTATGCAAAAATTGTTTAGAATTACGAAAAAAGTGAGCCTTTTTATGCGTGACTATGTAAGAATTCTTTACGTCAGATACGCATGTGCATGGATTTACATAGCTACGTACAAAAAAGGACATAAGCCGGGAGTGTGTATGAATGGACGTTCGCTCACCTGCAGGTGTGCGACATACATTCGCTCAATTGCTGGTGTGCGACATTCGCACTCTTGGATATCCAGTGCACACTAAATGGTGTGCTGTTTAGAACGTTCCGGAAGTGTCGAAACGTTGAAAACAAAATGACGTTTAGTAAAGCCCGACACCTTGAAGTGTGCAATGTTTGCATATTTGACATTGATCAAACCTTGCGAAGAAATGCTTCGCATTACGAGGAAAATCGTTCGTAAGCTGCGAAGCAATTGGCTGCTTTGTACTGCGAAGCATTTTCTTCGTGGTGTGCGAAGAAATCTCTTCGCAAGGCGGGGCTTGCGAAGAAAATGCTTCGTATTGCGAATCCCTACGAAGCAGCGAAATTCTTCGCAACGCTGCGAAGAATTTTCTTCGTAAGACTTTTACAGTGTAATATAAACACCCATTGACGTGCAGCACTCGACCTTCGTTTTACCAGTGTGGCTCGCACCCAGATTTTACGTCCATTCTTTCGTAATTATAAACTTAAATCGAAAGGAATTTCTGCTATTGGCCCCTAGCCCACCTCGAAAAAAAAGTGGAGCGTAATGTTCGTAATTTGTAGTAACATTTCGTTGGCCACCTCTTTATCCTTTTCCCTTTGCAGTATTTTTATTTTATTCAAATCTCAAAGTTTTCCTTTTAGTTGAGACGGACGAAATCCAGCTTGCATTTGTCAACGGCGTAAAACACGTGTTTTATACGTATCGTTTCGCTTGTGGAAATTTTCTTGAACATCTTGAGCCCAGGTTTTACGTCTATTCTTTCAAGATTATAGGCTTACAAACAAAGGAATTTCTGCTATGGGCTTCTAGCCCGCCTCCAAGACAGAGCAGAGCGTAACGTGCGAAATCTGTTGTATTATTTTGCTTGTTACTACTTCTCTTTATCTTTTGTAGCCAGGTGTTTTGGTACATTCTCAAATCACGAAAAGACAAGAAAATTAAATTTGTTCGTTTGCGTTATAACGGACGAAATCCCGCCTTTATTGTGACGAACGTAAAACACATGTTTTTTTTTCACGTATCGGTTAGCTTGTTGAAATTAACTGGTACCTTTTGTAACCAGGTTTTACGTTCATTCCATTAAGATGTTAAGCTTAATTTCAAAGATCATCTGCTATTGGTCCCTAGCCCGTTCCCACGCAACTCTGAAAACGTAAAAGTGAGCAGTGCACACTGTATGTAAAGCGCGCATGGCATGCACTCTGTATATAAAGTGTGCAAAATATGCACACTGTATAAAACGCATGCATGGGCATGCTCACTGTTTGTAATGTGTGCATGGACCTGTCTACTAAAACGGCAACAGTAATCATTGCATACATTTTTTTAAGTTAACGTGTGCAATAAGAGGCTTCCTGCGTGACCAACAGTGATCCTTGCGCACATTTTGAACAGGGAGCATGGCAATTCACAACCTACAGTGAGCATAGGGATGCACACTAAACCCTTCTGCAATTTGTTGTGCATAAACATTCAGGATTTTAAACAACCATTAACATACACATGTTTTTTGCATAATAATGGACAAATTGTGCATACCTATGCACAAATTTCGCATAGGTATGCATGAAAATGTGCATCTTCTTATGGTTGCTTAAAATCTTGCATGTTTCTGGACGACAAAATGCACTAGGATTTAGTGTTTGCACACGTTAAATACAGTGAGCATATCATACACACTTTATATACTGCCTGCAATGCTCACAGTTGGGATTTCGGTAAAGACAGAGCAAAGAGTAACGTGCGTATTTGTTTCTAAAATTGTGCTAGCTTTTACTTTCCATCTCCTTTTGTAGTAATGATTTTCGTTAGAACACTGAATTACGAAATAAGAAGGAAAGGAAGGTTTTGTTTTTTGCCGTTTGAACGGACGGAAACCTGCTGACATTTGTGACGAGCAGAAGAGGTTTTTTTTTAATTTAACGTATCTTTTCGCTTGTCAAAAAATGTCCCGCAGTCAAAATTTCTAAGCTGGTTTTACTTCCATCATCCCAAGACTGGAAGGTTAACGTAAAGTTCATTATATGCAATGTCTTTTACCTCACGTACAGACAAAAGTGAAGCGTAACATGGGTTATTGTTTTTAAGATTCTGCTTGCTACTATTTTCCTCTTTCCTCTGGAATATGGTGTTTCGTTAACATCTCGAATCACCAAATGACACGGTCAACGTAAACCCTAGAATCCATTAGGGTATTCCGCTGGAACGAAACCGGAACCTAAAGAAGAAAAGCACGACCGTCGCCTCTGTTTCCTCCTTCGCGCTCATTCGCTGATCGCTATAGTGACGTCACCGTTGACCAATCAGAGCCCAGGAGGAAACAGATCTGTCGGTCGTGCTTTTCTTGTACAGGTTCCAGTTTCTTTCCAGCGGAAAACCCTATTTCTTACGCAAAATGGGTGAGGACACTTTTTCCATGCTTAAAAGGAGTGAGAATTTTTAACCTTACCCTCTTCGAGCAACATATTTTTTAGAGTCACTCTATTTGGGTGAGGATTGTTTTGTCTCACTTTACTTTAGCAAGAATCCTCACTTTATCAGGGCGAAGTTACCAATTTCTTTCTCAAATAGAGCAAGGAAAAAAATTCTTACTCTGCAGAGAGTTCACGCTAACTGGAAATGTACTTTTTCGTACATGTGAAATGTACGCATATAAACGTGCGGATTTACGTAAACAATCATGCAGAATTATGCAGAATATTGTACATGAATCTTTTTATTATTGTGAATTTTTTCGACATGTAATAAATTCTGCAGATCTATGCACAATATTTTACATAATTCTGCACGATTTTGTACATAAATCCGCACGTTTAAATGCGTACATTTCACATGTACGAAAAAGTACATTCCCAGTTAGGGTGTAATAAAATTGCCCTCAAATTCTCACTCGTATGGGAGCGAGAATTAGGACTCGTGAATTTGCAGTGGATAGTTAAGTTACTATTCGTGTCAGAACGGACTAAAACCCGTCTACATTTGTGACGAGGGAAAGACGCGGGTTTCCTTACGTATGTTTACGCTCATTGAAATTGTCTGGTCACATAAGTCAGCTGGTAAAACGCCTGGTTTCTATTTTATTTTTCTGCACGGGTAAAACAAGTGTGCTATTTGTCACGCCTAAAGTGTGCTATTTAGTACTACACAGTGTCGAGTTTTGCTCGACATTACAATTACGTCTAAACTTTGACGTCTCGCAAGTGTCGAATGTTTGCACACTTGGACACGTGCACCAGCTATTGCAAAGCCATAACAGACGTCGAGAATCTGCACACTGGAAATCCAAGTGAACGAATGTTGCCCTACTGCAGGTAATTGAATGTATGTCGCACACTGAAAGGTGAGCGCACAACCATTCGAACACTTGTAGGTGCGTGAATGACTAATCGTACACTTGCAGGTGTGTAGGTGACCTTTCGCTCACTAGCAGTTGAGCGAATATCAATTCACACACTTTGAAATCCTGGCCTTTCCATGGGTCTCATCTAGGGCCATTCTCTCACCTGCAAGTGTACGAGTAGTCATTCACAGACCAACAAGGGTAAACACTCCCGGCTTATGTACTATTTTGTACGTAGCTATGCAAGTCTCTGCAAATGTGTAGCTTAAATAAATTAAAAAACAGCACCGTTTCATTTCAGACCACCGAGCACGCACTTATACACAGTAGAAATATACGAAAGTTCCCTCCTTGCAGAGAACTAAATTTATGCGCTCTTTTTAAGATGTGTGGAAAATATTCACCCATTTCACAGCGTGATTAAAAAAGAACACCAGGGATTCCAGGGCGCACACTTGGTCCCGAAAGGCCTGCTCTCTGCTGGAGTGCCTATGAGGTCCCCATATGCCTGCCACGTACTGATACACACACTTGGTCCCGAAAGGCCTGCTCTCTGCTGGAGCGCCACTGAGGTCCCCATATGCCTGCCACGTACTGATACACACACTTGGTCGCGAAAGGCCTGCTCTCACCTGCAAGTGTACGAGAACTCATTCACAGACCAACAGGTGTACACACTCCCGGCTTATGTACTTTTTTCTACGTAGCTACGTAAATCTATGCACATGCGTAGCTTACGTTAAATTTCTTACATAACTATGCAAAAATTGTTTAGAATTACGAAAAAAGTGAGCCTTTTTATGCGTGACTATGTAAGAATTCTTTACGTCAGATACGCATGTGCATGGATTTACATAGCTACGTACAAAAAAGGACATAAGCCGGGAGTGTGTATGAATGGACGTTCGCTCACCTGCAGGTGTGCGACATACATTCGCTCAATTGCTGGTGTGCGACATTCGCACTCTTGGATATCCAGTGCACACTAAATGGTGTGCTGTTTAGAACGTTCCGGAAGTGTCGAAACGTTGAAAACAAAATGACGTTTAGTAAAGCCCGACACCTTGAAGTGTGCAATGTTTGCATATTTGACATTGATCAAACCTTGCGAAGAAATGCTTCGCATTACGAGGAAAATCGTTCGTAAGCTGCGAAGCAATTGGCTGCTTTGTACTGCGAAGCATTTTCTTCGTGGTGTGCGAAGAAATCTCTTCGCAAGGCGGGGCTTGCGAAGAAAATGCTTCGTATTGCGAATCCCTACGAAGCAGCGAAATTCTTCGCAACGCTGCGAAGAATTTTCTTCGTAAGACTTTTACAGTGTAATATAAACACCCATTGACGTGCAGCACTCGACCTTCGTTTTACCAGTGTGGCTCGCACCCAGATTTTACGTCCATTCTTTCGTAATTATAAACTTAAATCGAAAGGAATTTCTGCTATTGGCCCCTAGCCCACCTCGAAAAAAAGTGGAGCGTAATGTTCGTAATTTGTAGTAACATTTCGTTGGCCACCTCTTTATCCTTTTCCCTTTGCAGTATTTTTATTTTATTCAAATCTCAAAGTTTTCCTTTTAGTTGAGACGGACGAAATCCAGCTTGCATTTGTCAACGGCGTAAAACACGTGTTTTATACGTATCGTTTCGCTTGTGGAAACTTTCTTGAACATCTTGAGCCCAGGTTTTACGTCTATTCTTTCAAGATTATAGGCTTACAAACAAAGGAATTTCTGCTATGGGCTTCTAGCCCGCCTCCAAGACAGAGCAGAGCGTAACGTGCGAAATCTGTTGTATTATTTTGCTTGTTACTACTTCTCTTTATCTTTTGTAGCCAGGTGTTTTGGTACATTCTCAAATCACGAAAAGACAAGAAAATTAAATTTGTTCGTTTGCGTTATAACGGACGAAATCCCGCCTTTATTGTGACGAACGTAAAACACATGTTTTTTTTTACGTATCGGTTAGCTTGTTGAAATTAACTGGTACCTTTTGTAACCAGGTTTTACGTTCATTCCATTAAGATGTTAAGCTTAATTTCAAAGATCATCTGCTATTGGTCCCTAGCCCGTTCCCACGCAACTCTGAAAACGTAAAAGTGAGCAGTGCACACTGTATGTAAGGCGCGCATGGCATGCACTCTGTATATAAAGTGTGCAAAATATGCACACTGTATAAAACGCCTGCATGGGCATGCTCACTGTTTGTAATGTGTGCATGGACCTGTCTACTAAAACGGCAACAGTAATCATTGCATACATTTTTTTAAGTTAACGTGTGCAATAAGAGGCTTCCTGCGTGACCAACAGTGATCCTTGCGCACATTTTGAACAGGGAGCATGGCAATTCACAACCTACAGTGAGCATAGGGATGCACACTAAACCCTTCTGCAATTTGTTGTGCATAAACATTCAGGATTTTAAACAACCATTAACATACACATGTTTTTTGCATAATAATGGACAAATTGTGCATACCTATGCACAAATTTCGCATAGGTATGCATGAAAATGTGCATCTTCTTATGGTTGCTTAAAATCTTGCATGTTTCTGGACGACAAAATGCACTAGGATTTAGTGTTTGCACACGTTAAATACAGTGAGCATATCATACACACTTTATATACTGCCTGCAATGCTCACAGTTGGGATTTCGGTAAAGACAGAGCAAAGAGTAACGTGCGTATTTGTTTCTAAAATTGTGCTAGCTTTTACTTTCCATCTCCTTTTGTAGTAATGATTTTCGTTAGAACACTGAACTACGAAATAAGAAGGAAAGGAAGGTTTTGTTTTTTGCCGTTTGAACGGACGGAAACCTGCTGGCATTTGTGACGAGCAGAAGAGGTTTTTTTTTAATTTAACGTATCTTTTCGCTTGTCAAAAAATGTCCCGCAGTCAAAATTTCTAAGCTGGTTTTACTTCCATCATCCCAAGACTGGAAGGTTAACGTAAAGTTCATTATATGCAATGTCTTTTACCTCACGTACAGACAAAAGTGAAGCGTAACATGGGTTATTGTTTTTAAGATTCTGCTTGCTACTATTTTCCTCTTTCCTCTGGAATATGGTGTTTCGTTAACATCTCGAATCACCAAATGACACGGTCAACGTAAACCCTAGAATCCATTAGGGTATTCCGCTGGAACGAAACCGGAACCTAAAGAAGAAAAGCACGACCGTCGCCTCTGTTTCCTCCTTCGCGCTCATTCGCTGATCGCTATAGTGACGTCACCGTTGACCAATCAGAGCCCAGGAGGAAACAGATCTGTCGGTCGTGCTTTTCTTGTACAGGTTCCAGTTTCTTTCCAGCGGAAAACCCTATTTCTTACGCAAAATGGGTGAGGACACTTTTTCCATGCTTAAAAGGAGTGAGAATTTTTAACCTTACCCTCTTCGAGCAACATATTTTTTAGAGTCACTCTATTTGGGTGAGGATTGTTTTGTCTCACTTTACTTTAGCAAGAATCCTCACTTTATCAGGGCGAAGTTACCAATTTCTTTCTCAAATAGAGCAAGGAAAAAAATTCTTACTCTGCAGAGAGTTCACGCTAACTGGAAATGTACTTTTTCGTACATGTGAAATGTACGCATATAAACGTGCGGATTTATGTAAAAAATCATGCAGAATTATGCAGAATATTGTACATGAATCTTTTTATTATTGTGAATTTTTTCGACATGTAATAAATTCTGCAGATCTATGCAGAATATTTTACATAATTCTGCACGATTTTGTACATAAATCCGCACGTTTAAATGCGTACCCGTACAAAAAATATTAGTCCCCTTTTGTCCCTTTTCAGTACGCCAAGTAGTACGCTCGGACAGGACGCTTTCAGTCTCCAAACGGTAACGAGACTGGTATGCTTAGAGGGCCAAATCGTACCAAAAAACGCCACTTTCACGTACTAGTCCCCATCCAGTCCAGTCCGCTTTCAGTGCGCGCCCATCTGCAAAGTCCGACAGGGAATTTACCGATCAGAAGCTTCCATGCAAAAATTGGTTGGTAACAAAGGTGCAAAGTTCTAAGTTTATTCTTTACAAAGAAAGTAAAACCTTTTGTAATAAAACAACCGAAACGTGGTAAAGGGGTGTCGATAACGAGGCGAAGCCAAATCCGCTGTCCGTTTTGACCTAGCTAAAGCCGTTTACGAGTTGCCAGAAAAATTTGCTTCGATTTCAATGAAACTTAAATGGCCCTACTAAAATAGAATGTAGATGCCTCAAAGAAAATTTGAGGTCAAAATTCCAATAACTTTCGAAGTTACAGCATACTAAATTTGATTCGGAATTCGCTCATCAGCTCTTTAGTTTTTAACAGTGCTGGGTGCAGCGACCAGGCGTACTGTTTGAGTGAAAGTCCGGGATCAGCAGTTTTCTCGATACCTTTTCGCACACTAGTTCGTTCTCAAGGGACCAGAGACGTCCAAGTCTCGTGTGAAGGGTACTGAGGGCGTACTGGTACGCGTCTCTGATGCCGCCGCTGCGAGTCGCAGCAACCTCCATGCTTCCTAGTCCCCATGCCATCGGTAACTAAAAGCGTACAAAGTCCTGTGCCCGCGCACCAATAGTGTCCTAGTCGACAGTCAAGCGTACTAAAAAAGCACCGAAAGCGTATTAAAAGCATACTTCTTTTTTTGTACGGGTACATTTCACATGTACGAAAAAGTACATTACCAGTTAGGGTGTAATAAAATTGCCCTCAAATTCTCACTCGTATGGGAGCGAGAATTAGGACTCGTGAATTTGCAGTGGATAGTTAAGTAACTATTCGTGTCAGAACGGACTAAAACCCGTCTACATTTGTGACGAGGGAAAGACGCGGGTTTCCTTACGTATGTTTACGCTCACTGAAATTGTCTGGTCACATACGTCAGCTGGTAAAACGCCTGGATTCTATTTTATTTTTCTGCCCGGGTAAAACAAGTGTGCTATTTGTCACGCCTAAAGTGTGCTATTTAGTACTACACAGTGTCGAGTTTTGCTCGACATTACAATTACGTCTAAACTTTGACGTCTCGCAAGTGTCGAATGTTTGCACACTTGGACACGAGCACCAGCTATTGCAAAGCCATAACAGACGTCGAGAATCTGCACACTGGAAATCCAAGTGAACGAATGTTGCCCTACTGCAGGTAATTGAATGTATGTCGCACACTGAAAGGTGAGCGCACAACCATTCGAACACTAGTAGGTGCGTGAATGACTAATCGTACACTTGCAGGTGTGTAGGTGACCTTTCGCTCACTAGCAGTTGAGCGAATATCAATTCACACACTTTGAAATCCTGGCCTTTCCATGGGTCTCATCTAGGGCCATTCTCTCACCTGCAAGTGTACGAGTAGTCATTCACAGACCAACAAGGGTAAACACTCCCGGCTTATGTACTATTTTGTACGTAGCTATGCAAGTCTCTGCAAATGTGTAGCTTAAATAAATTAAAAAACAGCACCGTTTCATTTCAGACCACCGAGCACGCACTTATACACAGTAGAAATATACGAAAGTTCCCTCCTTGCAGAGAACTAAATTTATGCGCTCTTTTTAAGATGTGTGGAAAATATTCACCCATTTCACAGCGTGATTAAAAAAGAACACCAGGGATTCCAGGGCGCACACTTGGTCCCGAAAGGCCTGCTCTCTGCTGGAGTGCCTATGAGGTCCCCATATGCCTGCCACGTACTGATACACACACTTGGTCCCGAAAGGCCTGCTCTCTGCTGGAGCGCCACTGAGGTCCCCATATGCCTGCCACGTACTGATACACACACTTGGTCGCGAAAGGCCTGCTCTCACCTGCAAGTGTACGAGAACTCATTCACAGACCAACAGGTGTACACACTCCCGGCTTATGTACTTTTTTCTACGTAGCTATGTAAATCTATGCACATGCGTAGCTTACGTTAAATTTCTTACATAACTATGCAAAAATTGTTTAGAATTACGAAAAAAGTGAGCCTTTTTATGCGTGACTATGTAAGAATTCTTTACGTCAGATACGCATGTGCATGGATTTACATAGCTACGTACAAAAAAGGACATAAGCCGGGAGTGTGTATGAATGGACGTTCGCTCACCTGCAGGTGTGCGACATACATTCGCTCAATTGCTGGTGTGCGACATTCGCACTCTTGGATATCCAGTGCACACTAAATGGTGTGCTGTTTAGAACGTTCCGGAAGTGTCGAAACGTTGAAAACAAAATGACGTTTAGTAAAGCCCGACACCTTGAAGTGTGCAATGTTTGCATATTTGACATTGATCAAACCTTGCGAAGAAATGCTTCGCATTACGAGGAAAATCGTTCGTAAGCTGCGAAGCATTTGGCTGCTTTGTACTGCGAAGCATTTTCTTCGTGGTGTGCGAAGAAATCTCTTCGCAAGGCGGGGCTTGCGAAGAAAATGCTTCGTATTGCGAATCCCTACGAAGCAGCGAAATTCTTCGCAACGCTGCGAAGAATTTTCTTCGTAAGACTTTTACAGTGTAATATAAACACCCATTGACGTGCAGCACTCGACCTTCGTTTTACCAGTGTGGCTCGCACCCAGATTTTACGTCCATTCTTTCGTAGTTATAAACTTAAATCGAAAGGAATTTCTGCTTTTGGCCCCTAGCCCACCTCAAAAAAAAAAGTGGAGCGTAATGTTCGTAATTTGTAGTAACAATCCGTTGGCCACCTCTTTATCCTTTTCCCTTTGCAGTATTTTTATTTTATTCAAATCTCAAAGTTTTCCTTTTAGTTGAGACGGACGAAATCCAGCTTGCATTTGTCAACGCCGTAAAACACGTGTTTTATACGTATCGTTTCGCTTGAGGAAATTTTCTTGAACATCTTGAGCCCAGGTTTTACGTCTATTCTTTCAAGATTATAGGCTTACAAACAAAGGAATTTCTGCTATGGGCTTCTAGCCCGCCTCCAAGACAGAGCAGAGCGTAACGTGCGAAATCTGTTGTATTATTTTGCTTGTTACTACTTCTCTTTATCTTTTGGAGCCAGGTGTTTTGGTACATTCTCAAATCACGAAAAGACAAGAAAATTAAATTTGTTCGTTTGCGTTATAACGGACGAAATCCCGCCTTTATTGTGACGAACGTAAAACACATGTTTTTTTTTACGTATCGGTTAGCTTGTTGAAATTAACTGGTACCTTTTGTAACCAGGTTTTACGTTCATTCCATTAAGATGTTAAGCTTAATTTCAAAGATCATCTGCTATTGGTCCCTAGCCCGTTCCCACGCAACTCTGAAAACGTAAAAGTGAGCAGTGCACACTGTATGTAAAGCGCGCATGGCATGCACTCTGTATATAAAGTGTGCAAAATATGCACACTGTATAAAACGCCTGCATGGGCATGCTCACTGTTTGTAATGTGTGCATGGACCTGTCTACTAAAACGGCAACAGTAATCATTGCATACATTTTTTTAAGTTAACGTGTGCAATAAGAGGCTTCCTGCGTGACCAACAGTGATCCTTGCGCACATTTTGAACAGGGAGCATGGCAATTCACAACCTACAGTGAGCATAGGGATGCACACTAAACCCTTCTGCAATTTGTTGTGCATAAACATTCAGGATTTTAAACAACCATTAACATACACATGTTTTTTGCATAATAATGGACAAATTGTGCATACCTATGCACAAATTTCGCATAGGTATGCATGAAAATGTGCATCTTCTTATGGTTGCTTAAAATCTTGCATGTTTCTGGACGACAAAATGCACTAGGATTTAGTGTTTGCACACGTTAAATACAGTGAGCATATCATACACACTTTATATACTGCCTGCAATGCTCACAGTTGGGATTTCGGTAAAGACAGAGCAAAGAGTAACGTGCGTATTTGTTTCTAAAATTGTGCTAGCTTTTACTTTCCATCTCCTTTTGTAGTAATGATTTTCGTTAGAACACTGAACTACGAAATAAGAAGGAAAGGAAGGTTTTGTTTTTTGCCGTTTGAACGGACGGAAACCTGCTGGCATTTGTGACGAGCAGAAGAGGTTTTTTTTTAATTTAACGTATCTTTTCGCTTGTCAAAAAATGTCCCGCAGTCAAAATTTCTAAGCTGGTTTTACTTCCATCATCCCAAGACTGGAAGGTTAACGTAAAGTTCATTATATGCAATGTCTTTTACCTCACGTACAGACAAAAGTGAAGCGTAACATGGGTTATTGTTTTTAAGATTCTGCTTGCTACTATTTTCCTCTTTCCTCTGGAATATGGTGTTTCGTTAACATCTCGAATCACCAAATGACACGGTCAACGTAAACCCTAGAATCCATTAGGGTATTCCGCTGGAACGAAACCGGAACCTAAAGAAGAAAAGCACGACCGTCGCCTCTGTTTCCTCCTTCGCGCTCATTCGCTGATCGCTATAGTGACGTCACCGTTGACCAATCAGAGCCCAGGAGGAAACAGATCTGTCGGTCGTGCTTTTCTTGTACAGGTTCCAGTTTCTTTCCAGCGGAAAACCCTATTTCTTACGCAAAATGGGTGAGGGACACTTTTTCCATGCTTAAAAGGAGTGAGAATTTTTAACCTTACCCTCTTCGAGCAACATATTTTTTAGAGTCACTCTATTTGGGTGAGGATTGTTTTGTCTCACTTTACTTTAGCAAGAATCCTCACTTTATCAGGGCGAAGATACCAATTTCTTTCTCAAATAGAGCAAGGAAAAAAATTCTTACTCTGCAGAGAGTTATAATAAAATTGCCCTCAGATTCTCACTCGTATGGGAGCGAGAATTAGGACTCGTGAATTTGCAGTGGATAGTTAAGTAACTATTCGTGTCAGAACGGACTAAAACCCGTCTACATTTGTGACGAGGGAAAGACGCGGGTTTCCTTACGTATGTTTACGCTCATTGAAATTGTCTGGTCACATAAGTCAGCTGGTAAAACGCCTGGTTTCTATTTTATTTTTCTGCACGGGTAAAACAAGTGTGCTATTTGTCACGCCTAAAGTGTGCTATTTAGTACTACACAGTGTCGAGTTTTGCTCGACATTACAATTACGTCTAAACTTTGACGTCTCGCAAGTGTCGAATGTTTGCACACTTGGACACGAGCACCAGCTATTGCAAAGCCATAACAGACGTCGAGAATCTGCACACTGGAAATCCAAGTGAACGAATGTTGCCCTACTGCAGGTAATTGAATGTATGTCGCACACTGAAAGGTGAGCGCACAACCATTCGCACACTTGTAGGTGCGTGAATGACTAATCGTACACTTGCAGGTGTGTAGGTGACCTTTCGCTCACTAGCAGTTGAGCGAATATCAATTCACACACTTTGAAATCCTGGCCTTTCCATGGGTCTCATCTAGGGCCATTCTCTCACCTGCAAGTGTACGAGTAGTCATTCACAGACCAACAAGGGTAAACACTCCCGGCTTATGTACTATTTTGTACGTAGCTATGCAAGTCTCTGCAAATGTGTAGCTTAAATAAATTAAAAAACAGCACCGTTTCATTTCAGACCACCGAGCACGCACTTATACACAGTAGAAATATACGAAAGTTCCCTCCTTGCAGAGAACTAAATTTATGCGCTCTTTTTAAGATGTGTGGAAAATATTCACCCATTTCACAGCGTGATTAAAAAAGAACACCAGGGATTCCAGGGCGCACACTTGGTCCCGAAAGGCCTGCTCTCTGCTGGAGTGCCTATGAGGTCCCCATATGCCTGCCACGTACTGATACACACACTTGGTCCCGAAAGGCCTGCTCTCTGCTGGAGCGCCACTGAGGTCCCCATATGCCTGCCACGTACTGATACACACACTTGGTCGCGAAAGGCCTGCTCTCACCTGCAAGTGTACGAGAACTCATTCACAGACCAACAGGTGTACACACTCCCGGCTTATGTACTTTTTTCTACGTAGCTATGTAAATCTATGCACATGCGTAGCTTACGTTAAATTTCTTACATAACTATGCAAAAATTGTTTAGAATTACGAAAAAAGTGAGCCTTTTTATGCGTGACTATGTAAGAATTCTTTACGTCAGATACGCATGTGCATGGATTTACATAGCTACGTACAAAAAAGGACATAAGCCGGGAGTGTGTATGAATGGACGTTCGCTCACCTGCAGGTGTGCGACATACATTCGCTCAATTGCTGGTGTGCGACATTCGCACTCTTGGATATCCAGTGCACACTAAATGGTGTGCTGTTTAGAACGTTCCGGAAGTGTCGAAACGTTGAAAACAAAATGACGTTTAGTAAAGCCCGACACCTTGAAGTGTGCAATGTTTGCATATTTGACATTGATCAAACCTTGCGAAGAAATGCTTCGCATTACGAGGAAAATCGTTCGTAAGCTGCGAAGCATTTGGCTGCTTTGTACTGCGAAGCATTTTCTTCGTGGTGTGCGAAGAAATCTCTTCGCAAGGCGGGGCTTGCGAAGAAAATGCTTCGTATTGCGAATCCCTACGAAGCAGCGAAATTCTTCGCAACGCTGCGAAGAATTTTCTTCGTAAGACTTTTACAGTGTAATATAAACACCCATTGACGTGCAGCACTCGACCTTCGTTTTACCAGTGTGGCTCGCACCCAGATTTTACGTCCATTCTTTCGTAGTTATAAACTTAAATCGAAAGGAATTTCTGCTATTGGCCCCTAGCCCACCTCGAAAAAAAAGTGGAGCGTAATGTTCGTAATTTGTAGTAACATTTCGTTGGCCACCTCTTTATCCTTTTCCCTTTGCAGTATTTTTATTTTATTCAAATCTCAAAGTTTTCCTTTTAGTTGAGACGGACGAAATCCAGCTTGCATTTGTCAACGGCGTAAAACACGTGTTTTATACGTATCGTTTCGCTTGTGGAAATTTTCTTGAACATCTTGAGCCCAGGTTTTACGTCTATTCTTTCAAGATTATAGGCTTACAAACAAAGGAATTTCTGCTATGGGCTTCTAGCCCGCCTCCAAGACAGAGCAGAGCGTAACGTGCGAAATCTGTTGTATTATTTTGCTTGTTACTACTTCTCTTTATCTTTTGGAGCCAGGTGTTTTGGTACATTCTCAAATCACGAAAAGACAAGAAAATTAAATTTGTTCGTTTGCGTTATAACGGACGAAATCCCGCCTTTATTGTGACGAACGTAAAACACATGTTTTTTTTTACGTATCGGTTAGCTTGTTGAAATTAACTGGTACCTTTTGTAACCAGGTTTTACGTTCATTCCATTAAGATGTTAAGCTTAATTTCAAAGATCATCTGCTATTGGTCCCTAGCCCGTTCCCACGCAACTCTGAAAACGTAAAAGTGAGCAGTGCACACTGTATGTAAAGCGCGCATGGCATGCACTCTGTATATAAAGTGTGCAAAATATGCACACTGTATAAAACGCCTGCATGGGCATGCTCACTGTTTGTAATGTGTGCATGGACCTGTCTACTAAAACGGCAACAGTAATCATTGCATACATTTTTTTAAGTTAACGTGTGCAATAAGAGGCTTCCTGCGTGACCAACAGTGATCCTTGCGCACATTTTGAACAGGGAGCATGGCAATTCACAACCTACAGTGAGCATAGGGATGCACACTAAACCCTTCTGCAATTTGTTGTGCATAAACATTCAGGATTTTAAACAACCATTAACATACACATGTTTTTTGCATAATAATGGACAAATTGTGCATACCTATGCACAAATTTCGCATAGGTATGCATGAAAATGTGCATCTTCTTATGGTTGCTTAAAATCTTGCATGTTTCTGGACGACAAAATGCACTAGGATTTAGTGTTTGCACACGTTAAATACAGTGAGCATATCATACACACTTTATATACTGCCTGCAATGCTCACAGTTGGGATTTCGGTAAAGACAGAGCAAAGAGTAACGTGCGTATTTGTTTCTAAAATTGTGCTAGCTT
Source organism: Frankliniella fusca (assembly GCA_029379305.1). Lineage (NCBI taxonomy): Eukaryota > Metazoa > Arthropoda > Insecta > Thysanoptera > Thripidae > Frankliniella > Frankliniella fusca. The sequence continues at coordinate 15,585 of JAHWGI010001382.1, forward strand.
TTACTTTCCATCTCCTTTTGTAGTAATGATTTTCGTTAGAACACTGAACTACGAAATAAGAAGGAAAGGAAGGTTTTGTTTTTTGCCGTTTGAACGGACGGAAACCTGCTGGCATTTGTGACGAGCAGAAGAGGTTTTTTTTTAATTTAACGTATCTTTTCGCTTGTCAAAAAATGTCCCGCAGTCAAAATTTCTAAGCTGGTTTTACTTCCATCATCCCAAGACTGGAAGGTTAACGTAAAGTTCATTATATGCAATGTCTTTTACCTCACGTACAGACAAAAGTGAAGCGTAACATGGGTTATTGTTTTTAAGATTCTGCTTGCTACTATTTTCCTCTTTCCTCTGGAATATGGTGTTTCGTTAACATCTCGAATCACCAAATGACACGGTCAACGTAAACCCTAGAATCCATTAGGGTATTCCGCTGGAACGAAACCGGAACCTAAAGAAGAAAAGCACGACCGTCGCCTCTGTTTCCTCCTTCGCGCTCATTCGCTGATCGCTACAGTGACGTCACCGTTGACCAATCAGGGCCCAGGAGGAAACAGATCTGTCGGTCGTGCTTTTCTTACACAGGTTCCAGTTTCTTTCCAGCGGAAAACCCTATTTCTTACGCAAAATGGGTGAGGACACTTTTTCCATGCTTAAAAGGAGTGAGAATTTTTAACCTTACCCTCTTCGAGCAACATATTTTTTAGAGTCACTCTATTTGGGTGAGGATTGTTTTGTCTCACTTTACTTTAGCAAGAATCCTCACTTTATCAGGGCGAAGATACCAATTTCTTTCTCAAATAGAGCAAGGAAAAAAATTCTTACTCTGCAGAGAGTTATAATAAAATTGCCCTCAGATTCTCACTCGTATGGGAGCGAGAATTAGGACTCGTGAATTTGCAGTGGATAGTTAAGTAACTATTCGTGTAAGAACGGACTAAAACCCGTCTACATTTGTGACGAGGGAAAGACGCGGGTTTCCTTACGTATGTTTACGCTCATTGAAATTGTCTGGTCACATAAGTCAGCTGGTAAAACGCCTGGTTTCTATTTTATTTTTCTGCACGGGTAAAACAAGTGTGCTATTTGTCACGCCTAAAGTGTGCTATTTAGTACTACACAGTGTCGAGTTTTGCTCGACATTACAATTACGTCTAAACTTTGACGTCTCGCAAGTGTCGAATGTTTGCACACTTGGACACGTGCACCAGCTATTGCAAAGCCATAACAGACGTCGAGAATCTGCACACTGGAAATCCAAGTGAACGAATGTTGCCCTACTGCAGGTAATTGAATGTATGTCGCACACTGAAAGGTGAGCGCACAACCATTCGCACACTTGTAGGTGCGTGAATGACTAATCGTACACTTGCAGGTGTGTAGGTGACCTTTCGCTCACTAGCAGTTGAGCGAATATCAATTCACACACTTTGAAATCCTGGCCTTTCCATGGGTCTCATCTAGGGCCATTCTCTCACCTGCAAGTGTACGAGTAGTCATTCACAGACCAACAAGGGTAAACACTCCCGGCTTATGTACTATTTTGTACGTAGCTATGCAAGTCTCTGCAAATGTGTAGCTTAAATAAATTAAAAAACAGCACCGTTTCATTTCAGACCACCGAGCACGCACTTATACACAGTAGAAATATACGAAAGTTCCCTCCTTGCAGAGAACTAAATTTATGCGCTCTTTTTAAGATGTGTGGAAAATATTCACCCATTTCACAGCGTGATTAAAAAAGAACACCAGGGATTCCAGGGCGCACACTTGGTCCCGAAAGGCCTGCTCTCTGCTGGAGTGCCTATGAGGTCCCCATATGCCTGCCACGTACTGATACACACACTTGGTCCCGAAAGGCCTGCTCTCTGCTGGAGCGCCACTGAGGTCCCCATATGCCTGCCACGTACTGATACACACACTTGGTCGCGAAAGGCCTGCTCTCACCTGCAAGTGTACGAGAACTCATTCACAGACCAACAGGTGTACACACTCCCGGCTTATGTACTTTTTTCTACGTAGCTATGTAAATCTATGCACATGCGTAGCTTACGTTAAATTTCTTACATAACTATGCAAAAATTGTTTAGAATTACGAAAAAAGTGAGCCTTTTTATGCGTGACTATGTAAGAATTCTTTACGTCAGATACGCATGTGCATGGATTTACATAGCTACGTACAAAAAAGGACATAAGCCGGGAGTGTGTATGAATGGACGTTCGCTCACCTGCAGGTGTGCGACATACATTCGCTCAATTGCTGGTGTGCGACATTCGCACTCTTGGATATCCAGTGCACACTAAATGGTGTGCTGTTTAGAACGTTCCGGAAGTGTCGAAACGTTGAAAACAAAATGACGTTTAGTAAAGCCCGACACCTTGAAGTGTGCAATGTTTGCATATTTGACATTGATCAAACCTTGCGAAGAAATGCTTCGCATTACGAGGAAAATCGTTCGTAAGCTGCGAAGCATTTGGCTGCTTTGTACTGCGAAGCATTTTCTTCGTGGTGTGCGAAGAAATCTCTTCGCAAGGCGGGGCTTGCGAAGAAAATGCTTCGTATTGCGAATCCCTACGAAGCAGCGAAATTCTTCGCAACGCTGCGAAGAATTTTCTTCGTAAGACTTTTACAGTGTAATATAAACACCCATTGACGTGCAGCACTCGACCTTCGTTTTACCAGTGTGGCTCGCACCCAGATTTTACGTCCATTCTTTCGTAGTTATAAACTTAAATCGAAAGGAATTTCTGCTTTTGGCCCCTAGCCCACCTCAAAAAAAAAGTGGAGCGTAATGTTCGTAATTTGTAGTAACATTTCGTTGGCCACCTCTTTATTCTTTTCCCTTTGCAGTATTTTTATTTTATTCAAATCTCAAAGTTTTCCTTTTAGTTGAGACGGACGAAATCCAGCTTGCATTTGTCAACGCCGTAAAACACGTGTTTTATACGTATCGTTTCGCTTGAGGAAATTTTCTTGAACATCTTGAGCCCAGGTTTTACGTCTATTCTTTCAAGATTATAGGCTTACAAACAAAGGAATTTCTGCTATGGGCTTCTAGCCCGCCTCCAAGACAGAGCAGAGCGTAACGTGCGAAATCTGTTGTATTATTTTGCTTGTTACTACTTCTCTTTATCTTTTGGAGCCAGGTGTTTTGGTACATTCTCAAATCACGAAAAGACAAGAAAATTAAATTTGTTCGTTTGCGTTATAACGGACGAAATCCCGCCTTTATTGTGACGAACGTAAAACACATGTTTTTTTTCTTTACGTATCAGTTAGCTTGTTGAAATTAACTGGTACCTTTTGTAACCAGGTTTTACGTTCATTCCATTAAGATGTTAAGCTCAATTTCAAAGATCATCTGCTATTGTTCCCAAGCCCGTTCCCACGCAACTCTGAAAACATAAAAGTGAGCAGTGCACACTGTATGTAAAGCGCGCATGGCATGCACTCTGTATATAAAGTGTGCAAAATATGCACAATGTATAAAACGCCTGCATGGGCATGCTCACTGTTTGTAATGTGTGCATGGACCTGTCTTCTAAAACGGCAACAGTAATGATTGCATACATTTTTTTAAGTTAACGTGTGCAATAAGAGGCTTCCTGCGTGACCAACAGTGATCCTTGCGCACATTTTGAACAGGGAGCATGGCAAAACGTAAAAGTGAGCAGTGCTTACTGTATGTAAGGCGCGCATGGCATGCACTCTGTATATAAAGTGTGCAAAATATGCACACTGTATAAAACGCATGCATGGGCATGCTCACTGTTTGTAATGTGTGCATGGACCTGTCTACTAAAACGGCAACAGTAATCATTGCATACATTTTTTTAAGTTAACGTGTGCAATAAGAGGCTTCCTGCGTGACCAACAGTGATCATTGCGCACATTTTAAACACGGACCATGGCAATTCACAACCAACAGTGAGCATAGGGATGCACACTAAACCCTTCTGCAATTTGTTGTGCATAAACATGCAGGATTTTAAACAACCATTAATATACACATATTATATGCATAATAATGGACAAATTGTGTATACCTATACACAAATTTTGCATAGGTATGCATGAAATTGTGCATCATCCTATGGATGCTTAAAATCCTGCATGTTTCTGGACAACAAAATGCACTAGGATTTAGTGTTTGCACACGTTAAATACAGTAAGCATATCATACACACTTTATATACTGCCTGCAATGCTCACAGTTGGGATTTCAATAAAGACAGAGTGAAGAATAACGTGCGTATTTGTTTCTAAAATTGTGCTTGCTTTTACTATCCATCTCCTTTTGTAGTAATTTTTTTCGTCAGAACTCCAAATTACAATATAAGACGGAAAGGTAGTGCCGTTTGAACGGACGGAAACCTGCTGACATTTGTAACGAGCGTAAGAAGTTTTTTTTTTTATTTACCGCATCTTTTCGCTTAACAAAAATTGTCCCGCAGTCAAAATTTCTAAGCTGGTTGTACTTCCATCATCCCAAGACTGGAAGGTTAACGTAAAGTTTATTATATGTAATGTCTTTTAGCTCACGTACAGACAAAAGTGAAGCGTAACATGGGTTATTGTTTTTAAGATTCTGCTTGCTACTATTTTCCTCTTTCCTTTGTAGTATGATGTTTCGTTAAAATCTCGAATCACAAAATGACATGGTCACCGCAAACCCTAGAATCCAATAGGGTATTCCGCTGGAACGAAACCGGAACCTAAAGAAGAAAAGCACGACAGTCGGCTCTGTTTCCTCCTTCGCGCTCATTGGCTGATCGCTACAGTGACGTCACCGTTGACCAATCAGGGCCCAGGAGGAAACAAATCTGTCAGTCGTGCTTTTCTTATTTAGGTCCCGGTTTCTTTCCAGCGGAATACCCTATTTCTTACGCAAAATGGGTGAGGACACATATTCCATGCTTAAAAGGAGTGAGAATTTTTAACCTTACCCTCTACGAGCAATATATTTTTTAGAGTCACTCTGTTTTGTCTCACTTTACTTTAGCAAGAATCCTCACTTTCTCAGGGCGAAGTTACCAATTTCTTTCTCAAATAGAGCGAGGAAAAAAATTCTTACTCTGCAGAGAGTAATAAAATTGCTCTCAAATTCTCACTACTTCCACGTACTGATACACATACTTGGTCCCGAAAGGCCTGCTCTCTGCTGGAGTGCCACAGAGGTCCCCATATGCCTGCCACGTACTGATACACGCACTTGGTCCCGAAAGGCTTGCTCTCTGCTGGAGCGCCACTGAGGTCCCCATATGCCTGCCACGTTCTGATACACACACTTGGTCCCGAAAGGCCTGCTCTCTGCTGCAGCCCCACCGAGGTCCCCATATGCTTGCAACGTACTGATACACACACACTTGCTACACCTGGTGCCGAAAAGCCGGCCAAAATATCGAAGGGAAACACACGGTCCCCAAAAGCGTACTTTCTACGGATGCAATATACACTCCTTATTTTGTGTTAAATTTAAAATCCGATAAAAGTTTTTCTGTCAAACCAAACCTTCTGAACACGATTATATGTCTCTTTCCTTTAAATCTGTTGGTCCCCAAAGGTCTGTTTGAGACGGGGTCCCCAAAGACCTGCCCATACACGTATGTGTGTGTGTGTGTGTGTGTGTGTGTGTGTGTGTGTGTGTGTGTGTTTCTGTGAATTCATTATCTTTTGTGGCCCTGTGTCATGTAGTGTTCTAAAATTACCGTTTTTTGAACTCATAGTAAAAAAAAACGTTAAAAACGAGTAAAATACGGTAAAATACCGTTTTATGGTAATTTTGGGTATTTTTTGCGAAAAAGTTCAGGAAATAGTATTTCTTTGTTTTTCTTTAATTAAAATTTTTGTGGTTGTGTATTTTGTCACAACAGAGGGAGGCAGAGGCGTTTTTAAGTCCATCTGAAGGGGGAAGGGGGGGGGGGCGGGGGGGAGAAGCACTCCAGGTTGCCTACATACAGGAGTTTTGTCGTGCAATTTGCCTACTTTCCAGGCGGCTATCTAGGACCGATGGAGGGGGGACATTTCCCCCAGTCCCCCCCCCCCCCCTAAAAGCGCCACTGGAGGGAGAGGGGGGGGGGGTATTGTAGTAGCGTCCTAACTCTAATGAAAAAATCGAATGACCTTAGTATGTATCGCAACCCAAGCATCTTTTGAACCGAGCCGCGTAGTACGGGTCGGTAAAGATAGGGGAAGGAGAGAGCGCGCGACATAGTTCGACTGGTTCGACTGTTGACTGTCTGTGGCGGAGGGGAGGCGTGTTGGTGTGTTGGTGCGTGTGCGTCGGTTGTGCCGTTTGGCGGGAAAATAGGGTCAATAAGAGTTGTGAATATTCCTTACACTGTAAGTAGTTTAGTTTAAACACATATCAATCACGTTTGCTGTTAGTCTATAGTATCATTATTATTATTATTATTATTATTATTATTATTATTATTATTATTATTATTATTATTATTATTATGGGACTTCTTCTTCAGACATAACTTTAAACCTACATAACTGTATATCCACATAATTGTTGACAGACATAGCCGGCCACAGACATTTTTCGTCGGTTCCTCTCGCCTCGTCGCTGGCATTGTTGATACAGATATGATGACCATGGTAAGAGCATTTTGAATCTAGACAGCTTTAACCTGTTGGAAACTAATGATAAAGTTTCTGGACAAAACGATGAACCTTAGTCATAACCTCTTTATTTGGCTCACACAAACTGTCTTTGTTGTAGGCGTTTATTTCTGCATCCGTTCTGCTCCGATCGGTTTGGTTCACCTCGTCAGTCGTCTTCTGGGCAAATGCTTTCGGTAATTTGTTGCCATGTGATTGAACTTATTCATTTCAACGCCTATCTCTACATGAAAAATAAAGCAGTGTCATTCAGAGTGCTCCTATCTTACTTTCCCTTTTCTCTGTGAGCTGTTCTGCCAGTGCCAGTACTGACCTCAACTCCGGGTCAAAAGCAGAAATTCAAGTAATATGGTTTAGCCAGGAATACAACGCGTGTTTCAAGAGAAAGGGTTGAGGAAACTGGAAACACATCAGAGACGGGATGCATCTGCACTAGAATACAGAGTGTGTGATATTCCCTCGACAAATGATGAACTGCAAGCTAGCAATACAGGCAACTATTTATTGAGTAAAAATTTTGGCTCATGCTTCAACGCTCTTACCATGGTCATCATATCTGTATCGACAATGCCAGCGACGAGGCGAGAGGAACCGACGAAAAAAACAATTAATTAAAATTTTTTTAATGCCTATCGAGGCGCTGCAGACGATTCCCCGTCCCACGATCATCTTGGTTTTCAAAATCACCGCTGGAGCAAGGCAGCAGCCGATTGCGTCGCCGGGAGCGATATGAGAAACTGCCCGGCCCGCCAATGTATATTTTGTAATATTTGACATTTTTTTTTTATTATTTTTTAATATTTTTTAAAAATATTGTAAAAAAATAATAAAATATTATGGGGGACCTTCCGGTGAGGGGACCTTCCGCTTCCGGACGTTTCCCAACTTCATTCAGAAATAATATTTGAATTTTTGAATAATGTATACATATGAACAACTTAAAAAATAGAGGACAGATAGAGTTCGATCACCATAGCAACAATATAAAAAATAGAGGACAGAGAGAGTTGTGGTTTTACTAAAAAAAATTTCAATCATCATATGAACAATTTTAAAAAAATAGAGGACAGATAGAGTTGTGGTTTTACTCAAAAATTTCAATCATCATTAAAATTTCTTTTTTCTGCACAGCGGGCAAGTGGCGCTTTCCTCCACCCTTCCCGCGCAGGTCCTACAGCAAATGCGGTGCCCGGAGCGGGTGGTATTCGCGCCTGCCTAATAGCCAACATCTACACACGTGTGCAGAGGAATGGCCTAGTAGGCAGGCGCGAATACCGCCCGCTCCACACATCTATGTGTTGGGCGGGTTTTGCCTACTTTTTTGGCAGCACTGTCAACGGTTATGCCTGGCAAAGATTATGCCTGTTGAATGTTATGTCTGACGACAGTTATGTGAATAAACGGTTTGAATAAACGATTGGGCGGGTTTTGCCTACTTTTCTGGCAGCAGCACTGGTATACAGATACCACAGATACGTCTGTCAACGGTTATGCCTGGCAAAGATTATGCCTGTCGAATGTTATGTCTGACGACAGTTATGTGAATAAACGGTTTGGTTATTTCTGTAAAATTTTATGCCTCTAGCAATTATGATTTTAATTCAAATAAAAAAAAAATTATTTAAAAATGATTGTGTTATCTCTGTCACCAGTTATGTCGATTTACAGTTATGTGGGTTTAAAGTTATGTCTGTCAACATCACCTTATTATTATTATTACTATTACTTTTTTCATAATTATTGATAACACTAATTTTTAAGATATTTTTAACAATTTTTCTTCAATCTAATCGAGATTTTTCGTATTTTTGAGTAAAAAACCCAAAACCCGATGAGTAAAAAACTGTATTTTACCGAGTATTTTACCTAAAATTACGGTAATTTACTATCCCTTTAGAACACTAGTGTCATGTGCACCATTTTCATCCTCACAATGATGGCTCCTGTTGATGTGTTTTCATGCTGCCCATAACTATTTCATTGTGCTTGCGTTGTTTGACTCACCATGACTCCAACACTTTACTCTGACAGCCTCTATTTTTTTTTAAAGTGCTTCTGACATGCATGAATTTCTGTGTCTGACTTAATTGCTTGTTTGTTTTTTTTTGTTTTTTTGATGAAGTGACACACTGGTCCTGCAATACTGTGTTTATTACCAATTATGATTCATAAACCAAAGTATTCTATTCCATCCCTGTGATGGTGCTGAATACGTCATTCTCTTTTGCCCCTTAAATTGTTCATGCATTTTGTTATTGATTTTTATATATGCCTTGTGTGTCTGGTTTGCCCTGTTATTAACTTGTTTTGCCCTTAAAGTTGCCTTTTGATGCACTTGTCCCTGTTGTGCTTGTGACTCGCATTTTACTGTGTGCTCTTTGAACTGACTTTATGCCATGTTCTGCGGATTGTTTTTTGATCTGTGCATGCTATGATTTTTGTGTGTGCCCATGTCTTTTGGACTTGAACTTGAACCCTGTTGTCACTGCTGCCTGCCATGAAAGTTTTTATTTTTCTTTCTCATTTTCTTCTTTTGAATGCGTGTGTTATTATTTTGCTTTTTGCCCTGCCCTGTTTTGTGCTGTGTGAATTGATTATCTTTTGTGGTACTGTGTCATGTGCACAATTTCCATCCTTACCATGATGGCCCGTGTTAATGCGTTATCATGCTGCCCATAACTATTTCATAGTGCTTACATCGTTTATCACTGCGTGCTCTGGTTGCCTTAAATTATTTTTGAGTGCTTCTGACATGCTTGAATCTTTTTATCTGACTGAATTCCGCCCTTTTCTTTTCCTTTTTTTTAAAAAATCTGTGCATGCTGTGATTTTGGTAGAATCCTTTGTCTTGTGGACTTGAACTTGAACCTTGATCCCCCCTTAAAAATATGATTTATTGGTGTGTTCTGAATATTTTGAACTGTGTGTGCCATGCGATAATATCTGTTTTCTCGTGTGCTTCATGATTTGGTACTGCAAATGGAACTTGTGGCCTTCTCTCTTGTTTATGTTGTGTTTTCCAAAGTGTACCTGTCTCGCATTTTACTGAATGCATTTTGAAGTGATCTGATGCCATGTTGTGCATGTTACATTTTTTTTTTTTTCATCTGTGCATGCTGTGAGTTTTGTATAAGCCTTTGTCTTGTGGACTTAAACTTGAACCTTGATCCCCCTTAAAAATATGTTTTATTGGTGTGCTCGGAATATATAAGACACAGACGAAGACAAAAATAAAAATAGCAAGAATTTCTTTAAAGTCCATTTCTCTCAGTATTGCATCACACTTCTTGTGTAGCCAACAGTGACAGTGAAAGCACTGCACCATCTGTCCAACTAAGCCCTCCTTGATATTTTCATACTCGCTCTTACCACATTTGAGACACAAATGTTTCATGGAAGGAGTTCTCTTGAGCAGGTCTGCAGCAATAGTTCTACGAAACTTATGCGGATCAAACGTTTTACTAGCTTTGTTTACTTTTAAAATGCAGTGACAGTAGTACAAAATAAACATTCCGCAGTTTGTAGAATCTTTCTGAGAAGGATAATGTGATTTTAATTTTAGGATCTTCCATTTGGAGCAATTTACCTTTTCATGACTTACATCATTTCGCTTTCGCAGGAAACGAAGGAATACTTCACGCACCTTGTCTCCATCTTCAAGATGAAATGGGTCAAAGTATCTGTATCTCTTTGATTTAATATCAGCTACTATGAGACACCAGTGATCACCATTGACATGATACGGCATTATTAGATTTTTGTTCGAAATATTGGTATTGCACATAAACCTTTGCTCGTCAAACGCTCCATTCATTACCTGAGTTACACCAAAACACCGAACATTTATGAATTCCTTCGATGCACATCCGTCATATAGGCATGGATAACAGCGTCAATAATGAGGTTGCTAATAAAACGCAGATAAAGCGCAGGTGTCAATCGCGTGCATGCCAGAACCAGAGTTACTGACAATACATGTATCTTTACCGTGCTCATCAATGTAGTAGACAGCATTTTTGAACAGGCCATTGTCATATCGAGAAAAAAGATCTTTCGCTTTTGGTGCCATTTCAGACTCTTCAAGAATTTCTTTTCCTTTTTGTATTATTTTTTTTCTTTTAGCAAAGTCAACCCGACAATTTTTAGCATTGAAACAGGTGAAGGTTTTCTTTTTGAGCAAACATTCTCTAAACGTCAAAACGAACACACCACAATCCTGGTTTCCATCCTGTATGACGGCATTCTGGTGACACATCATTGCTGACGCAGAAAATTTGAGATGGTGCCCCTTATTTCCCAGGTACATTTTAAAGAGGTTCTTCATGTATTCCTCTCTGGTCTGATCGTAACCAGCTGGATCATACAATACAAATTCTTTCTTCGACAAGTAAGCTAAGCAAAGTACCCAATGGCCTGGAAATAGGTACGGCATGATAACAGTTTCGTAACTTGTGAGATTACGTTCATTTACTGACGGATATGATGTAGAGGGACACTGAAATATCTCGCAAGACTCGAGTGAAGATAAAATGCACACCTCATCATATTCGTCCAATTCATGCAAACAGTACAGACAGGTATCCAAAGTAACGGTTGACAGAGCATCTCTGCGTAGCTCTCAAGTGGTAAATATCTGTCCTTGTCTCCATAAACCAGAGCAGGACTTTCTTTGAAGCCCATGCACGTCTTCCTTAGATATTCCAACTCGGAATCAGATAGCTCATTCATGTTCTTAAGTCCACTGGAAAACGACACAGGAGGTACAGCGTATAAACCGTAATAAGTATCTTGTAATATTTTATGTACAGGAGCTCCGGTCACTTTCACAAAAATGTGTTTTTTCATCAGTTTCTGTGAAATTTAATACATCTAGAAGCATTTTCCTAGCTGAGTTCTGAGCTACAGCTTTAGTTTTTGCAGTAATTTCTTTGGTGGTTGAGTTCTTCTCCGAATCCGTAGGGCTGAACCATTTCTCTTCTACCTGTTCATTGTTGGAAAACTCAGGGGAATCATCTACACCTTCTGAATCTTCACTATGTCTAGCCTTAGATCCAGCGAACAGCTTCTGAATTGGCGATCCAAAGATTACGCACGCGCCCCTAGCGGCCGGGCCGCGAAGCTCCCTAAGCAAGACAACTGGGTAGGCCGCGCCATAGCAACCGTATACTTTAGGCGTTATGGAGCACAATTAAGCCGGCGCTGGGCCGTCCGGCAAAGAAAAGAGACGTAATACCAATTATTGTAGTGCCCCGCAGTGTTCGCAATATGCGGAAACCGGTGTAAGTTTGCATTTATTTCCGAAAGACGCAAAAATAAAGACTCAATGGGAGGTGGCACTGAAGATGGGCAAGCCCGCGTCGACTGCTATGAGGATTTGTTCTCGGCATTTCCTTCCATCAGATTATTTTCCAGCGACAGCCAGTGAGTTTGAATACCATTTTTTAGATAATATTATGTGAAATATATTCCTGTACTTTCTCTGACAGTAATCGCCTTACAATTACTGTGCAAATGATTGTTATGTTCAGTTCAACCCAACGTTTCACTCACTCCTTCTGACCGAAATTGTTCATGGAATCTAATTAACATTGTTGTTTCAGCTTGTAAGAGACATAAACTGCGTCCTAATTCAGTTCCCAGTCAGAATCTCCCAAAGAGAGTGCATGACATGCCCGAGTCCTCACCTAAAAAGAGGCAAAAGCTAGCTCGTCAGGAAAGGGCTAAACAAAGGAAACACAGGTATGTGTAAATTTCTTCCAGCTCTCAGATATATTTATTTTGCTAGGATTTAGTAGTGTAAACAAAAATTTGTTTTCTTCATACCTTAATTATATTTTTTTACTTCCTTTTTGTGTAGGGAAGTGATTGAACACCATTCATCGGAAGAGAATGCACAAGACAGCACTGATGATAATGAGGTTGAGAATCACTGTCACCAATAAGCGTGGCTGGAGTGCAAGTAAATCTGGCTGACTTCAGATAAGAACGACCCAATGATGAGAATTGTCTCGCAGACATTTTGTGTGAAATGCGGGCTACTGATAAGTGCACTCAAGTTAATCTCCTTCTACTGGGAACTGGAGAAATATCTGAGGAAGATAGGCCTGCTTTTTCCTTGAGTGATCTGTTGCAAAACAAAATGAATTTGTTTACCTTTACTGGCATTCACTCAGTGAGTCTTCTCGATGCTCTAGTGTCCTGTGTAGAAGAACTGGCTGTGGAAGCAAAAACAAATAAGAAACTATCTGTAAGGGACAGAGTTATTCTGACAATGGTGAAAATCAAAGAAAATATGACATTTGCAGCATTAGGTGTGTTATTTGGTGTAAATGCCCAAACATGTGCCAACTACTTCAAAAATATGTGCCCTATGCTGGCTCAAGTGTGCAAAGTAATGATTCCTTTCCCCGACCATGAACTTGTCAGAAGCAACCTACCAAAATCTTTCAAGAATTATAAGCACACAAGAATTATTTTAGATTGTGCAGAGACCCCTATTGAAAAGTGTAAATGCTTGAAGTGTAGAATTTTAACTTATTCACAGTACAAGAAAAACCACACTGTTAAATTCAATGTTGGAATCACACCATCAGGACTAATATCTGAAATAAGTGTACCATATGGTGGCAGAGCATCTGACAAATATATTGTTGAAGATAGTGGAATCCTTCTAAAATTGTCTTTCAAGGATGGTGTCATGGTAGACAAAGGGTACAGGATTGAAAAGCAGTGTGAGGAGGTAATTCTAAACAAGTATTTTTGAAACTTGATTTCAGTAAAATAACTTATTTATTTATTTATTTATTTATTTATTTATTTATTTATTTATTTATTTATTTATTTATTCATTCATTTATTTATTTTTTTTATTCTCTGCACATTGCAGAATTATCTTGATCTTATCAGACCACCATTTCTGAAGAAACAGCAAGCAGATGAGCAGAGAAGATGCGATTAAGAATGCTTAGATTGCTCGAGCCAGAGTACTATCAGTCTGAAAAGTTTTGTCCCTCGACTGCCAATAGCGATGGTCCCAGACAGCCTCGCACGGGTCCCCGCTCAGCGCGCCCTAGCAGACGAGCGGCTGCTGCCAGGCAAGATGGCGACCCTGTCTCCACCTCGCATTTTTGACAGTCATTTTAAACTCAGCTATGTCGGAATCTATCTGTTTTATATGAAAATACCAAACATATTGCTTGCAGAAAGCGATAGAAATCATTTGTGGCGCTGAGACTTATACCGATCGCAGGGTAGAGAGATAAAAATCCGCACTAGGTTAGCCAGCCAGCTCCAAGACTTTCAGCGCTGTCATCGCAATTTCTCATTCCGCGCCATCACCGCGGAATTCAAACGGGTCGCATTGGTGACAAGCGTCGTAGACAAGCCCTCTAATACTGATTAATTGGGTCGGAGGCCTGCCTACCAGGTGGCTGACGGACCCCGGGCACTTTTTGTACTATGCAACCCGCCCGCACCGCTCCATCCGGGACTGCATACCCATCAGGCGCTGGGGACCGGCTTCAGGCGCGGACGCTCCGCTCCGCCACTGTCGTTGCAGCCCCCGCCCCGAAAGGGCCCTCTCGCGGTTCGCGCGGTCTACGGTAGGGCGTTACAGGGGGGAGGTTCGCGGTTTCGCGGGGGTGATCCGCGAGTCCTCGCGGAAAGCTCGTGGACCGCGGGTCCTGCCGCGGGGCTATATCGCGTAGCGCGCATCCTCCGCGGGTCCTTCGCGGACTGCGAGCTACCCGCGAGAAGGATCCGCGGACCGCGACCTTCCCCTGGCGAAGGATGCGCGATACGCGATATACCCCTGCGGCAGGACCCGCGGTCCGCGAGCTTTCCGCGAGGACTCGCGGATCACCCCCGCGAAACCGCGAGGACTCGCGGATCACACCCGCGAAACCGCGAGGACTCGCGGATCACCCCCGCGAAACCGCGAACCTCCCCCCTGTAACGCCCTACCGTAGACCGCGCGAACCGCGAGAGGGCCCTTTCGGGGCGGGGGCTGCAACGACAGTGGCGGAGCGGAGCGTCCGCGCCTGAAGCCGGTCCCCAGCGCCTGATGGGTATGCAGTCCCGGATGGAGCGGTGCGGGCGGGTTGCATAGTACAAAAAGTGCCCGGGGTCCGTCAGCCACCTGGTAGGCAGGCCTCCGACCCAATTAATCAGTATTAGAGGGCTTGTCTACGACGCTTGTCACCAATGCGACCCGTTTGAATTCCGCGGTGATGGCGCGGAATGAGAAATTGCGATGACAGCGCTGAAAGTCTTGGAGCTGGCTGGCTAACCTAGTGCGGATTTTTATCTCTACCCTGCGATCGGTATAAGTCTCAGCGCCACAAATGATTTCTATCGCTTTCTGCAAGCAATATGTTTGGTATTTTCATATGAAACAGATAGATTCCGACATAGCTGAGTTTAAAATGACTGTCAAAAATGCGAGGTGGAGACAGGGTCGCCATCTTGCCTGGCAGCAGCCGCTCGTCTGCTAGGGTGCGCTGAGAGGGGACCCGTGCGAGGCTGTCTGGGACCATCGCTATTGGCAGTCGAGGGACAAAACTTTTCAGACTGATAGTACATGCTGAAAGAGTGATTCAGAGAATTAGGCAATATGAATTGTTAAGTGGGACAATACCTTGGACATTAGCTCCTTACGTTGAAGATGTGCTTCTGATTGTTGCTGGACTAACAAACTTGGGCCCTCCTGTTATAAATATTGACAAATTTATGTAGTCCCCTTCTTGAAATATCTTGTGATCTCATGTTAATTTTAGTTTGGACATTTGGTTACTTTACCATTTAGTATCTTAGAGGTTTTTCTGTAGCATAGCAAAATCTTCCTAATGCATCTGCAGTGTTTTGAAATAACTTTTGGTTTTATCAGCCAAGAACTCAGGATTTTAATTTGATTAAAAATAGTGTTCTTAAAAAACCGTTTTTTTTCGATGACGGAAAAAAAAACCATCGAAACAAACCGGTTTTTTCCGTTCGAAACGGAAAAAAACGGAAAAATTTAAAAAAAAAATCCCAGAAATGTAAGGAGTGAATGTTATAAGTTCATCATGACAAAAAAGGAAAAAGTGACCATTTGGATGGGTCATGGGTAGAAAAAACTACCATCACCTTTTATCAATTTAGTTTTGTTCAAAATTAAATAAGGGCAACACAATAACATTGAACATTCATTAAATTTAAGCTTTGCTATCTTGCAATTAAATAAATGGTGGATTTAGAGTGGGTGAGGCCGCTGCCCGATTGTCACTTGTTATGAGGCTGCCGGGTCCGCGGGTCCGCGACTCATCCCCCTCGAGCGGGGTGAACTACCCGAGTTGACCCGAGGACACAGTGAAATGACCGCGGAGGACCGTGGGGTCCTCCGCGAGTGTGTCGTCGCTCGTATGGGGGTGAGTCGCGAGTGTCCCCGCGAGTCGCCCCCGCCGCGGGGCTCTCGCGGAATCGCGGTACGCGGTATGTCACTTCGCGGGGCGCTCGCGGGGAAGCAGCAGCAGCTTCGCGGGATCCGCGAGTCTTGCGCTCTCCGCCCTGCCTCACGCATTTAGGAACGGACACGGCAGCCTCAAAACAAGTAACAATCGGGCAGCGGCCTCACTCACACTATCCACCAAATATGTCTTCCTATAACATTTGAGTATTAAAACAGACTACACTGAAACTTAAAAAAGTAATAGGTACATTCCGTAGCGTCTTTTAAGATAAAACTTCGACTTCGTCAGGGAGGTCTGGGTCAGACTATGGTGAAGAAATGGAGATGTCTACTGCTACACAGGGCGTGCTAATTTAACCTAAATTGTTTTCACCTTTTTGGCATTATCTTTTCGACAGGGGGACATATGAGCGTAAACGAGTGACCATTAGAAAGATAAAAGTACACTGAATTTTCGTTACCCTATCACCGAAAGTGCTCAAACCACTCCTTTAGACCTAAAATAATTTTCGTTACAAAATATTTTGCGTTAAAGTTATTTTGTAACGAAAATTATTTTAGGGCTCAAGAAGTGGTTTGAGCACTTTCGGTGATAGGGTAACGAAAATTCAGTGTACTTTTATCTTTCTAATGGTCACTTGTTTACGCTCATATGTCCCCCCGTTCAAAAGATAATGCTTAAAAGAGTGAAAACAATTTCGGTTAAGTTAGCACGACCTGCTGCTACATCCTCTTCACTTTCACTGCCCTCCTCTACGTTAGTGCTTATTTGGTATAAAATGTCCACAATGTTAAATTCACTCTTAGCTACTTTCAAAAACCTTTTATTTCTATAAAATTGATATTTTTGTGGAAATACGCAACTGAAACAATAAAAACGTTTTTTTTCCGTTTGAAACATGGTTTTTTTAGGCCGCGGAAAAAAACCGTTCGAAACGTTCGAAACATTGGAAAAAAACCGGGTTTTTTCCAGGCTGTCCGAACACTAATTAAAAAACAAAGTTTAAGATAATATCCTTTTATTCATCACTTACATTGGTATTATTGCTGTAGTAAAATGCCATCATTCTAGGCAAGAATTCATCAAAGTATACATTTACCAACCTAGAGCAAAGATCTAACACATGTTCTTCATCAAAAGAAACTCTAACAGATACATAATCCTGATCAACAGAGGAATAGACACAATCATAGAGTAACGAGTCTTCGATAGAGGTGACACGCCTGTGTATCAGTATAGGACGGAGGTGAAGCCGCCTCGGCTGCAGCTCTGGGCCGTCCCGCACGTGCGGCGAACTACTTCGGCGGCCCGAAGTGGCTTCGGGCGACCCGAAGCAGATCTCGAAAAACCCCTCGCTGCGTAATCGCCTTGCCGCACGGCCGGCTCGGCTCGGCTCGTAGCGATGGACCCGGCTTGGCACAGCCGCTCTGCGCGCTGCTCGGCTCCGGCTGGGAGCCAGCCGGTGGTCGCTTCAGAAACGGGGACTCGTGTCTCTCCCTCGCACCCCCGAGCCCGAGTTGGGGCGAGAGAAACAAAGACAGCGCCAGTGCAGCGCTTCGGGAGTGACCGCTGCATCTGCCTCCCCCCACTATGCACCTCTGGGCCAATAGCCGCTCAGAACGCCAGCCGCAGCGGGGCTTACGGTCGGTCCCCCAGCCGACAGTTCGCCGCACGTGTTGGCAAGAAGGGTCAGGAGCATCCGAGCCGGCTTCAGCTTGATCACCAGTTGTCGTCTCTATCGAAGACTAGTTTCTCTATGGACACAATAATCACACTCATCAAGCCCAGAAACAAGCATATTTGAGCATAATGCGCATGGTTTTTCTTGATGTTGCCATTCTTATCAAGAGTTGAAATGGCTTCCATTTCAATAAGTTCATCTGATGTGAGTCTTGTACCTTCCTTAAAAGATTTAATCTCAATATTCCTAACTAACTGTCCCTTGTAATCTAATGCAGTTCCATCCAGACTAGCACCAAGCCATGGTAATTCAGGGCGAACCAAAAGGCCAGATTCTAAAACCTTACATGAGTTTTTCTCTTCATATTTCTCTCTGCATGAAACCTCATCTGTCAGACCTCTATCGGTGTGCTCATTTCCTTGAAAAGTGCTGTGGTACAGCTCTCTGTATCTAGCATCCCAATTTGCTTTCTTATTAATATAATAAGGTTACTGCGCTCTAGCTTTGCTAAAAGTAATTCTTACTTTCCTTGCTCTATGCCATTCTGGGGTCCCCTGCTCTACAGCACAAATGGCTACACTTTGGTCTAAGTTAATCTGAACATGATTTTCATAAAAGTCTACTAAATCAGGATCTAATGAATACAACTTTTGGTGAGACATTTTTCTAACTACAGCAAGGGCATGCCAGCTGCGAAAAGTTAAGAGATTCTTCAAAAGTACCTTTCCCTGTTCGCCAATTCTTTCTTCTTCTTCATCACCAACTAGGCCTTGCCCCATACGCACACAACTCATAAACATACTGTATTCACCAAGAGGTTCACCTGAGACAAACAGAAAAAAGAAAAGACAAGATTCACCAACACCGCCATCACCACAAAACCAAAAACTGATTGATAAAACCAAACAAAACAAACAAACCATAACATATTCATTACAAATGTGGCTCATTTGAGTGCTCAAATAAGAAAAAGTTAATTCATTCCTCAGATCTGCTCCGTAATTTAAATTAATAAATAAGACTGATTCATTAATTTCTTTGCGCTACAATTCATATGCTCATAACGAAAACAAATCATAAGATATTTTGATCATGCTAATCCCATGGGTGCACGAAATAGGGAGACGGAAAATAGAAGCATATTCTCCAATGCAAACAAAAATGGGTGCAGAGGATCTACTTATACATACTATTCATCAACTTTTCTCTCCATCTACTTTTCATTTCTTCTGTAATATCAGGCATGTTGTTCACATAAATATCTTTTCGCCCCTGTACATGACACAGGTCAGAGAGCCGCTTAGCTTCTTACTCTTTCAAAGTACTTTTTTTAAGAGCACCCCATTGCTTCTCAGTGCCTGTGCAGCTAAGATCGTCGAGATCATCCTCATCCAGACTGAAAAGATTAAAATAATTATTTAATTTAATTAAGATATTAAAGTTCAGAATCTGAACCTCTGTTTGCAACAGGTTAAAGTACGTTACCTTGTCAAGCAAAGCATCACTGCCACCATGTGTTTGCACTTTTCTGAATTGCCTGCAGGACAATCACAGTACTTGCGAAATTCCTCCTCGTTATCCTGCACAATTTTCTCTCCCGCTTCCTTTGAAGTATCAATCCAAATTTCTACCACGGCAGGATCCTTAGTTTGGAAACCAGACGTACGTAGAACCAAAGCCTGAATGTGGACTTCGTCTCTTTCCTTTTCTTTTTTCCCAATAGATACCACCATACCTCCATTCATTAATTCTTCACCCTCACGCATGGGCCTGATAAAGCCCTTCGTGGCATTTATAGCGTCAATCACCGAGAGCATATTGTTAAATGTGGAAAACACCGGTACGCGTCCCTCAACGCTGCGTAAACAAGCCCGGAGCGGCCCGTTGTGTCTTGCTTAGGGAGCTTCGCGGACCGGCCGCTAGGAGCGCGCGCGAGACCCTTTGGATCGTCAATATTTCTACCTTCAAAATAAGCCTTTTTGAAAGATTTCGGTTTCCACGCCTCAATTTGTTTCTCTCCGAGTTTGCCTTGACTTCTTTCCATGACTTCCTCTTCAAACTCGTCAGTGATATTAAACTGCTTCAATGTTGCATTGTTGGGAAGAATATGAGATCGACCTGAAGTCTTTGGACAGCCTTTCAGTTGATCAGTTACGAACTTTCGGTAGGACTTGCTGTTCGTTATCAGTCCTTTTTCAATTTTGATGAGTTTTTCCTATATGAATTCATGTTCAATTTCAAAAAACCGTCCTAATTTGTTTGACAATATTTCATGAGTAGAATTTTTCGGAATGCTGAAATAGTCTTCAGCATTCGCATTTGAGGCTGGTTCGTAGACAACGTTTCCTCGGCAGATATCCATAAGCTATGTCCACAATGAGGTGATCGGAGAACATCTGGGCATGAAAACATCGTTAAGAAAACGAGGACAGTAAGCTGGGTTGTCTGCAGCCGAAGTTTTGCGACTTCATTCTTAACACTAGTTACTATTATTGGGGCACTACTCTGTGGGAGCACTACTGTGGGGCATTACTCGAGTGGGAGCCGGTCTCCTCTGGAGCCCCCGTGCGTGTTCTCCGCACGCGGTGCGCGTCGCTCCCCGCTGATCTGCCCCCAGGTCTAGCAGTCACCAGTAGTGGGCGAGGTACATGCCTTGTTCTGTAAGAATAGCGCATTTTGTGAAAGAAGCGTGAAAATTTGTACAGGTGTTCTCAAAGGTATAAGGAACAATTCCACCCGAAGCCTTTTGGAAAATTTCGGCCCGTTCACCCTCAAATCGTTCAATTTGAACATATTGAACAAAATTAGGTCTCTGGCCATAGGAGCGCCTAAAAGTGAGCTAGTTATTTGGTTTAAGCATCTGTCCTGCATGACTTTGTCGTGCTGAACACGATGGAACCATCACATTCGCGATTCGAACACTTTTGAACACCTTTTTTGAACATTTTCGTACATTTTAAAACGTTTTTTCTGCTATTTTTCTAACGCTGCCAGCGAGTTAATGCAAGCCACGAAACATGTTTTCCGCATAATTCGATGGTGCTGAACACGAATCAACAGTCAGTTTTGAATTACGAACACTTTTGAACACTTTGAACACTGAGTTGAACAGGGTGAAATATTCTCGGAGACACGCGTGAGACACGTCTGTTCGGAGTGAAAGGAACCCGCTAATCATGAATCTGGACTCAGATGTGAAGTTTCGTCACTCTGGAACACTTACCTACCCGTACCGAACACTGACACGAACAGAGAGTTGGACACTTTGAACGGAATGCAGTGTTTTTTCGAATAAAGGCGTCAGGCACGTCTTTTCTGTGTGAAAGTGGCCGTCTGATAACGATTCTGAACTCAGAAATGAGTTACGTGTGCCCTGAAACATTAATCAGACCGTTCCGAACACTAGCCGGAACACTCAGTTGAAGAAAATGAGATTTTCCGAGTTCTCGAAGTCGACTTCGTGCCATCCAATTCTGTTGGCGCCCCTGCTCTCCTGCGCCGCCTGCGCCTCTGTTTTCTTTCCGATTGTCAACTATTGCCACCCTCCTCCGCCGCGTTATTTGCCGCGCCAGCCGCCGCCTTGGCTCGCACCCTGGGACTTCCCTTTGTCGCTCTAGCTCTGGCTCTGAGTTCTTTCCCTGCCCGACGCCGCAGCCTCTGCCATAACAATACCAAACTATTCATCTGTTTTCGAGAATGAGCTACCCCGAAAGGCTAACGCTGTATTTTGTGCTATTGTGTTAAAAAACAGTATCAAGCATCGGATTTCTTTCTGGTATAAGAATGTCCAAGTCACAATAGAACACTGTCACTGTTCTTCAATGTCAACTATTATTTTTTGATAATTCGTCTGGTTTGGTACAGACTGAGAAAGGCCGGGAAAGGGCGGGGAAGGGGGCACAGGCTCTCCCTGGCTGGTCCCGTGACGTTGTCAGAGGACGCTCTTGCCATTGACTGGGAAAAGTGTGTTGTTTGCCAGTCCATTACTGCCGAGGTTACCGTAAATCCTACGGATGACCCAATAATTTCGAGGAGGAATACGACTTACACTAAATTTGCATCACAACTTAAGACCCTTGCCGATCTCAACTACATTTTGCCATCAAATATTCGAGTCCAGAAGCTGGATAACGGAACGGGTTACGAAAATACATTAAAAACGAACCTGGCTACATGGCACAAATCATGCATGAAAGGACTAGTCAAGAAGTTGAGCCCTTGTGGTCCACACAGCCCGATGTGTGGGGAAAATGCCAACTAAAACAAGAAGCAAAGACATCAGCCTAAATATAACATGTTTGGAAATATCAATTTTGCACTTTGCAAATTTGATATAAAGTGAAGGAACTCATTCTTTACAAACAGAATGTGTATCAAAACTGGTTTTGTTAAGTGTGGAATTATGTTGAAACATAAACTTGCCGAAATTTCATGATCCCAATGACACTACACTTAGGAGGAAGTGCAACAGGTTTTTGATTGTTGTCTATTGCTGGAGTTCAGCGCCGTTTCGAAATTACCGAAATATCGATTTGAATGCGTCAGCACCCACTTTCCCGATACCAGAGTTGCAGGGTCTGAAAGAACTTTCATTTACAGGAAAAGTATAAATTTTATCTCATTACATCAGAGGAAAAGAAATGTTTACTAAAGCTGGAAAATATGTTTTCAAGTGTAAATATGTTGAAGGTTGAAATGTTTTTCGAGGGATCTTTAAGTTACAAATATATGTTCCAACGCCGTTAAAACGGATATTTTCAAACGTGATTTACTCAAAACTTTTCATTGTAGAGAAGAAAATACTTCGTTTACGGATGAAAGAACATCTTTCAAGCTTGAAAATAGGTATGCAGTTATGTTATTTAGTTATGTGGTTTGTGATATAAAGTAGGTCACTAACAAAACCAAGTTTTGAGCACAATACTCGTTCTCTTCACATTTACCTAAGATGTAGATACTGTTGTAAAGAACGAGTAAAAAAAGTGTCACTGCAAAAAGCAATGCACGGCATCACGATGCCCTTGCAGAGTAGCAGGTACTACTTGCAAAGTAGAGTGTCGATGCAGAGGGCACTGCGTCAAGCCACCAGCAAGGTAAGAATAATTTCCGAATAATTAAAAATTAATTTTAATAACATCGTTGTTATTAGACTGTTTCGTTTCAACAGCGTGCAGGACGAGCCAAATCTAGAAGATCCTGACGATCCAGTCTTGGATGAACACGGTTTCCCTGCTGTCGCATAATTACAAACAGTGCTCGGAACAGGCATCCATTGAAAATAATTTTCATTCTCTGAGGAATTTTCTCCAACTGAGTGTTCCGGCTAGTGTTCGGAACGGTCTGATTAATGTTTCAGGGCACACGTATCTCATTTCTGAGTTCAGAATCGTTATCAGGCGGCCACTTTCACACAGAAAAGACGTGCCTGACGCCTTTATTCGAAAAAAACACTGCATTCCGTTCAAAGTGTCCAACTCTCTGTTCGTGTCAGTGTTCGGTACGGGTAGGTAAGTGTTCCAGAGTGACGAAACTTCACATCTGAGTCCAGATTCATGATTAGCGGGTTCCTTTCACTCCGAACAGACGTGTGTCACGCGTGTCTCCGAGAATATTTCACCCTGTTCAACTCAGTGTTCAAAGTGTTCAAAAGTGTTCGTAATTCAAAACTGACTGTTGATTCGTGTTCAGCACCATCGAATTATGCGGAAAACATGTTTCGTGGCTTGCATTAACTCGCTGGCAGCGTTAGAAAAATAGCAGAAAAAACGTTTTAAAATGTACGAAAATGTTCAAAAAAGGTGTTCAAAAGTGTTCGAATCGCGAATGTGATGGTTCCATCGTGTTCAGCACGACAAAATCATGCGGGACAGGTGCTTAAACCAAATAACTAGCTCACTTTTAGGCGCTCCTATGGCCAGAGACCTAATTTTGTTCAATATGTTCAAATTGAACGATTTGAGGGTGAACGGGCCGAAATTTTCCAAAAGGCTTCGGGTGGAATTGTTCCTTATACCTTTGAGAACACCTGTACAAATTTTCACGCTTCTTTCACAAAATGCGCGATTGTTACACGTACCTTGCCCACTACAGCACGCTGCTCGCTGATGGCCGCGCCCTGGTGGTGACGGTGCGCAACGACGCGGACCGGCCGCTGACACTGCGCCGCGGCGCGGGGCCATGGAGAGCACGGAGGAGCCGGCGCCCCCTCTCCGCGTCCGCACTACTCTGACTACGCCATGCTCCACGCCCGGCTGCGGGAGAGGTACGCTCCGGCCGACCGCGCCCGCGTCGCCGAAGCGTCGTTCGAGCACCGCCGTCAGAAGCCGGGCGAGAGCATCCCGGGACTACGCGGACGCTGTTCTGGCCCTGGTGCGGGAGGCCTACCCTACCTGGGCGGAGGAGCCTCTCCAGATAACGGCTAGACGAAGCAGGCTGGGTGCCGGCGCGATATCGGTCGTCTTTGATAGGTCTCCCTGGTCTTATATTTGGGTCGAAATAAGACAAACGCAAGACGCCAAAAGACGAAAAATGGACGAAACGGCCAGCCGATTCGTCTTCATTCGGTCTTATTCACGTCTTCGCGACAAGACGGAAAAAATGTAGAATTAAGCTTATCTGTTCAATACGGGCCGGACACATTTGCAGAGACCGTCTCCGCGGCGCTCCGGCTGGAGGCCGTCGACCAGGCGGAGCAGCCTGCCGCCGCCAAGAGACCGAGGGTCTGCCAGGTAGGAGAAGATCCTCCCGCGTCTGCAGCAGGCGCTCAGCCGGACGAGGTGCGCGTGGCCGCCGTCCGCCCGCCGGCCAACGAGGACCGGTCGGTGGTGGCCGAGCCCCGCGAGCTGCTGCGAGAGATGCGCCAACCTAGCGCGGCCAGCGCGGGCTCCTCACGTGACCGCCGCGACGAGCGCCGCGCGCGCCGAGCGCCGCGACGAGCGCCAGGGAGGGCGCCAGGACGACCGCCGCGGAGACCGGCGGGATGACCGGCGGGGAGGCCGCCCTCGCTGCTTCGGCTGCAACGGCCTCGGCCACTTCCGCCGTGACTGCCCCAACGCGCCACGTCGAGACGACCGGGATCGGCCCGGCAACCGGGACCAGGACGCCCGCCGTCGTCGGTCGGGAAACGACAAGTAGCGGCGTCGACGGGCGCAACGGCTACTGTCGCCTCCACCGCCCGAACAGTCCCCCGGCCCGGCCCCGAGGCGCCCGGCACCGAGGCGCCCCTCCGTGTGACCTGGTTCGCCGATGGGCTCCTGGACGCCCGGAAGTGCCGCTTCCTGCTGGACACCGGCTCCGAGTTCACGGTAGTACGCCACGGCCTCTTGCCCCCCTTGTCCATCCCCACCATGCAGGCGCAGGGCGCGTTCGAGAACGCCACGTCCACCGTTCTCCGCGGCCCCCGCCCTGTGACGGCTGTCCTCGACGGCAACGAGCTGTCCATTGCCTGCTTCGAGGGACCCATTCACGAGGAGTGCCTCCTCGGGGGAGACTTCGTGGCTGCGCACGTGACCGCCGAAGATGTCCAGGGGAACCGCCTACTGCTGCGCAACGGCGGCGTCGTGCCGCTGACGCGAGTCTCTAAGCCGGCCGCTGCCATCTCGGCGGTGCTGGAGGTGCACTGAGACCACAGCACGGTGGTGGCACCCCACACTCTAAAAAAAATTACAAGTTCTAGTATCAATTTTGAAACAAAATTTTGTAAGCTAGGATAAGAATTTAAAAATTTGTAATCTTGAAACAAAACTTTGTAATTGTTACAAAAAACTATAATCAATGTTTAAAATTTTAGAACACTGATGCAAATTTTTGTAACTGTTACAAGTTTTTTTAAATGTTACAAATATTCGTAAACTGGTTCTACTTCGTCGTAATCTACACATTATTTTTCGTAAACTTGATATAAAAATTTGCAATCTAAAATGTTACAAATTTTTTGATTCTCGCATTGCTAATGTTGCTATCCTGTTTACAAAATTTTGTAACGTTTAGTTCTGTAAAGTGCGGTTACCGAAATCCAAAGCACAAGACAAACTAGCATTTTTCTGGTCCACTTAGTGGAAGGGCAGGGAAGAACTGCTTTTGCTACCCAACGATGGCAAAACTCAGTCACATGGGAGATTCTGAATTGCGTGCGTGTCGCCAAGAATTGCCGCTAGGTGGCGACACGGTCAGAGCGTCACTTGCAAAACCGATTCTTTCGCATTAACATCACATTTTGACAAAATACGAACATTTAATTTTAGGCTTTATGTTTTATAAGACAAATCCTTTTGTGCCTGTGCAGGTTTTATGTTGAAATCGTAAACCATGCGCCAGAAATAATTGGTTCAACTTGAACGCGCGCCAGGTCCCTGCTCCATCTCCTTGGTTGGGTACGGCAACGTCCTCCCCCTAATAAATATGATCAGAACAGACAGCTGCGTGTCTACGTGTCTCCGAGGAAATTTTTGGAGTTGTGTCTTCATTGATGTTCGGAACATAACTCACCACTGTTGGTTACTGTAAAGTATATCGGCAACTTCCGACGGAAGTGTCTCCGAGAGAGATTCATGGGCTCATCAAATCACTTCTAAATAAATTCAAATGACTCTCTGAAAGGAGAATGCGAATATAGTACTCATGTTGGATGTCGGCAATTGGACGGGGCCAAGCTTCTCTAAACAGGAAACAAATCTTTGTAAGGCATCAACACCAAAATTTGTAGCATATAATGTTACAAAATTTTGTAACTAGGAAGCAAATTTTTGTAACATTTTGATACAAAAATTTGTATCATATAATGTTACAAAACTTTGTAATCTGGTTACTGAAAAAACTTCCAATCAGTGTTACAAAGTTTTGTACTGATTTTTTTTAGAGTGACTCCAGCGCCATCGTCAGCGTGTCGGTGAGTGGGCGAGACTTTTTCGGCATGCCTGCCGCTGCCGACGGCCACCCGTGCGCGCTCCCCGTGGCTCCAGAATTGGCCATTCTCGGACCTCGGTGGGGCGCTCTGGTTGGTGTTGGTCGGGGCGCTGGCCAGAGGGACGCTCCGTGTGGACCCGAGGGCGCATCGAGGGACGCCGCGTGTGGACCCGTGGGCGCACCGAGGGAGGCCGCGTGTGGACCCGTGGGCACATCGGGGGAGCCCGCGTGTGGACCCGCGGTGGCGAGTGGGAGCCGGTCTGGAGCCCCCGTGCGTGTTCTCCGCACGCGGTGCGCGTCGCTCCCCTCTGATCTGCCCCCAGGTCTAGCAGTCACTAGCACGCTGCTCGCTGACGCGGATGGCAGGGTTGCCAGATGCCTGGTACGAAATGTCGCCACTTGGCAGCGCTCGTGGAGCCCAAAAGTCGCCGCCCTTTTTTAAACGCTGTGGAGCCCAAAAGTCGCAACTTTTGTGCAGAAGTAGCCCAAATTGGTGACTTTCAGAGCGAAATACAGGGAAATTTCCTTTCGTTAAGTTCAACATGCATTTTTCATCATTAAATAAAATAAATGTATAAAATAAAATAAAACTAAAATATTCTTTTAGTGGTACAGGTCGCGTGCGAGCGAGACTGTTTGAGCAGGCTGAGAGGTAGGGGGCGGAATGGAAACGCGCGAAATACGATTGATTTTAAAACTATCCATAAAAATAGCCCAAAAGTAGCGAAATCGCCCAAAAGTAGCCACGGCGGTCGGTCGAGGAGCCCAATCGGCGACATGTCGCAAAGCCAAAAAATACGGAGCCATTTACCCCTCTTGAGGAGCCCAAATGGCAACATGTAGCCCAATCTGGCAACCCTGGCGGATGGCCGCGCCCTGGTGGTGACGGTGCGCAACGACGCGGACCGGCCGCTGACACTGCGCCGCCGCGGCGCGCACATCGGCAGCCTCCGTGTGTCCGCCCTGCTCCCGGCCTACGTCGGCGCAACAATGGCCCAGGACGCCGGCGCCGCCGCGGGCGTAGTGCTTCCCGCGCCGCTGCAAGCCCTCCAAGATGCCTGCTCTGCTGATCTTTCGGAAGACGAGGTAGTGCAAGTTCGACAACTACTTCTTGAGTTCCAGGACGTGTTTTCGTGTGGTGGCGAAATTGGCCATTGCACGATTGTCGAGCACGACATTGACACCGGGGAGTCGTCACCCATCAAGCAGGCGCCGAGGCGGCTCGGCTTTCATCAGCAACAGACGGCGGACAACTGCATCAAGGACGTGATGGAGCAGGACGTGATTGAGCACTCGGACTCGCCGTGGGCCTCGCCGATCGTCATCCTGATCAAGAAAGACGGCAAGCCCCGGTTCGCCGTAGATTTTCGCCGTCTGAATGAGGTGACGCGTAAGGACGCCTACCCGTTGCCACGGATAGACGACACGCTCGACTCCCTCCAGGGCGCCAAGTGGTTCTCATCGCTAGACTTGAGATGGGGCTACTTGAACATTCCACTGGCGCCGCGTGCCCGACCTAAAACGGCTTTCTGTGTCCCGGGTCATGGTCTGTACCAATTTAAGCGGATGCCGTTTGGATTGTGCAATGCGCCCGCCGCGTTCCAGAGGCTGATGGACCAGCTGATGCCGCGGCACCTGTCCCGGGTGTACCTGGACGACGTCGTCATCCTGAGAGCCACCTTCAGCGAAGCGTGCTCAGGGCTGCGAGAGGTGCTCACCCGCGTGCGCGCGGCCAACTTCTTGTTGAATCCGCAAAAGTGCCGCCTGTTCAGCCGTAGCCTGGAGTACCTCGGCCACGTCATTGACGGCAACGGGGTGTCGTCGGCTCCGGACAAGATCAGCAAAGTACGGGGCTGGCCGCAGCCGCAGGACAAGACGCAGCTCCGCAGCTTTGTCTGTCTCGCCCAGTACTATTCCCGGTTTGTGCCGAACTTCGCCGGCGTTGCTGCTCCACTTCATGCGCTGCTCTCGCAGGACTGTCCGTTCACCTGGACAGCCGAGGCGCAGTCGGCGTTCGACCAGCTGCGGACCGCGCTCACCCAGGCCCCCGTCCTAGCCTATCCGGACCCTCACGGCGGCTCGTTCGTGTTGGACTGTGACGTGTAATTTTTCATTCTTTTGCTAGCTGTAATGCGAATTTTAATATGAATATGTGAGGCGAAACAGACCGTAGTTTATGAGATGTGTCTCTCTTTGTTTTGTGTACAGTAAGGAAGAAGTGTAATAGTTAAGTTTAAAAGAAGAAAGAATTGTAGATATTATTTTTAATATTGTTTGGATTTGTGGTTTTAGTTTTAATCTTTCTGATTTGTATGGGAAATGATTTTGGTAGTTAAGTTGCTATGGTGATAGTTGTTATGACGCTCGTTGGTGGTTTGCTTGGTAGTAGTAGCTGTAGGTTAGTGTATTAGTCTAAATTTTGTTTCTGGTATTCCGATAGTTTGTGCCATGGCTAATTTATTGAAGGTACGTAAAATGTGATTAAAGTTGAAGTATTTTTGATGTGTTATATTGTGTGCGTATGATACTTGCTGTATTTGTTTTAGAGAGTTGCTTCTGTAATGATTGGTGATGAGGGAAGTGGAGGCATGCCTGATGCTAAAAAGCTGTGTGGAACTCACAGCAATGAAGGTGAACAGGTAAAAGAACAAATTTCATTTGATGTATTGTAGGTTATGGATTCGTGGTTTGTTTACTAAAAATGTATGGTTGCAGGTTGACCAGCAGCATGCTGAATGTAAAGTTGATTCTGAAAATGGTAATGGTGATGTTGTTAGTAAGGACAACGGTGAAGCCAACGATGATCTGTTTGAGGTAAGTTCTGTTTTGGAGTTATGATCCTGTCATGTATTGTGTGATGAAGTATTTTGTAATGAAATTTCTTTTTAGGATTTAAATGAACCAGTGAATAGAGTCATACAGAAAGTGTCTGAGATGAAAGTGGGTGTTATTTATGAACTGGTTGATATCTATTCTATTAATGTAGATAATCGTTTGGCAATTGTTGGTGGGTTCCAGCTTGAAGATGAAGACATTATGTATGTTTGGTTGCCTGTTTCTTTGGTGCGAAATTATGATGCGAGGAAAGTAATAGAATTGAAAAGTAAAATTGTTAACGGAAATTGTTAACGGAAAGAAAGGTTATGCTATGTATAAAGAGATGAAAGCTACGAAATATGGAAACAGCTATGACATTGTCTTGGTGCAGAAGAAGTAAAATTAAGGTTGCATGTGCATGATTGCGATATTTTATGTCCTGGTTATTACTATGTATTGCATGTATCATTTTATGTTTTGCTTATTTTTATGAATTGCATGTATCA
The DNA here is from genome assembly GCA_029379305.1 of Frankliniella fusca. Taxonomy (NCBI): domain Eukaryota; kingdom Metazoa; phylum Arthropoda; class Insecta; order Thysanoptera; family Thripidae; genus Frankliniella; species Frankliniella fusca. Next base: position 45,564 of record JAHWGI010001382.1, read on the forward strand.
TTATGTTTCATTGTTATGTCAATAAAAATTGCATGAAAACTGTCTGTGGTTGGGTGTGCATGTGCATGTGAATATGTGTTTTGCGGTGGTAAGTTTTAAGTCTTGGGGTTGATTTTATTTTAGTTGGAAGTTCGGTTTGAAGCATTTGGCAAAATTTAAACAGGTTGCTATTTAATCTTTTAATTATTTATTTATTCATTTGCTGATCAAGGGGCAATACAAAATCTTACTAGAGTAGAGTGATGTGGTTATATTAAAATGAAGTGACAGGTTGATTTATTTGAAGCTTACACCAAAGTAAAGTGCGTAAGCTGATTTTACAGCTTATTCTTCTCCATTTTGTACAATAGGTTCTTCAATTATATCTTCCAGAGGGGTCTGTGAAAGAAAAGTAAAATTATGAATTGCAAGCTGAGTGGAAAGTTGTTGCAATGTATTTTGACTTACCGATAAATGTTCGTTGCAGTTATGACACAGAAGGTCATGGTATTGTTCAAGTGTAATTTTACATCTTTGGGTTGTTGATCTTTGGGGATATAATTTTGAAACTGGGCAATAGTTTATAATTGGATTAATTCCAATAAGAGAATGGCAGTTGAGACATAACTGAAAAAGCATGTAGAGTATGAGGTTAGGAGAGGTGTAGTAAATTGTATTGAAAACCTTTGTAAGACAATTTACCGGCCAAATAGTATTCGATGGTTTGAATGTAGCACTTATGAAAACAACTAAAGCTGAAAATTTCTTCATGGTTAAGAGGTTAACAGTATATTAGCAGGGAATAGTAGGGAATGCCACAGGAAATAACAAGCTAGTTGTTAGAAGGCTTTTATAGGAGAGGAGGGTAGGAGGGGTGGGGTGTTGGTGTTTAGTATGTTTTTTTTTTTTCACTCCTCTCCCTTCCTTTTTTTTTGTTATCTTAAACTTGTACTTTGTATTTTTTGTGTGTGTGTCTATGTTTGTATGTTTGTATTGTTTATTTAAATGGTAGTAATACATTTTTTTCAGGGTTCTTTATTAACTAGTGTCTTCTAGCAATACCATGTACATTAATTGGAGTGTATAAGATGAGTATTTCATTTTTATAATTAACTGTTGTTCAAAGTTTGAGTGTTGTTTGCTTTTGTAATTTGTTTGTTTGTGTTTCAGGTTTTGTTCAGTTCAACTGTCAAGGTGGCATTACAATAAACACGTTTCTTGTTTGTTAAGTGTATGTTTAGTGTTCATTCAACTGAATCGACACTGTACTAGTATTAGACTAGTCCGATGTAAGGCCATTCTTAGTTTTATACTTTTAGTTTTGGTATAATGTCTTTTGTGAGAAAGACTGATAGTTGCAGCCTTTTTCAATGATTTTCAAATATATATTTTTTCACCATGTGTATTTAATAAGATAAGTAAACTTTTTTATTATTGATTGATGTTCAAAGTATAAGTGTTGCATGTTTGTATAATTTGTATCTTTGTGTTACAGGTTTTGTCCAGGTCAACTTGGAAGGTGGGCTTACAAAAGGCCTATTTGGTTTTTATTCAGTGTGTGTCCAGTGTTTATTGTTTATTCAATTAAATGCACATTGAAAGAGTATTCTGTTGGTTTAGTGTAAGGTCATCTCTAGTTTGATACTTTCAGTATTAAGAATGAGTTGGGTAAGGGAGAGTGGGGCACATACTGCCACTTTTTGTAAAAACCGTTCTAGAAGGCTGAGTTGTGGAGACATTGAAGTTCTGAAGGTTGATATACCTCTATTGGACCTTCAGGAACTTAAAAACATTGAGACCTTCAATAAAAGTTTTGTCATGCATAGCAAAATAAACACAGAGAGCAACCTCTGCAAATTGACAGTTAGTGCCCCGAGTGGGGCACATACTGTCAGCTGGTGTAAATGGGTCGCGAGTTTTCAAAAAAATTAATTTTCGAGTTCTCACAGTAATCAATGACGTGCTATGATTGAATTCAAACAAAATTTTCATTTCAGAAGCCAGTTTTTATCGTTAAGAAATGATACAAAACATTTTGCTCTGAAAAGTACCAAAACCACATTTTCTGAGAGCTTTTTTTGGAGCATGATCGGAAATTAATGAAAATTACACTAAAATATATGTTGACATTTACCAGTAGTCTGTAGGTCACTGGTGTACCGTTCAGAACAACTACAGTAAGCCTTTTTAATCTGAAATGTCAATTTTAGTGTGACAATATGTGCCCCGAGAAGCACTGACAGGACCTGCCCCAACTGCAGCCTACTCAGACACGCCCTCCTGTGAGGGTGCCAGGTCATACCGGAATCGGGACAAGATCTCAATATATTCGAGAAGTAGTAAAGGATGAAACACAATGTTCGTTATGACCCGAATGATCACCAGAAGAGCGTGTCAGGTGATTATTTAGATTGAAAATATGGAAACATACCTAAATTTATATACATTAAAACTTCACTTGGTCCTTGCCGCCAAACCAGTCAACCTCGAGTCACCGATCTCAGGCATTCAAGTTCAAGTGTCAAGACGTTGAGATTTCACTGAAAAGCTGGTTGAGAAACTGAACGGTCTGGACAGGCCAGCGCATTGACAGTATGTGCCCCTGACAGTTGGTGCCCCACTCTCCCTTACCTGTAAAGGTACAGTATTTTGTTTTTTTATTGTTAGTAGTAACTTATTTAGCAAAGTTATTGATCTTGTTATTACTCATCATGTGTGTCCATTAAACAGGAATAAGCTGACATTTCTGATATAGACTGCGGTGCTATATGGATAATTTCTGGAGTGAACGCAGTCATTTTTATGAATGCAAACATGGCTTGGAATCTCATAGGTCATATGTGGAATTTTTGGACTTCTAAGAACAAATGGTTTGAGTTGGTATCAAAGGGAATTGTTATTGTTAAATAGTTCTAGTTGAGCTTTGTTTTATTGTTATTGCTTTAACATTCTTTCTAGTAAAGTCTATGATTTGTGTATCAGTGCATACCTTGGCAGCATGCATTTTTTAATGATTGCTTTTAAGAGCACATTAGGAGTAGTGTACTTAGATGACTGTTGGGTTGGCTCCATGCCCATTCGTCCCCCCATAACTCGTCCCCCTAAGGACTCGTACTCCGTACATTTGTCCTCAGAGTTTTTGTCCTGGTTTTACTCGTCCGAGGATATTACGTCCTCGGTTTTAAAAATTTGTCCCTTATTTGTCCCATTTTTCATCCCCATTCGTCCCATCCATTGGATCCCTCAGGACATGGGTATTGCTCAAAGCACGGCGCCCCGCTACCCTCCCGACCTGTGGATGTGGAATCAACACCTATCTGCTCGCCACAACGAGCCCAGGTCGAACAACACAACCAAGGCGTGGCACAACCGCTTTCAGGTTAGAAACACTTAAATGCTACTATTTTTTCAGACCGTTTCTACAGCAAATTAAACAATTGGAATTTCACTTTTTAAAGCTTACGGCGAATTTCACTGTAAGCTACGGTGACCTTGGCATCACCGTAACTTACGGTGAATTTTCACCGTAAGCTATTGTGAATGTCACCGTAAATTACGGTCATTCCCCCTGATTCACCGTTAGCTACAGTGACATTCACCGTAGCTTATCTGCATGGAATAATAAAAATGTTACAAGTTCTCTTAGTACTAATTAACTAGGGACAAAGTAACCGAGGACGAAAAGTCTGGGGACGAGTAATCATGGGACGAATTGTTGAGGACGAATCGTCGGAGGTGCAAATAACCGTAGTACGAGTCGGCCTGTTCCCTGTTGGGTTTGCTGTGTACACTTGAGATTATGCTTTATAATTTTTTTTACCAAACTTTAGATGGAACTAGTTTGTATTGAAACAAACTAATTTTCTTTTTTTGTATATGAATAGTTTTAAAATCTCTCTCTGCATTTAATGGGCTTGAGACCATCATGGTTTTTAAAAACCAAGGCTGCATTAAGATTTTTTTCCTGTAATAGAAAGTGGTGTTAGTGTGTGACTGTTATTGTGTTTACTTTTGTGAAATGTGTTTTTGTGTTGTAAGATTTGTAGTACGAAAGGAAGAAGAAGATGGGTCTGTGGTCACTCATTGGAGACTCGTAAAGATATGCTTTTGTATCAAGCTGGTTACTGTAGAATAAGTCTATTAGAGTGTAATAGTTTGTTGAAAAATCTCTATTTAATTTATAGGCTAGATTGTGTTTAGACATAAATGGATTTATTTTTTCAGGCGACATTGTAAAATCTCCAAGTAAAATTATTTTCATGTCGTGATTAAAAGATTGTAGCGTGGGTGATAATTTTTTTTTGAAATTCAGTGATTGGACAGTTAGGAGATTTGTGAAGGAAAATGATGTAACTGTCTTTGTATTGTAAAACAGTTACATCTAAAAATGATTGTAAGGAATTGCCTTTCATTATATTGTCAGCATGTGAAAAGTATACTGTGACTAATTTTTCTATTTCCTTTTTGACATAGACTGCGGTCCTATATGAATGTCGTTTTGAATGAATGCAGTGATTTCTGTGAATGCAAGCATGGCTTGGAATGTCGTAGGTTTCATTTTTTTGAATCGGGTTTCAACAAACATTAAAATGTCTCCACTTGTATACATTGAATGTGATTTAATGTAAGGTAAGTACATGTTTAAAGATCTAATGTTGTGGAACACAGCATATGGCTTTTGAAACTCTTGAGGATACTTTATTTGCAATAATAACTGATGTTCTTTTCTCATTTTTTCCATTACAGGTATGGACATGTCAAATTTTGTGGGTGGAGTTGGTTTTTTGTATTTTCCATGTATCATAAGTCCTTCCAGGTTTTCAGCTCTGCTATAAGTGGTGTAAGCATGCTTTCTATTCATGCCTTGAGGGAAAACTAAATCTTTTTATATGTAGAACTTTGAGATATGTATGAAGTGATGGCTTGTGCAGGTACTAAAGGAAATTGTTTTCGTGAAATAGTTTTAGTTAAACCTCGACTAATTGCCATGGTTTTAATTACTCTTTCTAGCAAAGTCCATGATGCGCCAGTACCATCTTTTAAAAATGTTACATAATGTTCTTTTCTATTGTTGATTCCGATATTTTTATGGGGAAAATGAAGATATAGTCTAAGTGGAACTATGTCATTTTTGGTTGTTTTCCCCATGACAATTTTTTTGAGAATGCCACAAGCTCCATTTGTAAGACCATCAGAAACGTCAATGTTTCAGGTGACCATGTATGTTGCTCCTATTTTAGCTATAAACTTAAATGGAAGTCCTTGGGTTTTTTGATAAGTTTTGTTCTGAAAATAATTTAATTCTTTTTTTGTTACAGGTTTATTGTATGAAGTTGATACAATATCAATAGCTGGTGAATCACATCCTTCACTAAAGTCTTTTGAAAGGCATGTTGCATTGTAATTGTCAACTGTTATGTTTTTTAGAGCAATAGCTGTGGCATCTGGAATTGTGATGTCTTCAGGTATATTTAAGTTGGATAACTGACGACTTTCAAACAAGGCATCATCTTCGTCTGTTGTAGCTCCATTAGCAAATCTGAGCAGAGCTTTTGCAAACTTTAAGTCATTTTTTTGTCTCATAAATTGTGTTAGTTCATAGACTTCAAAAAGACTCCAAAGTTTTGACATATAAAACGTTTCATTTGAACCTTGTTCGTGACGTATGACAGTGATTTCACTACTTGCATTTGATAAAATTGACATTGTGTCTTTTGATGGCTGATACACTTGAGTGGAGTAGATAGGTGGAAGTTGGTTAAAATCTCCTAAACAAAGTAGAGGAACAGAACCGAACGGCAGACTGTTTTCAAATATTTGCTGTAATCTCAAATTAATAACTTCTATCATTTCATATGATACCATTGAAATTTCGTCTATGACAAGTATTTTAAGTTTTTTAAATTTGTGCATAAGAGTGTTTCTCTTATTGGCTGACATTTTAGTCTTTAATTCCTTTTTCAAATCAAAGTCTAGACCAAAAATACTGTGAATAGTCTGTCCCTGAATATTAAATGCAGCCTTGCCAGTAGGTGCACTTAAAATAATGTGAACATCTGCAGGGTCATTTCCAATTTGATGTGACCAGAATCTAGTTGCTGTGTGTGTTATAGCATTTAATAGTGTACTTTTTCCAACACCTCCTGGTCCAGAAATGGAATGGAAAAATTGTTGTTTTGTGTTGGATTTTATTAGATGTAGAAAATTGTCATGATATTTAGTTTGTTTCTCATTTAAAGATGATAAGAGATCAATGTATTCCTGATTAGAGATAGCTTTTGGAACAGTGAAGGTTCCAAATTTTGGGGTCTCATCATCTGTTTTCATTGTTGGTATTTCCAATGCTATATCTGAATCTACTGTGCCCAACTCAAATATTTTGAAGTCATCTGACATACAAATGTCTTGTGCTTCATCATCAGAGCTACATTCTTCATTACGTGTATTTATTTCTTCCATTGTTTTATCCAAATCAATAGACATGTTAAAGTTGTACTTTTGTCTGTTTATGTTAATGGTAGCCACATTTTTTCATAAATTTCTTTAGCATTGTCAATTATGTTTTGTTCACTGTGCCAAGGGTGATATAACATAACTTGTTCTCTGCAATAGTTGTATTCATCGTCTATTAGATTGTAGTTTCTAAATCTTATGGTTTTTGGTTTTGACCTCAATTTAATGTAACCTGCCTTGTTTCTTAAAGGGATCCAATTAGAATTGTTTTCGTAAGGTTCATTATCTTCATCATGAGAAAGACAATTTTCTACATCTTCTTCGCCTTGAATAGATTGTTGAGAAATTTTTTTATATATATTGATAACATGCTGTAAAATCAGCCAAACAGGTTGATTTCATTTTTTCTGGTCTATCAATGTAATGCTCTATAAGGCCGTCATACATAATATTATTACTTTCTGCGCTGAGTTCTTCAAGTTCTTTTTTTGACTTGAGCATTTTTGTTCTTTCATGAGGAGGTGCTGTATTGATATATTGTACAACTTCAGATTTCCGAGACAAAGGTACACTTAGAAGATGACATGCAGCTTCCTGAGCTGAAATTTCTGATTTATTTATAAATGTATTGGCATATTTTCTGAGCTTTTGTTTTAAAGGAATATTTTCCTTTTTGAGATTTTCTGCTAGCTCTCTCAGAAGTTTTGATATTCCTTTTTGACTTTTATTGATGTAATTCAGAATGTATTTTACAGTTGCATATGGATCAAGAATGAATTGAATGTCCATGTTGGCTTGCCAAAGAACAAGGATAGTTTTGTTGTAGCTTTAATTTTGCGTTCATTTAAGTTTCTTATGATAAATACAGTAGGTCTATTTAAACCGGATCGAACAGCCAGAATATATGTTTCTTCATCTAATTGAAGGGAACCCCTGTTGAAATAAATCCGTGCGATCTCGTGCAGAACCGTGCACAGCCCGTGCACAGCCTGTGCACAGCCTGTGCACAGCCTGTTCGTAACCGAGCACAGCCCGTGCATATGCGTGCTACCCGTGCGAAACACGTGCACAGCCTGTGCGTTTACCGTGCACAACCCGTGCTTCCCGTGCGCGCGGCATCTGGATGCCACTTGTGCCCGAAGTGTGACAAGTGACGCTAGTGAGGTGCGGCTGTGCGTATGGCGTGCAGAGCCATGCCGAGCCGTGCTCACAGGAGCACAGCAAGTGCGAAACCGTGCGCTCCTTGGCGGAGGCGGAGGCGAGCGCGGCCCGTGGCGGGGTGGGCACAGAGCAGCGGAGGCACGGGGCACGGGAGGGCGTGCAGAGCCGTGCCGAGCCGTGCTCACAGGAGCACAGCAGGTGCGAAACCGTGTGCGCTCCTTGGCGGAGGCGAGCGTGGCAAGGTGGGTCCCTAGATGACCCCATCATCTGACCACGGTTTCCTCGTCTCTTTGACCTGGAGAATTCAGCACCGAAAACCGTTTTTCTCTGCGGCGTCGGGTTCCCGTGATACGAGGACGTACCACGACGTACCGTGAGCTCCGCGCCAAGGATACGTTCACATTTAGGAGGCCAAAGTGACCCTGGCGCCTTTCCCGTTGTGTGTCCGGGACTTCTGACTTCGGAATCGGGTTCCCTGGGTTGCGGCGCTTCTGGAGACACCTCCCACACACCTCTGCGACCAGACATGCGGGCTTGACGGTGACCTGAACGTGCCGCCATGCTAAACAGTTCTGATTTCTTTTGAGAAACACAGTAGGTCTATTCAAACCGGATCGAACAGCTAGAATATATGTTTCTTCATCTAATTGAAGGGAAGTTAGAAATTCATCAAAAGTACACCCTTCGTTGTTTTTAGCAATTTTTCCATGTCTATTTCTATCCCATTTAGTATGTTTTTGAGATGTTGTCTTCCATGAGTATCTAATTCATCTAGAGGGCAAAGAATTCTGGTCTGTCTCATTGGTGGAATAGGGTTATTGGAGCGACATTTTTGTTTGCCTCGCTTGCATGTGAATGTGTGTTTATGGTATTGCCTTTTTATTAAGTCTCCAAGACTGTTGTCTAGTTCACATGTGATAAAATCATTTATAAATGCTTCACATTTGTTGATACTTTCTTGATCATCAGGGTTGAAAGTTGGGCAATCTTGTAACCAAAACATAGCATGTGCATGCAAACTCCCTCTTTTTTGAGCCTCATAACAAGTTACAAAATGACAAACTTTATAATTTTTGAAGGGTCCTAAAGGAGAGTTCTGAATTAATTTCATAATAGACTGAAATTTGTGATGGAAATACCATGCGCAAGTAACTGGGTCTTGTTTCACTAGGTTAATTTTCTCAAGTTTGGGTAATAGCGAGGGGGCCTCAACTCACCCAAAATTGGCACACATGATTTCAAGATTTCACATGATTTCACATGATTACACCTCTTATAATTGAAAGAAATAATTCGTAAATAAAATGAAGCGTATTTTGAGCTTTATGAGCCCAAAATACGCACTCAAATCAATTTCTTTCGGCAATAGATCCACATTTTTTAACAATGATTTCGAAGATATTAGCGATTGTGTACACGTGATTTCAGGAGCTGAGGCCCCCTCGAGTAATAGTCTTAATTCTTCTTCAGTTATTTCCTGTTCATTATTTATTTTTATCAAAATTGTCATGAGTTCATGCCAATAAACTTCAGCTAATGTCAAAGTAACAAATATGTGTGCTGGACCATATTGACACATCATAGCCATGGCTTCTTTTGTTTTTTTGACACCAGTATGCTCATGTGCTTGATTTATCTTCATCTAAAATTTTATATCCTTCATCCTCTTGAATGAGTTGATCTAGGCCATTGGGCTGCAAAATTTGGGCAGCTGTTAAGCTTTTTCCATTTTTTTTCTTTCTCATAGCTATGCTTATTCAATTCACAAACCTACGTAACCGTGATTTGCAGAAACTCATAAATAATTTAGGAATATGTTTTCGGCTCTGCGAACAGAACTTTTTAGTTCAAATTTTCTTAATTGTGAATCAGTAAGCTTTTGTCGAAAATGTCTTGCTTTACCGCAATATATAGAAGGGTAAGTTAAAATATCTACGTCTTTATCTTGAAGTAGAGAAATGGGAACCTGTCCTTCACCAGGAGCTATTTTTAACCCTAAATCGTTAGTAATATGGTCTGGCAAGATGTCTGGCATAACCATAGCTTCATGGTTTCCTGTCTCTGTTTCTGATGATTCATTACTAGAGGAAGATGCATTTGAATCTGTATCAAAAAAATGTCTTCAAATTTTTTTTGTTTTGGTTTTTGAATTGACTTTCTATGGGGCAAATTTGGTTGTGATTTCATTGTTTGTATATTTTCATCCCATGCTATGAGTGAGATCATTTTCTAAACTGCTAAAATCTTCTGTTAAGTTATCTTCATTGTTAACAGTTATTACTTCAATTGGGCTTTGAACATTGTGTAACCAATCACTGTCAAGTGTTATATTATGTTTTTTTTTATATAGATTTCAGTTTCTACAAGAAACTTTGCTGCTTTGTATACTTGTTCGGGTCGAATATGGTCATAGCTGTATGGTACCTTATCTTTCATTCTTCTTTGAAGTTTGATAAGAATGGTTTCAGAATCTGTTAAATTACGAGGTAGTATACTAACAGTAGAGTTCAATTCGGTTGGTACATTAACACAGCTACCTTTTAGTCCGTACTGTGGACCTGCATATTTCGATAGTTCAATAATTTTCATGAATGGTTGGCGAACAGCTAATAATCTTTCTTCCAACTGTGTCAAACCTTGTAAAACTTCTGGAATGGGGGGAAATGAAAGTCCATTTACCACAGCATTATTTGGTACAGTTTGGGAAATAAGGTATCTTTTATATGCATGACAGACAGTATATTTATTATCTGGTGGTACATTGGCTGTACAAATAGTTTGAAGTTGAAATAAAGAATCTTCCGGAAACTCATTGAGTAACGACATTGACTTCTTGAAATTAAGATGACCGCAGCAAGAACAAATCCAAGTTGGCCCTTCTTTAATCTTAGTAAAGTATTGATTAATAACTTTTTGTTGACTGTCTTCAAATGAATCATTTTCCTTGTTATTTTTTTATTTTTATTTTTTTGTTGTTTTCTAGTTTTTCACTGTATTTTTCTGTATTACATTTTAATTTTTCCTCATATTTTTTCTTTGCTAAGGAAGTGCTTTTTTGGTAAATTACATCTACTTCAAGCCGCACTGGTAAAACTAAGGCGTAACCTTACGCCCTTTCTCAAGCGTACTGTGATTACGCTTGAGAAAGGGCGTAATAGGTCTATCCGCTCCAATTTGCCATATCTAAATGTATGGGAGAAATTCTGTCCTACGCCTTATTTCAAGCGTAACCTCTTCAAGCGTAACTGTACGCCTTTTTCAAGCGTACAGTTACGCCTTAGTTTTACCAGTGCGACTTTTAACATTTTCAAGGTTTCTCAACCTATAATCTTCATCATTTTGAAGTCTGGCTTTGACATTTTCAAGGTTTCTCAACCTATAATCTTCATCATTTTGAAGTCTGGCTTTGACATTTTCAAGGTTTCTCAACCTATAATCTTCATCATTTTTTAGTCTGGTTTTTACATTTTCTAAGTTTTTCAACTTATAATCTTTATTATTTTGGAGTCTGGTTTTAACATTTTCAAGGTTTTTCGACCTAGAACTTTCATTACTAAGCCTTGTCTTAACATTTTCTTGATTTTTTATCTTGTAATCTGTGTCATTTGCTAGTTTTGATTTTACTCGTTCTAAGTTATTTTTTTTTAAACTCCTGATCATTTTTCAACTTATCATTGTAATATTTCTTAAAAGCTTCTTGTTTCTTATTAAGTAATTTCACTGGTGAATTCTCTTTGGATTCTTGAATTGTTTCATTTGCTAAAGTGTTACCATTGTTTAGTCTTGCACGTTTTGCTGTTTCTATTCGTGAATTTTCTAACTTTATCTGCATTTTTCTTTTTTTGCTCATGTGTAGTGAAATTTGCATGTTTTTCAAATGTGTGGCATGGTGATTTGTTGTTTTCCCAGGTTGTATATTTGAACTACTTAAGTGTTTTTCAAGTTTTGGTTCAAAACCAGGTTGATTCTGATATGAATCGCCTGTGTGGTTTAATACAACGCAACCAGGTTGATTCTCATTGGAATCGTCTATGTGGTTTGAAAAAAAATAAACCAGGTTGATTCTGACATGAATCGCCTTTGTGGTTTAAAACAACGAAACCAGGTTGATTCTCATTGGAATCGCCTATGTGGTTTGAAACAGGTAGACCAGGTTGATTCTGATTTGAATCGCCTAGGTGGTCAAAAACAGGTAGACCAGGTTGATTCTGATTTGAATCGCCTAAATGGTCGAAAACAGGTAGACCAGGTTGATTCTGATTTGAATCGCCTAAGAGGTCAAAAACAGGAATTTGCATATCAAACTTTATTTCTGTAATGCTGTAAGTTAAAAAATTATTAAAATTTTGTTGTAGATACTGGACTAACTCATTAATACTAATAAAACTAATAAGTACTGCAAAACCTTCATTATCACATTTTCCTTCCATATTTTTTGCATGAGAGTCAAACATCCAATATTTGTCAGCTGACAGTATAGCAAATGAATATTCATTGCAAGTCAAAATGCCAAACCTAAAAGTTTGAAAATAAGTTGTCAGTGCAGATACAATTTCATCACCAAATCCTGCAATGTTATGAATAGGTCCAATAAACTTAGCTTCTTTCGCTGCCTGCAGAGACACATCCACATTATTAGGCAATGTGAAAGTTTCATGAATTTCATGAGGGAATAGAAATCCATTGTGATTTTGTGGGCAAGACTTTGCATGTAGATTGGTTCCAAGCTGTAAAGATACATTCAATCAAGAAATGTTGTAAGGAATAAAAGAAATATATATATATATATATATATATATATATATATATATATATATATATATATATATATATATATATATATATATATATATATATATATTGTTGTATTGTGGGTTCTGTGGGGAGCCGATATCAGTGTGAGTCGTAGTTCACCTGAGGGAAGACTGGCGACGAGCTCAAAGCTCGCGCCCCTTTTATTGGGTGATTGGCAAAACAACAGGAAGAACAAAGGCGATCGTAAAACAAAACTATTGTTGGGTTCTGGCTGCATGTATAAGAGGGTGTCGCTACCAACAGTGATCACTGGTGGCCGTGCTTCGGAGAGCCTTCTGCTTGTTTGGGTGTAACCTGGTTAGGTTATAGCGACAATACTACATTATTCCCTCTTTTTAGAACCCCTCTCCTTGACAAAAATCCTCGTTTTGTCACTCCCTAACTTTTCGCCTTTGTCTCCGTTACACATTTTGGTTTTACAATTCAAAATTCAATGCTCTAACGTTAACGTTATACAATTCCAATAAATCATTTTGCAAATTTTACTAAAATCCTTAACTAATCCTGTAGACTTCCACCTTGTACAAGCCTACGGGTCGCAACCCTACTAGCTTGACTCAGTGTGCAAACAAAAAGAAATTGACTTCACCCCTAGCATGTAGCAATGCACTAGTATGACTCCTTCTCCGGACCACTATTAAGCCTGTTTAATAGTAGTTTAATCCTTCAAGGACGTCAACCACGGGGATCCGTTCCAGTTTAATTTGTGATTAGATCTTGACATCTTGATGTCCTGTAGTGTGACAGAGAACCTGTAACACACAAAAGCGCTGGGAACAGTACAAGTTTAACATTTGAGCAGCTGCCTAGGGCGTAAGATTCTTAGCCCTTGGTGTCTCCTACTCGGCTAACTAATCCTATCTACGTGACACCTTAAAAATCTAAACCTCTCATAACCCTTAACCTTTTTGAAGGTTATGCATACTTGCCTTTTGGATTCTTGATGGAGCGCGTATCTGATCCAGCGTCGTTTTCCTCGTTTCTGCGTTGAGTCTCCTTTGTCTGCGTTGCTGTGATCTCTCCTTCGTCTTGACGTTTTTGAATGTTGCAATTTTAATTCATTATTCTCTTTTCCACTGTGAGTATGCTATTGTTTACTTTTAGCAGCACAGTTGTTTGTATTTTTGTTCGTCTTTACTTCTCGACTCGCTTAGTCGATTACTCGAACTCGCGGTTTTATTTCCGATAGTCCTTGCTGAGGACCCCTTTTCGTTCCTTCCGGTCGTTCCCCGACACGTGGGGGCTGTCCCCACTCCTTTTTGATCACGTGATCGCGTACGCAACACTGCTCCAGCCCCGGGATTGGTCAAACTTTGCGGTATTGTTACGCCCCGGACGAGCGCGTCGGTCCGCCCGCTTGGCGTCAGTCTGCCGCCAGCCCCGAAACTGCTCGGTCGTGTCACATAACGCCGCTACCCGTCCACCGAACCGCCCCTGCTTTTGCCATGGAAATTCACCGCATCGTCGTCCAGCACTTTGTCGGCCTCCAGATTGGCGACCCGACCTTCCGTCGAGTGAGTACTTCCCTGTGAATTCCCTCACTTCGTGCTGGCGTCGCTGCCCCTTTTGGGCTTCCCTGTCCTGCGTCCTGTCTTTTCCTTCCTGAGTCCCGTGCTTTCCTTTTTAGATCTGTCTCCAATGTATTCAAGCGGCGACAAGTAGCCTATTTTGGGCGGTGCTCAATCCTTCCTTTATTCAATTTGAGCAGTTTGTGCCGGCAATTTTACTCACTGAGGATTGGTTCTACTGTTGCCATTGCTGCTTAGAGCCATGCTACGTAAGTTCTCCTCTGTTTTACTTGTTTCACCTGTTCTGTTTTTTTTAAATTTATTTTTTTACAACTTTTCCTTTCTCTTTTTTTTTTTTTTAGCTCGTTCTTCAGAACGATGTGTTCGCAAACGGTCTCTATCGCGCCGAGGATTTTTCCAACACTCCCCTAGTTCCGCAAATCCCTCCACCTGGGATCGTCTATCCTGGTGGGCTAGTGGCAGAACCAGAATATGTGGATTTGACCATGGAGGATTAGGTAAATATCCCTTCTTTTTCCTCTCTTCTCCTCTTACTTTTAGCTTCACTTATTTGTTGCTTGTTTAACCCTTTCCATTTGTTTCTTCTGTGTGGCCCTCCTTGGTTTCCTTTCCCAAGACCAATCCTCCTCTGCTCCAGTTCTCCCATTTTTATTTTTCTTTCCTTTGCATGCCTTTGTTTGTCTTTAGCATGCCTTAAGTTTCAATTCCTGTTTTCTTTGCATTTATTTGTTCCTGTGTCATTTTTGCATGTATTTGTTTCTGTGCCATTTTTGCATGTATTTGTTCTCCTGTTTCCCATTTTTGGTCTTATGCAATTATATGCATGAAATTTTATCTTGCATGTTTAATTTGGCGACTCCCTTTCCCTTTTATTTTTCGGGTGAAATAATTCAGTAAAGGGTCAATTGTTTCATTTATTTATTCACTCTTAAGCAACAATTTAGCAACAATACTTAAACAGCTCACTTACTGGCTAACAAGCTTCCTTTTACTTCTGATGAACTTTGCATTGGGACACTGTTTTGCCGAATGAAAGCGTTGCCTGCATTTTCTGCATCGCAACTTTTGCTTTGGATCGTCTGGATGAAACTTAAAATTACCCTTTTGTTGCTCCCTTTGTTCGTACAAGTTTTCTAACCACTCTTTCCGACCACTTGCTGACTGAATACCAGTAACTGGGTACAATTTCCACAATAACTTCACTCCTCCGCAACTTTCTTGACTTTGAACTTTAACAGACTCCAATTTGCTTTCAATTTCCCTGATTGCTTTAATTTCCAATTCCATCTTTTTATCAATTTCACTCATTTCTTTTTCCAAATCACTGCTCACATCCACTTTATTAATTTCTACTTCTAACATTTCAATTTCTTCAGACAACTCAGACACATACCTTTTCTCATTTACCTCAATTAGTTCACTTTCTGACTCAGAATCACTTAGTTCTAAATCTTTACACAGGATATTATGCAAATTACTTATCTCAGGAGTTCTTGTTAACTTGACGGGAGGAGGAAAGGATAATGTTGCAGACTCTTCTGCCTCCCGCAGCGATGCACCCAAACTCTTGTCTGCTTCCAAGATTGGGAGTTCCCACTCCAACTCCGATGATGTGCTGGGCTGGACCGGACGAGTCGGGCTGGGCAGAACCACCAGCCGCGGCTGCTTTCCTCTTCCCGGCTTCAGCTCCAGTTGTCCGCTCACTATTTTGGCTCTCTTGCTTTCCATTAGTGCTTTTCCTCGGTTCATTTTCCTCTTCATCTTTTCTACCACACTTTGAAGTCTTTTTTGGTCTGCTGGTTGAGTAGCCGTTAGTTTGCACGTTCTTTTGGCACTTATTATTTTCCTTCCTTGCTCTTGCTTTCTTGAAGGTATCTTCTCAAAAGAAACTTTCCTTACTGGTACTGTTGGAATGTCCTCCAGTTCCAAGGGTTCCATAATAATTTTTTTTATTTCTCGCTTTGCTTCACTTGCGTCTGTCTTCCTCAAAGGGTTGGGCTGAACTGATGCTTCTAGCTCGATTTTGTTTGGCATTCCCTAGCGTCTCTAGCAACCCGTTAGGTCCTTATTGTCGGTATCATAGATACTCATTATTTAAATCTCGCGGCCTTTCACTTTCACCCGCAGCTGTTCATTCAATGAAAAGTAGCCATGCATTTCTCATATCACCTTGCTTGTTTACAGCCGTGTCTGGTGCCGGGCATCTCGCTAGCCGATCTATGTGCACTATCAGCTTTTTACTGGGATTATCAACCCTTTCAATTCTTGCATTACAGTCATTAATTAGGTTTACGATTCTGTAAGGTCCTTCCCATCTGGTTATGAGTTTAGCAGAGATTCCTTTCACTCTTCTGGGATAGTACAGGTAAACCAAATCTCCCTCTAGGAATGGTGATAGCGTTGCATTCCTATCATAATAGGCTTTCATTCTTTTCGCAGCCTTCTTGCTCATGTGTGCGACCGCTTCATGGATGTCTTGCATCGTTTTTCTTACCCAGAAGGGATACATTTTGTGCATCTCTTCATTCTGAGGTGGTGATCCTCTGTCCAGATCCAAAGGGCTTCTCATGGCTGCCCCGAACATAACCTCATATGGTGAGAACTTATGTGAAGAATGAGGTAAGTTTCTGTATGCCTGTGCTATAAATGGCAAATACTTCGGCCAATTTTCTCGGTCTTGCTCCACCAGGATCATGAGATGTTGTTTCAGTGTCTTAATCCATCTCTCTGCTTTTCCGTTTGTTGCAGGGTGAAACGCTGTTGTTCTAAGCTTTTTGATTTGGTAAAGTTCCATTATTTCCTGGAACAGTGTGGAATCAAAAGCTTTTCCCTGATCTGTCAACAAGGATTGAGGCGCACCAAAGATGGAAAACACATGAGTGATAAGTGCCTGTGCCACTTCATCTGCTGTCTGCTTATACAACGGCACCACCACTGGCCATCCAGAGAAGGCTTCAACTGCGACCAGTATGTACTCAAATCCTTCTTTACTTTTTGGATTTATAGGTCCACAGATGTCCACATGCCAGCGTCCGTGCAGAACTCCTTCTTGGAACAACTTCAGTGGCACCTTCGTCTGATGAGTTGGCCCTTTGAACTTGGCACAAATTCCACATTGGGAAATCACTTCATAAGTGTCCTCGAACATTCCAGGCCACCAGAAGAATCTCTTTATGTATGCCAAGGTTTTGGACACACCAAAATGATTTCCAACTCCCAGTTGTTCATGGTATGCTTTTACTGTTGGCTTCACAAGTTTGGCTGGTAGAATTAGTTGTAATTCTTCTTTTTCTTTAATTCCACTAGGGTGCTCGAACTTGCGATAGAGGATTCCTCCCTCTATTACCAGTGAATTAAACTGGTACCAAAGTGATCTGGTTTTGTGACCATTTTGTGCAATTTCCTGGAATTCTGGTTTCCTCTGGTCTTGTACTGCAACCATGATGGGCATGATATCAGCATCAAGCAGCTGTGCTTTTCTGATATCTTTTGGACTCAACCCATCAGGAATGACTCTTGTCCAGTTAACGTCAATGGTGTCCTTTGTCATTCTGGTAATTTTTCCTTTGCTCAAATAAGCAATCCGGACATGTCTCTTCACAGTGCACTTCTGTTTTGCAGTGGCAAACTAACACTGCTTTGTCTCTTTCTTCCAGACGATCACATTTCTTGCAATCATCACAAGGTCTTCTCGACAGTGCATCTGCATGCCCAATGCTGTTTCCTTTTACATGCACTACCTGGAATTTGTATGGTGCAAGTCTTTCCAACCATCGTGCCAACTTTCCAGTGGGGTTTTTGAAGTTTTTCAACCACTGTAATGCTGCGTGATCAGACTTCACTATAAATGGCGCTCCTGCCAGGTAATGGTGAAATGCTTTTACTGATTCTACTACTGCCAGTAGTTCCCTGTGTGTTGTGCAGTAATTTCGTTGAGCTGGATTGAGTGTCTTTGACCAGTAAGCTATAGTGACATCTTTTCCATCCTGCTCCTGACTCAGGACACACCCTAGACCTGTTAAACTAGCATCAGTTGTGATGGTGAAAGGTCCTTTTGTTATGTCTGGTGTGCCTAATATTGGTGCTGTAGTCAGTAAGCTCTTTATTTTGTCGAATGCTTCCTGACACTCATTACTCCACTCAAAGCTCTGCCCTTGCTTTTGCAACTTAAATATTGGCGTTGCTATAGTTGCCATGTGGGGAACATACTTGGAGTAGTACTGAACCAGCCCTAACCACGATCTTACTTCTTTTACGTTGGTTGGTGCTGGCCAGCTGAGGATTTTACTTATTTTATCCTGATCTGTCTTTATCCCTTTTTCAGACAACCTGTGACCCAGATATGTGACTTCTGACTGGAAGAGTTCACACTTCTTTGCCTTCAACAGAAATCCTGCTGCTCTTATTCTGTTGAATAAGGCCTCAAGCCTCTGAAGCATTTGTGGAAAATTGTCTCCTCCAATGCAGATGTCATCCAGGTATACTGACACAGTGTCTCCTAAGTCATTTTCAGGGGTTTTCTCTTTTGCGGGCATGATTACTCTGTCTGTTATGTACTGGAAGGCACCTGGTGCTGCAGATAGCCCAAAACTTAGCCTTGTAAATTCAAATTGTCTGTGTGACAATCCCAAGCCCTCTGGCAGAATTATAGCTGTTTTGGGTTGGTCCTCTGGATGGATTTCCAGATTGTGATATCCATGTGCTAGATCAAAAGCATGGTACATCCTTTTTCCGCCCATGTGCTGTAGTAAATCTTGCACCCTTGGTATCGGCATTGCTGGCACTCTAGTGACTGCATTAAGAGCGCGATAGTCAATGCATACCCTTACTTCCCCAGTCTTTTTCATAACACACAAAATGGGTGAAGCCCAAGCTGACTGACTAGGCCTTATTGCACCTTGATCCAAATACTTTTTGATAGTTTCCATTACTGCCTGTCTATAATGGAGTGGTATTGGCCTAGCTGTCTGCTTTATGGGTGGATGATCACCAGTATCTATTCGGAACCTTATCCAGGGACACTTCCCAAAAGTTGTGTTGTCCTTTGCGAAAACGTCATGATGTTTCCGCAATAAATTAGTTAATTCCTGCTTTTCTGTTTCAGATAGCTGTTTACACCTTTCTACCAAATCCTGCAAGTCCTTTGGGAGTGGCTCATTCTCCCCAATTGCTGGAAGATTCGGAATGGTGTTTATTTCTGCATCAGGAAACGGAGTTGTGTCATGGTTAATTACATTGACTTGGACTGTTTCATCTGTGTCCATGCCTTCATCATCCTCTTCCTCCTCCTGAAAATTAGTGTCGAACTCCTGCTCATACTTATCTGGGTGCAGGATAAAAACTTCTCCTAACACTGCATACTTAGGAATTGTAACGCATTTGTCCCCTAAGTTTTGCATGGTTATAGAGATTGGTGCAGTAAGACAGGGTATGACTCCAGACTGTGCTATCACTCCTAGTGGTAGCCTAGATACTTTATTTCCGAATGCTGGATTGGAAATGAACAATCCCAGCTTAGTCTCTCCTGGTAACTGGCCGCGCTTATTTAGGGATCCCTTTTCACTAGTTCCTGTGGAGCCTGACAACACTGCTTGATCCGCCACTTGAGCTTCCAAGACCACCCTGCTCTGGGTGTGGCCCTGTCCACCCAAGTCAAGACCCTGAGTGTTTCCACTGCTCTCAAAGGCGCCAATTCCTTCACCCATTGGCTCATCAGTTACCGCATCTGTTACCAATTTTGTCTGTATCTCTCTTTCTACAAACGGTCTTAATTTAAAGCTGCTTTCAGCTCTTATTGTGTAGGCAACCCTGTCTGTTGTGTAAATTCTGGCAGTTTTTGTTTCTCCCAGTGTGAATGGTACTTGTACCCTGTCAAGCCCTTCACCAATCTCTAGAACTTGCTTTTTGATGCCTATCACCGCATCAAACTTGTGTAGGAAATCTATCCCCAAGATATTCTCATGAATATCTGCCTCATATGTGTTATGTTTAACCCTTTACCGTACCCTTTTGATCGCGCCGAAAAAAAAAATATTTTTTTGCGTAGTTAGACTAATTTTGTGTTTCTGAATCCAAATATAACAATCTCCACGCTGTGCGACTTACGGTTCTCGAGATATGATATGTAGCATATGTGCTACAAAGGACGGTAAAGGTACCAAAATGTTCAAAATGACCTTTTCTAGTCCAGTTACGAAGCCAAGTCGCCATAAACACTCAAGTATCTTTCCGAGTCACCCAAAGAGTCTGAAAATAGACGGGCGCATTGACACTAACACCAACACCTCACGAGCAGACTCAAAAAATGGCCTGCTCCCTGCGACGTAGCACCGGTGCTACATAGCTAGAAACTCAACTTTCAGACGTTCAAGCGGGCAATTTTTCGCATATTTTCTTTTTTTTATAGCACTTTTGACATCCCGAAACAAAGTAAAGTCATTTTTGGCGGTGTAGACCCATCTAAAACCTGCGCCCTGCGATGTAGCACCGGTGCTACACAGCTGAATGCACACTTTTGCGACGTCCAGGCGGGCAATTTTCCGCATATTTTTGGTTTTTGATAGAACTTTTGACATCTAGAAGCAAAGATAAAATTATTTTCGGCAGTGTGGACCGGTCTACAGCCTGCGCCCTGCGATGTAGCACCGGTGCTACACAGCTCAAAGCTCACTTTTGCGACGTCCAGGCGGGCAATTTTCCGCATAATTTTTGGTTTTTGATAGAACTTTTGACATCTAGAAGCAAAGATAAAGTTATTTTTGTAGTTGCAGACTGTTTGCAGACCTGACCATGCAGTGTTACCCTTTTTCGTACTTGCTGGTACCTTTACCGGTCTATGTAGCACCCGTACTACAACTCGTTTATGGCTTCGCATTTTCAGAGCTTTTCGTTGCGACCGCTCTGCGCGCTGCCATGTCATGTCTTATCAGAGTTCTTTACAGTAATAATTTTTGCGGGGAGCTCCGGGCATTACTTTAGGCGCAGCCGTGCGTCGAACTTGCCTTTCCACGCTAGTAAGTGTCCGCCATCTTGTGAGTACGCTGGAGAGGTGTTGGTGTTAGTCGCAATGCGCTCGTATTGTTTCACACACTTAGGAAGGCGTTTCGATCACATTAAAATTTTACCCCAAGTCGTCCATCTTATTTTGTAGGTTTAACAGGCCTGCAAGCTAGATGTAGCACGGGTGCTACAAAACCGGTAAAGGGTTAAACACCTTTCCTCCAATCTCGAATTCGGTCATTGCTGGACCATACAGATTGGCTTTGTGTGATGTAACTCCTTTGAGTTTGAGTTTCGCAACTGGGAGGTCTCTAGTCCTTGGAATAACTGTGATGACAGCTGCAGTGTCAATGCATCCACTTTTATTTACATTTAAGATTTTACAATCTATCATGGGTGCTGTATTTACAGTTGTGCATACTAAACAAGGAACTTCTAGAACCTCCCGATGATTCTCAGACTGAAAGGAACATTCTTTTTCCTTTGACAATTCTTTGTCTGGAGACATCACCGGTGGTTTTACATTAAGACTAGAACTTATCTTATCAGTCTTTTCATTCTCAACCTCCATTGCCACCGTACCATTGGAGGTTGACTCTAGTTTTCCTGCTCCTCATCTGGTTTAGGAACATGAGGTGGCTTTTTGTTATTAAAACCGAAATTGCCATTTTTAATAAACCACTGCATAGTAGCTTTATACAAATCTGGTGGTATATTTGGCATTGAAAAGTCCTCCTTATTTTTATTACTTTTGCAGTCCCTCATAAAATGCCCTACTTTTCCACATTTATGACAAGTGGACTGTTGATTGTCTCTAGCCATATTTCTACAATTAGCCATTCTGTGACCTAACCTGCCACAGTACCGACATGTCATGTTTTTATCGGGATTGTCGAAGCCTCCCGAAAAGCTGCCTCGGCCTCTGCTGAAGCCTCTGCCTCGTCCTCCTCTGCCGCGGCCACGTCCCCGACCGCGACCTCGCTGTGTGGAGACGTCCGCGTCCTGCTGGGCACTCGTGGAAGGTTCAGAGGGAAATACCATGTTGACTTTAGCATCCTTATGCTTGGTCTTCCCCTCTGTTTCTTCTTCATCCTCTTCCGCCCTCGTTACACGAACTCTCTTAACTGGAGGTTCGTCTATTTCAAGACTGAGGCCTCTGTTAAGCGTTTTCATGGCCTCGTCCAGGGTGGGTAAGGCAGCAAAGGCCAGCCGTGCTGCTGCCTTTCTGTCAGCAAGGCCCTTGATGAACCTTTCCACCAAGGCTTCCTGTATGTCCGCTTCCTTCATATTTCGAAGGTAGGACCGTCCCAACCGTTCCACTTGTCTGGCAAATTGCCTGATGGACTGATCTTTCTCTTGCGTGAGAGTGTTGAAATCTTTCTTTCGCTCCCACATGGAGGCTGTCTTGCTGAATGTTTTGACAAGTGCCTCATCCAGACTCTTAAACGTTATTGGTACCTCCTGATGCTGTAGGTTTGCAATAACATCAGTGGCGTTTCCTGTTAACGCCTGTACCAAAGCTGTCTTTTTATCTTTGTCATCCCAATCATTTGCCTCTGCCACTGTTTGGAACTGAAGCTGGTACACGGAGTAGTCAGCCTCTCCGTCATACTTTGGGGCCTCATTATACTTTTTAGGCTTGTTCATCTTCTCCAGTAATTTCATGAAGAAGTGATTTGTGGCAGGATGATCTTGCCTCTCTTGCCTCTCTTCCTGCTCATCATCCGCCTCGCCGTCATAGTATTCTTGGCGGCGCCCATCATAATCGTGAACTGGCCTCCTACGACCCGGCTGACGGCCTTCCTGCATCCATACTCGATTTGGATGTCGATTGACTGGGATTTCTGGTGGTTCTTCTAGGTCCATTTCTTCCCATTGCTCCTCCTCGTCCAGGTCCGCATACTGCAGGTCTTCTTGCTGCCGCTGCTGCTGCTGCTGCTGGGCTCCAGGATGCTGCACTCTGGGATGCTGTACCCGGTTCTCGTTTAGCGGCGCCTGTAGCGGCCTCGGGACTTGTTGTGCTTGCTCATCCTGTCCTTCTTCCAGAAGACGTCGTGGAGGTCTTCTTTCTCTTTGAGGCCTTCCTCTTCCTCCTCGTCCTCGTCCGACGCCTCGACGCTCAGCCATAGGATGCTCCTGTATGACGTACTCCATGAGTCGTCCTGCTCCGCGTCCTCGTCCGCGTCCACGTCCTCGGCCACGTCCACGCCCTCGTCCTCTAGCTCGTATGTTATTGAAGATGTGCGGCATGTTGGGCGCGGCCTGCCCGACGTCGACGACGTTGGCGAGCTCGGGTTGGACGGGTGGGAGCTCTGGCTGGTCGTGCTCGGACTCTGCCTCGCTCTGGTTGATGCTGAGACCGTCTGTGTCGGTTTCAGCGTCCATTCTACTGTGTCTGAACTTCTTTCGGCTCTGACTGTACTTGTTTGTATAGGAGAATCGGAATGCTTAGACATGCTACTTTGCATACTACTCCTCCTACCAGACTGTTCGTCTACCTCTTAGCCTCGCTATATGACACTAGAAGGTCTGAGCGAGTCCCTATCTGACCAGTGTGTGACGCTATTAAGGTCTCACCGGTTTACCTAATTTCAGCGTGTGACACCAGAGGGTCTCGCCGATCCTTTCCTAGTCTCACGTGTGACACTAATAGGTCTCGTGAGGCTCTAGCCTTTCTAACCTTCTGCGTCTGACACTAAGAGGTCTCGCAGATCCCGGGCGTTTGACTCTAGTAGGTCTCGCCGGTTCTAAGCCCTTCCTTTTCTCCTATCCCACCGCTGCCACCAATGTTGTATTGTGGGTTCTGTGGGGAGCCGATATCAGTGTGAGTCGTAGTTCACCTGAGGGAAGACTGGCGACGAGCTCAAAGCTCGCGCCCCTTTTATTGGGTGATTGGCAAAACAACAGGAAGAACAAAGGCGATCGTAAAACAAAACTATTATTGGGTTCTGGCTGCATGTATAAGAGGGTGTCGCTACCAACAGTGATCACTGGTGGCCGTGCTTCGGAGAGCCTTCTGCTTGTTTGGGTGTAACCTGGTTAGGTTATAGCGAGAATACTATATATATATATATATAGTAGTATTATCAGCATTATAACCTAACCAGGTCACACGTAAACAAGCAGACGATGCCCTGAGTCGCAGCCACTGTTGGCAGCGACACCCTCTGATACACATGGCCAAGGCCCAAACCAAACTTTTGTTTTACGATCGCCTTTGTTCTTCCTCTTGTTTTGCTAAACACCCAATAAAAGGGGCGCGAGCTCCGAGCTCGTCGCCATTCCCCACTCATGCGACCTGGTGTCTACATGCAGCTTGGCTCTCCCTTTCCCCAATACTACATTGGTGGCAGCGGTAAAGGACAAGGAGGAGATAGGAAGCGAGGCCTACTAGTGCGCGCCGAAGTAGAATAGGGACCCGGAGAGGCCTTCTAGTGCGCTCCGGAAGCGAAGAAGGTCAGGAGCTTGGCGAGGCCTACTAGCGCGCGCCGAAGCAGGACTCGGAGGAGCCTCTTAGTGCACCCGAGAAAACAGATAGGACTCGGAGAAGCCTTTTAGTGCCCCGAGACAAAACAGATAGGGAGTCACTGAGGCCTATTACTGCGCAGTGAAAGCCGAAGCAGGCCCGAGGCCGCCGAGGCAGATAGGAACACGTGACCCGACCCGAGGCCTTTTAGAGCGTGGAGAGGGATTGCGTGAAAGTCCTTAAGTCGAAAGTTGACCGAGTAGTATGTTGAGAAACATTTCTCAGCAGAAGAGCCTCAAACAACATGACGACACGAACGCTGAAAAAGAGAGAAGGGAGGGAAGCCCAAGCGAGACATGGAAAGTGAAAGTGAGAACGAGTCCGAGCATGGGCAGCCAGTTCCCCATGCACAACCAGAGGTCGCTCAAGACGTCAACGTCCAGGGGCAGGACGGCGCCAACATGCAGCCCCAATTTCAAGACCACGTTGGTCGAGGACGAGGTCGCGGACGAGGTCGAGGCAGAGGAAGAGGACGTGGACGAGGTCGAGGCAGAGGAAGGGGACGCGGACTCGGATGGATCCGGGAGTTCGTTTTCGCGGAGCATCCTGTGGCTGCGGATAGAGGAGCCGGACGACGGGGACGCCCTCAGCGAGAACGACGACCTCCACGACGTCTTTTGGAAGAAGGACCGGACGGACAAGCACCACAAGTCCCGAGGGCACCGCAGGCGCAGATAGGCGCCATGGACGACGACGACGAGGCAGCTCACCACCGACATCACCGACAGCGGCAGGCCGAGCAAGGACAGCACGACGACGACTACACCGACTACGAGGAGGACTACGACGACGACGACGGACAAGAACCGCCAAGACGCCGACAGCGACGCCATCCCAACCGAGTCTGGGTCCGAGAAGGATATCAACCAGGACCAGGACGGGGAGAAGCAGAGCAAGACTTTGACGGACGACGGCTACAGCATGAGGACGAGCAGGAAGAACGGCAAGATCACCCAGCCACCAATCGGTTCTTCATGCAGCTACTGGAGAGAATGAGCGCGCCTAAGCCTATAAAATACAATGAGGCACCCAAATACGACGGAGAGGCAGACTACTCCGTATACCAGTTGCAATTCCAGACAATAGCGGAAGCAAATGAATGGGATGAAAAAGATAAAAAGACAGCCCTGGTGCAGGCGTTAACGGGTAACGCTACAGATGTAATTGCCAATTTGCAGCATCAGGAGGTCCCCATCACATTCAAGAGTCTGGATGAGGCGCTGGTCAAGACCTTCAGTATAACAGCGTCCATGTGGTAGCGAAAAAAGGACTTCAACACGCTCACGCAAGACAAGGACCAGTCAATTCGCCAATTCGCCAGGCAGGTAGAACGTCTGGGGAGGTCCTACCTAAGAAACATGAAGGAGGCGGACATCCAAGAGGCCTTAGTGGAGAGATTCATCACGGGCCTCACGGACAAGAAGGCAGCAGCACGGCTGGCGTTCGCCGCGTTGCCCACGCTGGATGAGGCGATGAAGACTCTCAATAGGGGACTTAGTCTCGAAATTGATGAGCCCCC
This sequence comes from Frankliniella fusca, assembly GCA_029379305.1. NCBI lineage: Eukaryota > Metazoa > Arthropoda > Insecta > Thysanoptera > Thripidae > Frankliniella > Frankliniella fusca. Next base: position 71,545 of record JAHWGI010001382.1, read on the forward strand.
GTCGAAAACGATCCGCCTCACCAAAACAGAGGACGACGACAGGGAGGAGGAGGGGAAGGCCAAAAAGAAGGACGCTAAAGTCAACATGGTCTTCCCGTCGGAACCGTCGACGTCAACAGCCGGCCAGGACGCAGACACCAGCGGCCAGAGAGGACGGGGCCGAGGACGCGGTCACGGTCGGGGCCCAGGACGCGGGAGAGGATCCAGCAGGGGTCGCGGCGGGTACTCTGGAGGGTACAGCAGCAGCAACCCCGATCAGTATATGCAATGTAGATTCTGTGGGAATCTGGGGCATAGGATGGCCAATTGTCAGGGCTTTCAGAATAAAAAGCCACCCCATGTGCCCAAGCCTGATGACACTCAGGAAAACTAGAGCCAACTTCCACTGAAACGGTGGCAATGGAGGTTGAGGAGAATATTGTTAACGAAAAGACTGATACTGTTCAAACTAGTCTTAGTGTAAAACCACCGGTGATTTCTCCAGACATTCCTGTGTTAAAAGAATGTTGTAAAAAGTCTGAGAGTCACCGGGAGGTCGACTTTGTTCCTTGCTATATGTGCACCAATGGAAATACTGCACCCATGATTGACTGTAAGATTCTGAATAAAAACAAAAGTGGATGTATAGACACTGCAGCAGTCATTACAGTTATCCCAAGGACTAGAGACCTCCCAATAGCAAAGCTCAGACTGAAAGGAGTAACATCACACAAAGCAAGCCTATATGGTCCGGCTATGACAGAGTTTGAAATAGGAGGTAGAATTTTCAAACACGAGACATACGAGGCAGATCCAAGAACACATCTTGGGAATAGACTTCCTGCATAAATTTGATGCAGTGATAGGAGTAAAGAAACAAGTCCTAAAGATTGGCGAGGGGCCTAACAGAGTGGAAATACCATTTACGTTAGGAGAAACAAAAAATGCAAATATCTATACAACAGACAGGGTAGCCTACACAGTGAGAGCAGAAAGCAGCTTCACACTTAGGCCTTTCGTGGAGAGAGAGGTTGCCACAGTACTCAGGACGGATACGGTAACTGATGAGTCGGTTAGGGGAAGAACTGACGCCTGTCAGAGTAGTGGGCACACTCAGGGTCTAGACTTGGGTGTGGGGGACCACACCCAGAGCAGGGTGGTTCTCAGCACTCAAGTAGTGGACCAAGCAGTGTCGCCAGACTCTGAAGGAGATAAAGCAAAGGGATCCCTAAAAGAGAACAGCTAGTTACCAGGGGAGACTAAGCTAGGATTATTTATATCAAATCCAGCATTTGGGAACAAGGTTTCCAAACTACCACCAGGGGTGGTAGCGCAATCAGGCATCCTACCCTGTCTAACCGCGCCAATCTCGGTAACCATACAGAATCTGGGAGATAAGTGTGTTACAATACCAAAGTACGCAGTACTAGGGGAGGTATTCATACTGCACCCAGATAAGTATGAAAAAGAGTTCGATGAGGACTTCGAAAAAGAAGGGGAATATGACGAAGGGGAGGAAACAGAAAACATGGAAATGGATAAGGATACGGATGAAATAGCCCACGTGAACGTGGTCAACCACGACACGACTCCATTCTCTGACGCAGAAATCTACACTGTCCCGAGTCTTCCAGAAATAAAGGAAGGTGAACCACTTCCAAAAGACTTGCAGGAGTTGGTGGATAGATGCACACAGCTATCTGCAACAGAGAAACAGGAGTTAACTAAAGTGCTAAGGAAGCATCACGACATCTTTGCAAAAGATAACACCACGTTTGGCAAATGTCCCTGGATAAAATTCAGGATAGACACTGGTGATCACCCACCCATTAAACAGACAGCCAGACCTATACCAATTCACTATAGGCAGGCAGTAAGGGAGACTATAGAAAAATATTTAGCTCAAGGTGCTATAAAGCCTAGTCAATCGGCATGGGCTTCTCCTATATTGTGTGTAATGAAAAAGACAGGAGAAGTAAGGGTCTGTGTTGACTATAGGGCTTTAAATGCAGTCACAAGAGTCCCCGCCACGCCTATACCAAGGGTACAGGATCTGCTACAACATATGGGCGGTAAAAAGATGTACCATGCTTTTGATTTGGCACATGGGTACCACAACCTGGAAATTCATCCTGATAACCAACCCAAAACGGCCATAATATTACCGGAGGGTCTGGGACTTGCACACAGGCAGTTTGAGTTTACCAGGCTAAGCTTTGGACTGGCCGCAGCACCAGGTGCCTTCCAGTATATTACGGACCGAGTCATTACCCCAGCAAAAGAGAAAACACCCGAAAGTGACTTAGGTGAAACAGTATCAGTTTACCTAGATGATATCTGCATCGGAGGAGACGATTTCACGCAAATGCTCCAAAGATTGGAAGCATTGTTCAACAGAATACGAGCAGCAGGCTTTCTCCTAAAAGCCAAGAAGTGTGAACTCTTCCAACCAGAAGTCTCGTATCTGGGCCACATTTTGTCTGAAAAAGGAATCAAAACAGATCAAAACAAAATAGACAAAATACTTAGTTGGCCGGAACCAAATAATGTGAAAGAAGTAAAATCTTGGCTTGGGTTAGTACAATACTACTCCAAGTATGTTCCCCATATGGCAACAATAGCAGCACCCATCTTTAAGTTGCAAAGACAAGGGCAAGTCTTTGAATGGACTGCAGAGTGTCAGGAAGCTTTTGACAAAATTAAAAAGCTACTGACAACAGCACCAGTATTAGGCACACCAGATGTGACAAAAGGACCTTTTACCATCACCACAGACGCTAGTCTTACAGGTCTTGGGTGTGTCCTTAGCCAGGAACAAGGTGGTAAAGATGTCACCATAGCATACTGGTCTAAAACTCTGAATCCAGCACAAAGGAACTATTGCACGACCCATAGGGAGCTACTAGCAGTAGTAGAGGCCATAAAAACATTCCATCACTACCTAGCGGGGGCTCCGTTCGTGGTGAAAACCGATCACGCAGCGTTGCAGTGGTTGAAGAATTTCAAAAATCCAACAGGCAAGCTTGCACGATGGTTGGAAAGGCTAGCTCCTTATAAATTCCAGGTAGTTCACGTGAAGGGTAACAGCATAGGGCATGCAGATGCTCTATCCAGAAGGCCTTGTGATAATTGCAAGAAGTGTGACCGCCTGGAACAGAGAGACAAAGAAGTATTAGTGTGTCATTGCATCACAGACACAAGTTGCGAAAACAACTGTGCAAATTGTCTACTCGAGGAAAGGAAACTGATGAAACTCAGTATTGACAACATAAACGTTAACTGGACTAAAGTAGTTCCTGATGGTATGAGCCCGATAGACATCCGAAAGGCTCAGTTGCTTGATCCTGATATAATGCCTATCATGATAGCGGTACAGGATCAAAGGAAACCGGAGTTTCAAGAGATTGCAGAAAACAGCAACAAAACCAGGTCACTTTGGTTCCAGTTTAACTCATTAGTACTCGAAGGCGGAGTCCTGTACAGAAAATTTGAACACCCCAGTGGTCTGAAAGAAAAAGAGGAATTACAATTGATTCTCCCGTCAAAATTAGTCAAAACAACAGTGAAAACTTACCATGAGCAACTGGGTGTAGGTAATCATTTTGGAGTGACCAAAACATTGGCATACTTAAAAAGATTCTTCTGGTGGCCAGGAATGTTCGAGGATACTTATGAAATAGTATCACAGTGCAAAATATGTGCCAAGTATAAAGGACCAAAACAGCACACCAAAATTCCATTGAAGTTATTCCAGGAGGGAGTCCTACATGGGCGTTGGCATGTAGACATCTGTGGACCCATTAATCCTAAAAGCAAAGAAGGACATGAGTACATATTAGTTGCAGTAGAAGCTTTCTCTGGATGGCCAGTGGTAGTGCCACTGTAAAAACAAACAGCAGACGAGATAGCTCAAGCACTGATAACTCATATATTTTCCATATTTGGTGCTCCACAGTCACTGCTGACGGACCAAGGTAAAGCATTTGACTCAACACTATTCCAGGAGATAATGGAACTTTATCAGATAAAGAAGTTAAGAACAACGGCATTCCATCCTGCAACAAATGGAAAAGCGGAGAGATGGATCAAAACGCTGAAACAACACCTAATGATGTTGGTAGAGCAAGACAGAGACAATTGGCCAAAATACCTGCCTTTTATAGCACAAGCATACCGGAACTTACCTCATTCATCACGTAAGTTTTCTCCTTATGAAGTTATGTTTGGAGCTGCTATGAGAAGTCCACTAGATGCAGACAGAGGGTCTCCACCGAAAAATATGGACATGCACAAGCTCTATCCAATGTGGGTTAGAAAGACTATGCAGGATATTCATGAAGTTGTTGCAAACATGAATAAGAAAGCTGCAAAAAGAATGAAGGCATATTATGACAGAAATGCAACACTCTCACCGTTTGCGGAGGGGGATCTGGTATACCTCTACTACCCCAGACGAGTTAAGGGCATATCTGCCAAACTCATAACCAGGTGGGAAGGTCCTTACAGGATAACCAATTTGATTAACGATTGTAATGCAAGAATCGAACGGGTAGATAACCCAAGTAAAAGGTTAATCGTCCACATAGACCGGCTCGCACGATGCCCGGAGGAAGAGACGGATGTAAACAAAGGAGACGATATGAGAAATGCGTGGCTATACTCTTCATAGAATAGGCACCGCCATATTTAAAAAGTTGAACAGCGCGGAAATTCAAAGCAGGAGCACTAGTTGCTATAGTAATTGTTCAAACAAGGACGTGGAACGCCAAGCTGTAGCGTCAAGCGAAATCCCAGCAAAACTAGCGAAAATAGTGAAATCTGCAAGAGATGGCAGAAAAACAAAACGGAGAAGCAACTTTCTTAGACACGGGAAGAAGGAAAAGCACTTTCACCCAAATGAAAGTGACTACATCTGGATGTAATGAAGACGGCTCAAGGAAAAGAATTGTGAACTTGGGAGGTACGGGCAAAATCAACGAAAGTACTAGACCAGATCAAAACAAGCTGAAAGAAGTGGTTGAAAGGATAAAGAGGAAATTCGCACAAGACCAGGAAGCAATAAAAGCAAAGAAGGTGAAAATTGTGACAGAAAAACCACTGCTTAAGAAAGGAAGAGTGACTTTCAGAAAAGACAATCCGAAACAAGTCGAGGAGAAGAAAGCACAGAGAAATCAAAAGACTGCTACACCAGGTATGGAACCCACATGCTCTCATTTCATGGATTGGGACCTGCCACTACTAGAGGCAGATAAGACACTCTCAATTCCACTCAGAGAAGCAGAGGAATCTAAAACGGTAGCGTTTCCTCCACTCAGAAAAATAGTTAGTCTACCCACCCAAATAAAATTGCCTGAGTCGCTTCTGAAGGATTTGCAACTAAGTGAAGACGAGGAAGAGGATAGCCTGAATGCTGAGATAAATAAATTGGAAGTGGAGGTAAACAAAATTAGAGTGGAGCCAGAACAGGAAAAGAGCACAGTGACGGAAGAGAAGGAAGAAGTGGAAGAAATGGAGAAAGAAATTGAGGAAGAAATAATGAAGGAACAGCAAGCAATCAAGGAAATAGAAGAGCAGCTAGCTAAGATAAAGAGAAAAGAGCAAGAAAAGGAAAAACTCACCTGTGGGGGTATAAATTTGGACATACCATGGAAGCTGACTGAAGTTGAGGATATCCCAAAAGCAAATGGAAGACTTCAGTGGATAAATGAGTTACCCAAGAAACTCGAGGAAACAAAAGGAAACCTGAAAGTGCATCCGCAAGATCCTCGGAGAAACAAAAGGTGCAGAAAGTGTCACAAGCGTTTCCATGTAGCCAAGGACTGCGCAAATAAAAACATGCTCAAAAACGGACTGTGCCTTAAGTAAAGTGATAAGTGAATAAAGTGTTAAAGTGATAAGTGTTAATATAATATAAGTGCCATGAACAGTGATTTACAGTACCAAAACAAATATGATTCATGCCAAATGTTAAATGTTCAATGTTAAGTGATGAAATGTTACTTTCGTTATGTTCCTTTGAAGTGATGATGAATAAATGATAAGTAAAATGAAAGCAGGTGTGACTGGTTAATAAATATATTCATATAGAATAAACAAAGCACAGAAAACAGAACAAAGTTGAAATGATGAGAAAGGAGCCAAACACAAAACAAGTTAAAGAGGCTAAGTTAAAAAGATGATTAAGGAGTCCCGGCCCAGGAAACAAGCAGGAAAACGGGAACAAACGGGTAAACCGGGAAGGAAAGTGAGGAAGGAAGGATTCTGGAAAAGATAGGAAAAGGAAAGAAAAGTTACAAACAGAAAACAGGGAGGAACAGACATCCACCAACACCAAAACAAAAGAACTAAACTCACTCCTCGGTCATGGGAGAGGGTGTGGATGTGGAGTCGGAGGCCCCTTCCTCCAGCTGCATGCGATGCATCTCCAACTGCAAATAAACAACAACAATAACTAAAAGAGTAAGGGATATTCAAAAGCATGGCGCGGAAGGAAAGGCTTACAAAAGGCACGCGTAAGCAGCGAGCGCAGATGTAAGGAGAATTGGGGCCGTATAAAACAGTTAAAGGAAGTTTTCGGACACAAAATACGTAAGACCCGGTAAGCACAAAAAAAGGAGAAGCGTAAGGAGCACATTGGCCACATAATAAAACTGGTTCTCCATCTTCAGTAGCGCGGTGATAGTTAAAGCACACAACGGAGGACATGTTGAAAAGTAAACAAACTTACGACTAGCTCCGCAACAATCGAGTTGTGGTCAGGGATTTCGGGCCGACCAAGCCCGTGGGGATAGTTCACATTTGCCGGAGGGATGGATTCCACCTCCATCATTTGGTCCCCTTGGAGCAGGACAATCTAAAAATAAAAAATGATGAATAATAATGATGGATACGGATAAATATAGTAAAATAAATTCAATAAGAAATGCAAACTCACATAGCAGGGATCCAAGCAGCACCCGCACATCAGGAAACTGGGGGCGCTCAGGTACGACGAGGGTACCTCCAAAGAGTACTGAGTAAAACTCGGGCTAATTACGGTCCACAAGGGATTAGAGTGAACAGCCTCGATGCATTGAACACAAATCTAAGCGGAAAAATCCGAAATGAGCACCAGAAACTAAAGACAACAGGGATCGAAAAGAGCGTCACTAAGCGTCACTTACTCGTTAGAAGGTTTCCTCGCCAGAAATATGGCCTGCATAATGCTGGACAAGTAGAACACAGACCATGGTGAAGAGAACGGTGAGAAAAATGAGTGATGACGGAAAAAATAAACGGATGGGAACGGATGAGCAAGCACGGGTAAAACAACGGGACGCTAGACGCTGACGGACAAAAGACGCGAAGCAACAGCGCACAGAAGACGCTCGACAATCGAACAACGCGCACATAGCCAGGGGAAGTTTTCTTGGAAAAAGTGGAGGGGGTAAGGAACGACAGCCAATCAGAAGCAAGGACCGAAGCGAGCAGTCCGGCAACGCGGTTCGCATTCGGGAGATCCGAACGCAACGGATAGCGGATCTGACAGATGGCAGAATCCGAGGCGATAGTGAAAATAACCCGCACTAGTGCGAAGAACACTATCAGAAGGAGAGGAGTAAGGAAGTCAAAGAAATATTTCAAAAAGAAATGGGAAATTCAAAATCAAACACATCAAGACGACGCAGAGCAACCACAGGACAAGAGCAACGACAATCAACGGAGGCAGAAAGAGACAACGCTGGATCAGACACGCAAAACACCCTTTGTTTACAAGCTAAGTATCCCTTAACTTCAAGAGGTTAGAAGTGTTCAGCAAGTTAAAATTTTAAGGTGTCACGTAGATAGGATTAGCTAGAGGGTAGGAGACACCTAGGGCAAGCAAGGCAAGCCCTAAGGCAGTTGTAGAAAAGCGCAACATTTACTGTTCCAGAATTCATTGTGTGTTACAGGTAACCTGTTACACCCTTACAGCAGCTTCAAGATCTCAAGACCTAATCATATTCAAACTGGTACGGAACCCCGTGGTTGACACCCTTGAAGGACTTGACTACTATTAAGCAGGATTAATAGTGGGCCGGAGTAGGGGTCATACTAATGCATTGCTACATGCTAGGGGGAAAGTCAATTCATTTTTGTTTGCACACTGAGTCAGGCCAGTAGGGTTGAATAACCCGTAGGTTTGCACAAGGTGGAAGTCAACAGGTTTAGTTAAGGATTTAGATTTTGCAAAATAATTTATTGAATAACGTTAACGTTAGTTCAGTGAACCTTGAATTGTAAAACCAAAATTTTGTGACGTAGACAAAGGCGAATTTTAGGATGTGATAAAATTTAAATTTCTTGAGAGAGAGGGTCCTAAAAAAAGAGGGAATAATGTAGTATTATCAGCATTATAACCTAACCAGGTCACACGTAAACAAGCAGACGATGCCCTGAGTCGCAGCCACTGTTGGCAGCGACACCCTCTGATACACATGGCCAAGGCCCAAACCAAACTTTTGTTTTACGATCGCCTTTGTTCTTCGTCTTGTTTTGGTAAACACCCAATAAAAGGGGCGCGAGCTCCGAGCTCGTCGCCATTCCCCACTCATGCGACCTGGTGTCTACATGCAGCTTGGCTCTCCCTTTCCCCAATACTACAATATATGTATATATATATATATATATATATATATATATATATATATATATATATATATATATATATATATATATATAGCTTTCAATTCAAAACTTACATGTACACAAGCATCAATGTCTCTTGCTGTCCATAAATTAGGGTCATGGATTAATCCATAGGCACAGGCAACAACACTAGCTGAACAGCAATGTACTCCATAATAAACAGAAAATATTAAATTATTTTCTTGGTGAATAGTACCTTGTAATACTTTCATGTTTGTATTTTTAAGGCACTAAATAAAAACGCTCTTAATCACCACTATAAAATGCAAAAGGGTAATTCCTGGTGGATTCATCACACCCAAAAATTCGACCGTCTCAGAATGCCTCCCAATTTTTGGAAGTTGTTGCTCAGGTAAAGAAAGTAACCCAAAAAAATTTTGAGCTTGATATTGCAAGAAATGGCTGAGAAATTTTTTTTGAGCATTTGGAGGAAATTATTGCACTTTTGGGGTTGAATTTCTTAAAAATTCTAGAATTTGGATATACTGGTAGATGGAGGCCAAAGGTGATGTTTTCCCAGCTTCCGAAGACTAAACTCAGTAACTTTTTGTCAGAACGCCACTCTCCGATGAATTCCAAGGATTCGGCTACACTTTAATCAGATCAGCGGAACAAGTTTCGCTTTTCTACATAGCTCAGGACTCGCCACCTCAAATCAACTTTGCGGTACACCGATACCTTCATGAGACAGTCAGAAACAACATATTATATTTTGGTGATGGTATTTTTTAGTATAAGGAATCTATGGGCAACTGAGATAGATAGATAGGGTGTCAGGGCGCGACTACACAGCCGAAGAAGGTATTATAATCCGCCTTCACGGGGCCCATCCACCACTCCTGAAAAGGAAAACGTAGAGACCGCGCCCTAGTGCCTCCCCGAATCGGGCGAATGCGGGGGCGCCCCAGCCACGCTCTACGCATGGCCAGGCCGGCGCAACCGCCAAGCGCAACCGGGGTCCTGCAGTAGGGAAGGGGTAAAAATACAGCGCAAAGTAATTACCCTGCCGCCAAGCCGATGTCCTACCGCCGCCGGCCCCGCCGGCCCTCCCCGCCGGCTCCACGAGCCCACACATAGGCCACCCCCTCTGCTTTCTCCTCCTCCTCCTCCTCCTCCTCCTCCTCCTCCACCTCCTCCGCCTACTCCACCTCCTCCCGCTCCTCCTCCACCTACACCTCCTCCTCCTCCTCACTAGCCGGCTCCAGTGGGGGCAGGGCCACCAAACCGCCGCCCACCCTGTCCTCTTCCTCTGACGTTTCGGCTTCCTCCGAAGAGACATCCTCTTCAAGGGCGGCCCGGACGTGCGCCGCCAGCCTAAGCTTGTCCCGGGCAAGCGCTTCCCAACCCCCCTCAGGGGCGGGGAGCCGGGCCAGATCCGCTGCCAGGGCCGTGTTGAAGGTGTGGCACGGGCGGCCTACCTTCTTGCGCCCTACCTCAAACTGCAGCACACGCCGGAGGGGATGTGCCGGGGGACAGCGCAGGATGTGCCCCCAGTAGCGCACCCGCGCCCCCCGGATGGCCCGGGTGATGGAGGCCTTCCTGCGCTCTTCGCCTACCAGGCGCACCAGGCCGCGCTGCGGCCGCCTCGCCGAGGCCATCAGGGCGCCCGTCATGACCCCCGCCTGGCGCCGGAGCGTCATCCGCGTAGCCTTGGTGGTGGCGGTGGAGGACTGCTCGTAGCTGAGCGACGCCAGAACCGTCGTCCGTTAGATCCGGGACACCACCATCGGCGGCAGAGGGTTGCGGTGCAGGAGGGGTTGCAGCGTCGCCACCGCGCTCTGCGCCTTCACCACCCGGTAGTAAGCCACCCCTCGGCGCTCCAGGCCCGCCGTCAGCAGCGCCCCTACATACACGATCTTGGCCACCTGTTGGACCTCGCGGCCTGCCACCTGGACCGGCCGGGGCAGCGGCCCAGGGTCTACCGCCCCCGGAAGACGCTCCATGTATTCGCACTTACGAAAGTTGAGGGCCAATCCCAACTCCAGCGCCCGCGGCGCAAACTCTTCCAGGAAGCGGGAGACGTCTTCATACCGCGTGGAGGCCACTAGCAGGTCGTCCGCGTAGGCGCAGACCAGGGGGTTGAAGTCAGCCCCATCCAGGTCCAGGCGGAAGCGGGGCAGGGCAGCCACCACGCGCCGCAGTACAGCGTGCAGAGGCAGCGTGAAGAGGTAGGGCGCCAGCGGGCAGCCCTGCTTGACGCCCCGTCGCGTCAGCACTTCCCTCGTGCGGCCGGCCTGCCACCGGATGCTCGTCGCATCAGAGAGGGCCAGCGCCACCAGCCTATTCAACAAAAAAGGCGGCACCCCGTCCGCCAACAGCACCTCGGCCAGCTCCCGCCGCAGCACCGACGGGAAGGCAGCCTTGATGTCCAGGGCGAGCACGCACATAGGGTCCCCGGCCCGCCAGCGCTCATCCAGGACCTTGCAGAGGAGCATGATGTGATCGTACGTGCTGCGCCCCGGCGGAAAACCCGCCTGGTACCAAGGCAGCGGGGGGAGGATGGCCCGCAGGAGTACATACAGGTGCCGGGCTAACAGCTTGGAGAGCACACAACCGAGCGTGAGCGTGCGGTAGTCCTCAACTCCCGCCGGCCGTGCCTTCTTAGGGAGCGGCACCTGCACCGACGTGATCCAGGCCCGGGGGAACCGGCCGTCCCCCCAAAACTGCAGCACCAGCTCTGCCAACAATGTAAAAAACACGGCCGGCGCAAACTCGCCCTGGTGTTCCATTGCCATTCCGTAAGCATTTTTAAAATGGTTTCCTGACCGTTTACTCCATTTGAAAAATGGTCTGTAAACGGCTAGAAAGCCGTTTCCAGAGCACAATTGTGAACGTTATCCCCATTCTTCAAATGGGGAGATGAGCATTCAGTCCGTTTGTAACCATTTGGAAACCGTTTACACCATTCGTGTCCGTTTCGACTCCATTTCAGATCTGTGGCGAGGGGTCGGGGCACGGGGCCCTGCAGGCCGTTTTGAAACCGTTTGTAACCATTCGGAGACCGTTCAAGACCATTTGTGTCCGTTTCGACACCATTCCGGGTCTGTGGCGGGGGGTCGGGGCACGGGGCCCTGCAGGCCGTTTTGAAACCGTTTGTAACCATTTGGAGACCGTTTCATGGCCAGCGGAAGTATGACAAAGTTTTGACTACGTTGGCTGTTAGGTATGAGAAATTTACGAGTGCATTTTTGTTGTGACGTCACAAAATGCGACGAAGGACAGAGTCCTTCTCTCCCTCTCTTTCTCCCACTCACCTCTCCCTTCCCAACTCCTCTCCTCCTTCCCCTTCCCCGCTCCATACGCCTTGCATTTAGCCGGTTCAGCCCTACTAGCCGCGAGATACGCATGTTGTTGCCGCTGCCGGGGGTTGAACCCCCGCCATAGGACAACTCAGCGCTCACGCTTCGTTCGGAACCTACTGAGCTAATCAGCCGTATGCGGGCGGGACGGTCTGTGCAGCTCAACATAACAGCGGTGCGGAGCCACCGCTCGTTCCCACCCCCGCCACTCCCCCACCGCCTCCCCGCCCCCTCCTACAGCCGGCCTCTGCCGGGGTGTTGGAATGCGTTATACCTGCTACTGGGGTGTGGGAGGAGGCCGGTTGCGGCCGGGCGGCGCGTCCCTCTGTCTCTCTCTCTCTCTCTGTCGCACTCACCAGCGCTGCGTTGTTGGGCCAAGGACAACGGACCCGACTTACTCGAAAGCGTGCTTCCCGGAGGCGAGCGCGCTGGCTGCAGGGTGATTTCGGAGAGAACTCTTCTCGCTGTCTTTCTCACACTCATGGGGTGCGCCGTATGGGTGCGGGAGAGACGGAGCAGGAGGAGCGTCCTTCGGAATCAGTCGGATGCCGCGCTGCAATCTATGCCGCTGCCTTTTTGTTGACAGATATAATTAGGCTGCTGTGTTGCATTTTTCGTGTCTGAACGGCACCTTCAATCACAGATCAGCAGGGCTATTCCGTTTCGGTGCGTCGGTCGGCTCTTGCGTCATGGTTAACCATGGCTAGAAGGCGCTTGGCTCCATTTGATTCTGATGAATCGACGCTCTTTCTATGGACGAACCATTGCTCCAGAGAAGGCCCTCGCACCGGAACAGAATAGGCCTGCAGTTGTTTTTCATCAATTAAAGGGAAACGTTAGATTTGGTTTTACAAGTTTTCAAGATTAAACGTAAATTTTGTTCGGTAATATTTTTTGTTTCCACTAATTACTCTTGTCCTCTGTTTTTAAAAATCACGGGGATAATAGCCCTTGCGATGTGAGGGTGCGGGAGGCTGCCCCGGGGCGAGGGGAGGGGAGGGGCAGGCTGCCCAGCGGGGGAGGTGGGAGAGGGGCCCGCTCGAGCCCCCCTCCCCCTCCCCTCCCCCCGCCACCCGCTCATCTGGACAGACCATTTGCACACAACTTACAGAACGCTCTCAGAACGTTCTTACACCAGTCCAACGAAAACCATTTGAAGAACATTCTGTGAGCGCCTAACACCGTTCACAAAGCTTTTGCAGAATGGTCTTGAAATGCTTATGCGGGACACAATTCACAAACCATTTCGAGGGCGTTCTCAAAACGGGGTCCTCCGCCACCTGGAGCTCAGACCATTTCAAGACCGTTCTCCAAATGATTTTGAAATGCACTTCCGCAGACCATTTGCAGTCCATCCACACCCCGTTTCCAGAACGCTTTTAAGAGCATCCGCACACCGTTCAGGGCCATTTCACCCAAGACAGTTTTCTCCTCATTCTATGACCGTTTTGTAAATGGTGACTTCAGCATTTCCAGGCCGTTTTCAAATGTTCTTACTCACAAACGGTCTTAGAATGGTTACGAATGGTCTGAGAACGGACTAAACGCTCTGAAATGCTTTCGAAACGGCTTCAAACGGTCAACTGCCGATCGCAGGAACACCAGGGTGTACAGCTCGGCCGGAAGGCCGTCCGGCCCCGGTGCGGTGTTGTTGGAGAGCTGGCCAGCGTACTCCCGCAACTGCGCCGACGTGGGCGCCGGTGCCCGCGCATCGGGCACCTCCGGCCACCAGGGCAGCTCCTCTCCCTGCTCCAGGCGCGTCACCTCCTCTTCCCAGTTCCGGAGGGTGATGTTAGCTACCGGCGGGCCCAGTCTGCGCCGGCCAGCCAGCCGGAGATGCCTGTAGACAACGTTCAGCCGTTCAACAGGGCGCACACCCTCCACCGCCGCAAACTCACGCGCCCGCCGCTCCTCAGCATGTTGGTTGACCGCCGCCTGGTGCACCGCGTTCGCCCGCCGCAAATTGTCATCCGCGAACAAGGCGCCGCCCGCCCGTCGTCGCGCCGCCAGCGCCGCGTTCCGGAGGTTGGCCGCCGCGAGGCGCCGCGGCGTGCTAGGGGACGCCGGCACTCGTATACTATATTCAGTTAAGAAATGGATCGTTTCCACGCCTGTTCGGGAGTGGACTCACGCCTGTTCGGGAGTGGCTGTGCGCTCGGCAAAGAAGGGTGGGGGAGGGGAGGGGTTGGGGTGTTTATTTTTCCTGAGCATACCGGTTGTTCATTATTCACAGATAGACAGAGAAACACAACACAACCTATGATTGTTATGGCATGGCTTCGTGTGTGGTCGTGGAGATTGTGTTCGCTAATTGTTCATTATGGAGAACGATATGAATCCCGAGGTTATCGGAGCCCTCTTAATGGTCTTAAATCAGGAGGAAGAAGAGGAGGAGCAAGTAAGGCGGACTATTGCTGAAATAGCAGTAGCTGAGCTAGTGGAAATGGAAGATGGAATAGGGTTAGGTACGTCCTCATTGAATTGTATTCGATTTGCAATATTTGAACCTGTCCATGTCACCCTTTGTTAAACAGGCATATTAATATTATTGCTTTATTGCAGCTGATCAACAAGCTCTTTGGGTGCCAGTTAGAGTTTTTATCAATGACTATCACACTTTAGGTGACCCATGCTTCAAACTTCATTTTCGAATGTCCAGAGGATTATTTGAGGTATGTGGTTATTGAAACCCTTCGTTTATGTATTGTGATCTGAGTGAGGAGTTGGCACTACCTTTGTGTGTTTTGTTTTCAGAGTCTGACAGGCACATTGCACAACCATTTAGTCCGAACAGGAAAGCTACGAAGAGAGAGAACTCCCTTGCAAGATGTCGTCCTCATGGTTCTGTGGCTTATTGCTACTCCAGATACATTTAGAAGTGTGGCTTTGAGGTTCGGTGTTAACCCTGGGACCCTGTATTATTTCTATTCGTACATCATCGAAGCCCTTCGTGAATTAGCAGCCGAATACATTCAATGGCCTGGGCCAGAGGAAAGGGCACACATCAAAGCTGCTTTTGCCAGAGCTACTGGATTTCCGGGGGTAATTGGATGCATAGACTGCACCCATGTCACCATTACAGCACCCTTGCAAGATCCAGGCCAGCACATCAATAGGCACCATCAATACAGCATAAACGTTCAAGCTGTAGTTGATCACACTCTCACCGTTCGCCAACTACATGTTGGTGAGGTAGGGAGTATGAACGACAACAGAGTATTCAGGAGAAGTCCATTGTATGAAGATCTGCTCCGTGATCAGCCAGAGATCATAAGCCCTGACGAGCACCTTGTTGGAGATGGCGCCTACACATTGACTAATTTTGTAAGTTTTATTGTACACAAATTTAATTATGTGTGTTATCTGAAGACAATTCTAATTATCTGATTTTATTTGTGTCAGATGATGATTCCTTTCCCTAACAATGGCCACTTGACTGAGGAGCAGTTAAATTACAACCGTAGGCTTTCCCAGTGCAGAGTACGTGTGGAAAATAGCTTTGGACATGCTAAGGGAAGGTGGCGGCGCCTTAAGTTCTTGCACGCAAGAAATAGAGACATTGTAGTCGACCATATTACGGCATCCTTTGTACTCCATAATTTTCTGGTTCGTGAGGGTGAACCAATGCTAGAGGTAAGACTGATTAGTTTAGAATATATTCTACTAATCCTTAGTTTCCTTCAGCCACTCTAACACTGACCAGTGCTTCGTTTTTCTAGGAGAATGAATTAGCCCGCCCCATCAATATCAATGAAGTTCCGCCTGAAGTAGAAGAACAAGTTGTGGATGATCCTGATGTTCCTGAAGATCAAGAACGAAGACAAGAAGCTGCTGAGGCAAGAGGTGCTGAAAAGCAATGGTTCATTATGAACCTTTTGAATGACTAGGAGTACGTGCGGCAGGCACGTAGTTGCTGAGCGAATTGAGATTTAAAAGAAATGTACACAACCGCCGGTTTGGTGAGCAACCAAAAGGTCAGTCAGTCAGTCCGTTCAGTCAATCACGGCACAAGTGAAGAGGGAGGATAGAGGACAGAAAGGGAGGAGAGGTACATCCTCCTCGCGCGGCGCAATTCGAGCAACGGCATACGCTGCCCCCCCGGCCTGCAGGTAGGCGCTGGCAAGGTAGCGTCGAAATTCGAGTGGTGCTCCCTCCATTTTACCCCCACCCATCTCAGATCAGGGGCTCAGTATCATTTACATGTTCAGAGAGAATGCACCTGCATCACATGCTGACAGTACACCCTCCCCCTCCTCTCATTCCTTATCCTTCTGAAGTAAATTTGCCAACTCACATAAATCCATGGTAAGGCAGAAATGGGTCACTTAAAATATTATTTAAAAAGACATTGCAAGACATATGGTAACAGAGACCAGCAACTTTAAATACAATCAAGACATTCACAAAGACTCAGCAGAACCTTTAAATGATGAGGCATATCTATTTTGAAATGAATGTCAGCTATTAATGATAAAAATAAAACAAGTGTGCCATTTCAATGGTTATATGGCTATATATTAATAATAAGTATGTACTTCAATGTTTTAGAAAGACTGTTTTAATGTAAACACTCCTGGCATGACTAATATATATTGCAAGTACGGTCTCTCACCCTAATCCTATCCACAGTATAGCCCCTAATATTTGTGAGAGTCAAATATTATTAAAATAACCATGTTTTCAAAACATTTTTTTCTCTATCAATAACTTAGTGGAGTAACCTCTTTTCAATCATAATTCTTAGGCATAACGGTTCAATGAGTAAGTTTGGGTAAGCAAACGATTTAGCTCAATCAGAAATCGTATCACTGGGAAATACGGATTGTGTAAGGAACCAAATGCTACAAAATTTACCAACGAAAAACCCAAACTCTTTTCTTATTTCTTGCTAGGTGTAAGAGTAGTAAGATTTAAATACTCGAACCACACTTTTATTTATTATCTTTAGTAGAATAATGAGACACCAATTATTCAGTTTACGATTTACAAACTCATTATTCTTTTTTATTACAAATGCCTATTGCGGTATGTCCAAAATGGGCACACTTCCACTAATACAATCAAACATCCACTCCGCTCTAAAGAAATCGTTCAGCTGGGGTTAACTTGGTGGCGCAATAACAAATCAATGCGCTGGGGACCCAAGTAAGGATTCAAAACTAAATTAAAATATACTGCTCTTAGTAACTCTCACTTTTCAGGCCATGGGGTTACCTGATTTCAATACTCAGACCATACTCTAATGTTCACCAAACAGTTTCACAGCTTCACTGTAAACAACATTGTCTATGTTGTTAGGTTATGTCACTCACTCACCCAGGAAGAACACAACCAAGTTGCATCGATACTGGCTATCATGTCAGTAGTCCGTGATGTTCATTCCACATATCCAACGCGATAAAAAGTATTTTGAGGCACTACCCATCTCACTCCTCCCCAAGCCACAGACGAAAACAAACAACAAATCTCTCGAACCCACACTTCTACACAATGACGACACTTGAAACTTCGTGCAGCGACGTCCGCAACCTTAAAAGCGATTTTAGACTGCATATAACGTGAAAAAGACTATTAATGATCATTTAATCATTTGTTTGAATGCTGTAAAAAACTGAGGTGGGATTCGGCTTGGCTGGGCGGCTGGCGGCTGTCGGCCGATGTAGTTCCGCGCCCTGCCGCTAGATGGCGCCAGCTAAACACGGCAGCTGCAGCCAACATACTAATATTGAAACTTCCAATTCAAATAATTCGTTCCAATATTTCAAACTCAATCGATCAGAAAATCATAGTTAGATTAAGTTGCGCCGTAATTAGTAGATCACGGAAAACTGTCTATTTTAACGACACCTGTTGTAGTTTCAGAGGAGAAGAGGCTAGGATGCACGGACGGACGGACGGACAGACGGACTCACGACCGACTACACGCTTGGGTCCCGTGCTGGGGATAGCTTCGCTTCGCTCAGCGATGACAATGACTGATCTGTACCTTAGTGTCGTAAATTATTTCACAAATCTACTCATAGGTTTCACTGTAAATGGTTATAAATTTGGACATGTATGTTTATTATGTAATTTTTAATTTGTTCTGTGCTAACTTTGCTGCAAGTCATTTTTGGATTTTATGTAACTTAAATTATTGGCTGTGGTACCATTAAGTACTTTTTTATTATGAGTCTGATGTAAAAATTGTTTATATTTAAAAGTATGAATTGTTTATATTTAAAAGTATGAAAAGTCATTTCAATTGGCTTTCAAAGTTTAGGAACCATAAAAATAAATGTTTTGAGATTGTATTCAGCCTTTTAATCTTTCTACCACCAAATACAATCATCTTTTAACACAAAGAAAAACAAAAATTGAATAGAAAACATTGGTCTATTTAAATTAAGTTAAGCAACAGTAGAAATACTTAATTCAGTCTTACCACAAATGTACACATTTTAACGCATATTAAAATGAAACAAAACATTGGTCTATTTATATTGAAACAGATGGTGTTCCCATTTAGATTCAAACACAAACATAGGTAATAAGCTCTATTTGAGCTCTATCTAAAGCAACTTAAAAAATTAAGAAACAAAACAAATAAATAATTGAATGGGAAAACATGAATTTTCCACTCCTGTGGAAACAATTAAAAATAAATAAAAGTTCACTGAGTTATGTATCAAATGACAAGATGAGTAATCACATGTTAGGCAAATTATTAGTTGCCTACAACAAATAAAATTTCACAAATACTTTGCAGCAAAGGCTGAGAAAAAAGCTTTCCTATCTTTACTACTCTCACAGAGAAGAGAGTTCATAATTTCCACCTGTTTAACAAGTTGGCCTTTCTGCTCAATCGATATTTGTTGTACTTCTTGTTGCCAATTCTTGAATATGGGTCTCTTCGCAGTAGGTTCCTTCATTTTCTTTGTCTGAAGAATTGGACGAGTTCTGGTACCTGTACGGGTCCCTGAGATTTTTTCCCCATCGACAGTATACTCTAGGCCCATGCCAGCAGATAAACCTACTGGGGCATTTAATGATGCTGTTCCATCATATACATCCAGCATTTCTTGATAGAATGGCCACTGGCTAGGAGCAGCACCAGTCGACCCACATTTGTCAAATTCTTCTCGAAATGTTGCCTTCAATGAAGTAATCTTGCTCTTGCACTGTTTCCAAGAGCGAGAATACCCTTTCTCCTTCAATCCTTCTGAAATTCTGGCATAAAGATAATTGTGCCTCATGCCAGACTTAGATCCCTCAAACTGTTGTCTCCTGGGTTTAAACAAGGAGATCAACAGAAGAACAAGTTCATGTGTCCACAGTTCAGTGTCTGAAAGAGAAACTTAAGATAAGTAAAACAAAGTTCACCCTTTTGTGATACAAAGATTGCAAACAACTTGGAACATACCGTTTTGGACTGCGACATTCTCGTCCCCACTATCACCCAGTTCCTCAATTCCATCTTCCCATTCATTGCTGGCATTCAGAATACTGAAGTAGTCTTCCGGGATATCATAAAGATTGCAAAACGCTGTGTAGTGAGCCCACTTGCCTCCACCCATTAACCCTTTCAGAGGTAGCCATGTATTTTTGAAAGATTCGTCCATTTGAAGAAACTTGTCCCGGCATACTTGCCAGGTGATAGTGCCACCCATGGCAGCGCTTATTTCTTTCCACACATGCAAGGGAATAGTGTCCTTCAGAAGGTATGCCTTTCTAGTAAGACATTCTGAGACCAATTTGTGTGCATCTGAAGTGCCCAACTGTAGCTGGTTTTTAGGCACTTTCCTTTTAGTAGGAGTTTTTCTTGGACTGAGGGTACCTGAATAAAATGTCAATGAATTAAGAAAATTTACACAGAACAACTTGAAATCAGTGACTTGAAAATCTCTCACTTGAAATAGTGAACACAGCAGTTTTCTTTTTCTTTTTGGCTGGTGATCTTAATAAATTGATATCAGTCAGAATTTTCCCTAAAAAATATAAACACAAATTAAGAAAGGTTTGAAACTCCAAATGTCACACATTGTTGGTTGAAGAATTTTGCAGAGCTTATGTACACTAAAAACATACCAGGCACAGAAGCATTGAAATCTTCCAATAGATTATTGTTGTTGTTGTTGCTGATGTCATCTGCAAAATGAGCTTCCTCAGTCAATTCCTGATCATTGACATCAGCATCAACATCACAGGCAGCAGCATCCGACACAGAAGCTGCTCCCATACTATGCACTAGGCTAGTCTGGGCTTCTTCTTCCACTTCTCCAGGCAAATTACTCCCACAAGAAACAGCATTTTCAGCGACTGAAAGTTTAAAGAAAGGTATGTAAGAAAAGAAACAAGACGCACACAATACGTGACTTTCAGAAAAACTGACCAGGAGAAATAACTGTGCTGGACAGCATCGGCGCATCAAACTCAATGACTGACAAATTTTCGACACATTCCTTAGATCCAGTAAAACCTGAAAAGAGAAAAGTTTTTTTTAACCTGCTGATGGATATAGATGCAATTGATACAGACAATGCAAACAAGAGTGCCTTACCCTCGGGCGCAAGTGTGGTATTCCCGTTGCCAATCTGATCATCGAAGATGTAGGACATGAGCCAATAATGAATCCACTGGTCACCATTATGCTGACCTCTCTTGGCTTCATTAAACTGGCGTTTCAAGGTTTTCATTTTCGCCTTGAGCTGCTCCCAGCTATAGTCAAGCCCCAATTGGAACAGGTCTTCTGACACTTGCTGCCACATATGCTGGGGAACTGTGTGTCGCAGCCACTTCCTATACGGGAGGCAGCAGTTGAGGAAGCTGGTGGCACTGTTCCCTTTCCACACTGCTCCTTTAGCTCCCTGAGCTCGTACAGGTTTTGAAGTGGATGGCAGTGCTTCGGTCCCTGTAGTCAATTGTTTATCTTTTGAAACAATAAATGACAGTGAAGGGGTATTAAGATATTGTGATTCTAAGCACAGACCTGTCACTACTGGTACAAGTGCTGTGCTAAGGGAGTTGGAGCTGGTGGTGGTGTCCCACTGAGAGATCGGCGCAACATTACCCTCCTTCAGCTGCTTCAACAGCCGAAACCTTTTCTTGTGGTCTAACAAGAAAAAATAAAAAGGCAAACCATTTAGGAGAAGTGGGTTTCAAGAGATGTGGTTGGGCGAACAGAAGCTCTTAGCCTAACCTACTCATCAGTAAATCACAAAACACTTACCAAGATCTAAAGCTGCCACCTCAGCCTCCGTCACATAGACTTGCCATACGTGGCCATTTTCCGCATTAACTATCTCATACGGCACCACATTTCCTGACATCGTGCACAACTTTAACAATTTTGCCAGCAGCACACATGGGATAGATACCACGATGAACCGATATACATGGACTGAGGCTGAGAAAGCGCGGGATCGGCCAGGATCGGCCCAATGCTGCTAGATGTTGCCAACCCCAAACCGCAGAAACGTAAAAAAAAAAAAAACGCACAAAAAGAGATACCTTTTACGAAAACGAAAAAATCGCGAGATGGGCTATTTCAGTCTACTTTGCTGTGCTTCTCACCAATATTTCAGCCTTTGGAATAGCACAATTCGTGATTTATAACCCAATCTGGTATAATTGTCCACCATCGGGCCGCACCGGCAGCCCCTCCCCACCCCTCTCTCCCGAGCGTACAGCCACTCCCGAACAGGCGTGAGTCCACTCCCGAACAGGCGTGGAAACGATCCATTTCTTAACTGAATATAGTAGTAGCACCTCCGTCGCCGCCGCCTCCAACGCATTGGCCAGCTGCTGCCAACTCAAAGGGCGGGGGAAGTGCTCCGCTAGAGCCAGAAGCGCCGCCTGCAGCGTGGTACTATACCTCTCCCTCAGGACCTCATCCACGTGGAAGCGCCGTAGAGCCCAGTCCTGCCAGCGTGGCCCCAGCGCCCTCGGCGCCACTTGAGGGGGAGCCCGCCCACCGCCGGGCAGGAAGGGCAGCGTGGCCGGGAGGGTGAAGGCAGCCACAACGAGCCGATGGTCAGACCGCGGTGCCGCCGGGCAAAGCGCCCGCGCCTCCCGAAAGCGCGGGAGGTCCGACAGGACATGGTCCAACTGGGAGCGCTGATCCCTCCGTTCCCACGTTACCTCGCAATTGTAGGCCTTCGCCGTCGTGGTGAGGAGAGGGAGGCCGGCCTGTTGCGCCACCTGCACGAGCGCCACCCCCGTTGCTGAGGCGGTGGAGGAGACGCGTACCTACCTGCCGGCAGACCGGCACATCCTCCCGGCCAGCTGGGTGGGTCATTCGTCCGCCAGGCGCGGAGCTTGGCCCTAACACCACCCCCAGGGGGGTCAGTCCACGCCAACTGGGCCAACCGGAAAACCTTGCTGTCATGGATTAACTTCAAACTGTTAAAATCGAAAGATCTTATTGTAAATCTACCGTGTGCACAAGGCTTTCTCTGAAATACGTCGCAAAACGGAAATATCGAAGGTAAATTATGGGGCTCGAGCGCTGCGCAGGCTTCCTCATTTCTGCTCATATCTCCGAAACTATGAGTTGGATCGTAAAACCAAGGACAGCGTTGGAAAGGGCACAAAATTTGCTGTTTAAAGGCTTATGTAATTTAGCACATCGCTCTAAAATGAGAGTTTGCAGGCCAAAAATGACCCAATTTTGACACTAAAATAGCCACAAAAAGTTACCCCCTGCACGGATTTCGATCGGAACTGGTACAAAACGTTGCTTATTTACCAGGTTACACTCTGAGATCGACCACAAAAAGTGTTTTGTACCGTTCGAAAGATATTCAGCTTTTAGTGTAGAACAAATTTGAACGCACGATCGTCGCGCGCTGGTCAGCAGGTGGCGTTGTTCCTGCATAGCCTCGCTACCAGCCCTCTCGTTCCGTACCGGCTGTCTGCTGCTTTGTTTGTTTTCGGTCGTAGGCTCTAGGCTCTGATTTTGGTTTAGTTTTTGAACTTAAAGATACGCATATTAGCTTGAAATGACGTCGAAGCTCAACCCACTACATACATGTTATCGTTCGGCTGCCGAAAAACTTGTGTGAGAAGTGTCGGCTAATTTTTATGGTCAACTGATACATCAGGTGTGAATCATTTTAAGGTTATTGCGGTCTTGTGTTTTATATTCAAACTTTCATTTTTAACGCTTTTTTAATTCTCCGCAGATGTAAAAACACACTCTGTATACTCCGTATGAAAGTATTTTGTAGTGGTGCTGTGCTGCACTAAGGTATAACCAATCAAACTTCAACCTGTGTGTAACAATCTTTGTGGTTTTTGCTACAACTGGGTATTTATTTTTCGTACATTTGTTCACAGGAAAATGGCAAGCCCTTTTACTAAGGCCATTGTTAATGTTTTGGAACTTGTGATGACCTTTTGAAAGGTGTTCATACATATGTTGGATAGTACTTCCAAAAAAATTATCAGTTGTGAGGATTTCAGGTAATCCTGGCATGTTAAATTTTTATATCCTTGATTTTAATTTTCTTACTTTTTCTGAGACTATGGTTTATTGTCTTTTAACTCAATCTTATTTTTAGGTTTCTCATAACTATCGTTACAAATGCAAGTTCAATGACCAGTTATCTACCGCCCAAATCGTAGAGCGATGAGTTTTATGAATGCAGGTGCAGCGATTTCAAACAACAGTAACATGTGTTCTTACTTTTTATTTATTTATCACATTCTTGTCCAAGTAACTGTACTTTATTACAACAAAGTTTGATAATATATTATTACAATATCTACCTATGAGTTTAATACTTTTTTAAGAAGCACATCTGCAGTATTGGCCTCAGCAGCAAGGATCTTGATAGTTTTTCCTCGTGACATGATTTGCGGGTTTACCAGCATGAGAATCTCATCTAATAGAATTGTTTTGGTCTGATTCTCTTCAAATATGAATTCATACTTTTTTCCTGTTTTAGTTTTCAGTTGTTCAATACTTATTTCTTCTGCATCTTTGTTGACGGTGTTTACATAGCCAAGGAACCAGTTTGGTTCTTCTTGATGATAAATTATAAATCCTCGCACTTCATCAATGTTCAAATGCTTGTCTTCTACTGTGGAAATTTTACGCTTAGAACCTTCTTGAGCATGAGAATACTTCTTGATTAAAACAGAAGTCTCTCCATGGCAGGGAATAATGGAATGACTAGATTTTATTCCATCAATTTTGTAAGCAGAGTTAAATCGAACTTGAAGTAGTTTTTCAACTTCCGCCACTTCTTGTGTTGAAACCCACAGGCTGCAAATCCCCTTGATGTTTTCTTGAGCCCACTCAAAGAGACGGCGGGGAGTTGTTATCTGGCTGCCAGGTTCAGTATGCTGTTTACTATAGTATGATGCAAGGCGTTTGAGAGTACCACCTATTCCATCACATGCTGATTTGCCATGAGAAGTGGCAAAAAAATGCCACTGGGCGGGCACACCAAAGTCTTTTTCATGATACCAAACATTTGCAGCCATTTTCTTGTTTTTGTACTGGCCACTGCAGCCATCAGAGAAGTAATATACCATCTTCATATTAATATTTCTTTTCTTCAGCTCTTCCAATAATTTTCTTTGAAACGCATAGAACGCAACTGTACTGTGATCCATGTAATCCGATATCACAGCAAAGCATTTCTGCTCTTTTTTTGCACTAATTGGATCCCAGTAAGTGACACTAAAAGGGTGAATTGTAGACTGCTTTTGATTAAAATACATAGCTTTAATACTGTTTTGCACTAGAAATGAGTAATTTTCTGCAAAATCACCCACTATTACAACTTCTCCATCCTTCAAAGTATTTAAGCGTTCATTGAAATATGAGGATTGTTCTTTAAAAATGAAGTGATGAGTTACTAAATCTTCTAAAAGAGTCACTAGGTCCTCCACAAAATCTTCAATGCTGCTTATCTTAGTAATGATATTACCTCTATCAGTGCACTCCCACTGATTATATGTCACCTCCTCAACCATTTCTGAATCAAAGTGATTTTGTATTATATTTGAGAATAAAGTTTTATCAGGACATTTTTCACAGGTCCGAAAATAACACTCAGTGGTTGGTTGACCACAAACAAAATACTTAATGCAATCTGTGACTGAGTTACACTTGAGGGCACTGATTGTGTTTAACCTTGCTCCTTTAAACATAAGTTTTGGATTTTCATGGATTGTACACACGCATACATTGTGCATACCTGACTTGCTGGCAAGATAACACTCCTTAGGCCGAACTGATGCAAACTTGCTGAGAGACAATTGCATGTCTGGATGATTTTTCAAAAATTCTTCATGTACATGACGGATATTAGCCATTAAAAGATGGACTTGCCTCCTTTCTCTGACACCGTTTTCACGCACTGTGACAAAATTATTCTTCCCTGGCAGTTCTTTAGAGATGTCTTGTCTCAGATAAAACCTTTTTGCAGCGTCAAGAATTTCTTCTGATTTTGGTCGCCCTAATTTCTTGTTCGGGGTGCACAAAATTCCTGATCTGTCCACAAGAGATTTTGTATTTTTGACTAATCTTTTTGATACATTAAAATACTCCCTAATTTTTTCAACAGACATTGAACGGGGAAGCACACTTAATGCATGTAAATTATCAGCATCAGATGAACTTTGATTTATATATTCTTGCAACTGAGTCACCATCTCTTCAAAATATGATGAATTTTCAAAAGCAGTAGTAATGCTAACAGATGGTTCTGGCTGTTTACCAAGAGAAAGTAATATTCTATACAGCGCATCAATCTGCTGAAAAGTATACCCCTTTTGAGACAGTTTTTTTAGGTCAATGGGAGTCTTCTTGTGCATTATCATGAACTTATTTATATCTTGAAGAGTATCCTTATTAATTGGTGCAGTAAAACTTTCTTGAGACCCAACAGCAGGTGCATTATCATCTGAATTACCAGGTTGACCTCCAGCATTGTCACCAGAGGTAGAATCTCTAGCATCGTCAACTGCACCACTTTGTAAAACAACACTAGGTGAAGATGAAGTTGTTGAAACCAGGGGGGTCACTTCACTCTCCTCTGCACGAAACAATGAGAATAAATGTTTTCTGCATGTCACGCAGAGTTTCTTGCCAGGAATTAATGAAAGCCCAATAGCCTTGCCTTTTCCCCTGAGTGCTAAAGATATTGGGTCTGAAGTGGCCTTAACCTTTGTTTGCTGGAAAAAAGTGATGCAAAATTAGTAGAATAGAGTACTTAATAATTATCCACTTTACACACTTCTTTTAAAAGTAACAATAATTCTCACCTTTGGATGTTTATTAAAAAAGTTACAACAGTATTTCTCATGTGAACTGTAGCTGTGGACAAATCTTTTAAAGTGGTACGAGCAAATAGAGTCCTTGATTTTTAATCCGCCTGTTCTCAACTTGACCAATCTTCTATCTTCTACGCTAATGGAACTTCGATGAAGCAGGACATCATCACATTTGCCATCCAATGAGGAGAGAGAGCAAATTGCCGCAGTTTTAGAGGATGGCTCTGCAATTTTCCTGTGAACAAATGTAGGAAAAATAAATACCCAGTTGTAGCAAAAAACACAAAGATTGTTACACACAGGTTGAAGTTTGATTGGTTATACCTTAGTGCAGCACAGCACCACTACAAAATACTTTCATACGGAGTATACAGAGTGTGTTTTTACATCTGCGGAGAATTAAAAAAGCGTTAAAAATGAAAGTTTGAATATAAAACACAAGACCGCAATAACCTTAAAATGATTCACACCTGATGTATCAGTTGACCATAAAAATTAGCCGACACTTCTCACACAAGTTTTTCGGCAGCCGAACGATAACATGTATGTAGTGGGTTGAGCTTCGACGTCATTTCAAGCTAATATGCGTATCTTTAAGTTCAAAAACTAAACCAAAATCAGAGCCTAGAGCCTACGACCGAAAACAAACAAAGCAGCAGACAGCCGGTACGGAACGAGAGGGCTGGTAGCGAGGCTATGCAGGAACAACGCCACCTGCTGACCAGCGCGCGACGATCGTGCGTTCAAATTTGTTCTACACTAAAAGCTGAATATCTTTCGAACGGTACAAAACACTTTTTGTGGTCGATCTCAGAGTGTAACCTGGTAAATAAGCAACGTTTTGTACCAGTTCCGATCGAAATCCGTGCAGGGGGTAACTTTTTGTGGCTATTTTAGTGTCAAAATTGGGTCATTTTTGGCCTGCAAACTCTCATTTTAGAGCGATGTGCTAAATTACATAAGCCTTTAAACAGCAAATTTTGTGCCCTTTCCAACGCTGTCCTTGGTTTTACGATCCAACTCATAGTTTCGGAGATATGAGCAGAAATGAGGAAGCCTGCGCAGCGCTCGAGCCCCATAATTTACCTTCGATATTTCCGTTTTGCGACGTATTTCAGAGAAAGCCTTGTGCACACGGTAGATTTACAATAAGATCTTTCGATTTTAACAGTTTGAAGTTAATCCATGACAGCAAGGTTTTCCGGTTGGCCCAGTTGGCGTGGACTGACCCAGGGACCCCGCACCCCGCCGGGCAGCCCCCCCTCAACTCCGGACAGCGACCGCTCAGAGGGGTACACCGGCGCGACGCCCTCCCCCCGCGCCGCGCCGCACAGCCCGTACCTGCAATCGCCCGCACCGAGCTCCCCGGAGCGCATCGAGGGGACCCCGCCAGGGCACTGGGCCGGGCCAGACCCTCTCCTGCAGGCGCTGACCACCCCCAACCGCCACGCGCCAGCCCGCAGCAGCCTCCACCTGTAAGTACTCAGGAAAACCAGGGCACAGGTGAAAACCATAAGAGCAGAACTAACCATTGATTCCTGTGTCCGAACAGCTGCCGCGGCCGGCGCCCACGAGTGCGTCTGCCGCGAGGTGTGGAGGGCAGACTGCCCCCACCCCCGCTGCACCAACCTCCCAGCACTATACCGGGCCCATCAGGCGTAGCTTGCCGCCGCCCGCGCACGCTCCCTGGAGCACCTGGAGGCCCTGGCCTCCACGCTGTTGTTTGAGGTGGCGCAGCACCGACAGGAGGCCCTAGATGCCCTGGCAGCGGAGCGGGAGGCGGAGGAGGAGGCGTGGTACTCCCGGGAGAGCCCGTAGCGCCCCAAGGGCACTCAATAAAGGTGGCAGCGGTGGAAGTAAAACAGCAGCGTTTTTATTACACCTCCTAACATGGGCAGAGCAACAGACACACAAAACCCTTCCTATCGAGGAGAGACGCGTTCGGACATACCAGCAGGGCGGCAGAGCGGACATGCAAGCAGTAAACAAGCAATAAGTCTAACCAGACGTAGGCATTCTGAGACGGTCGAATTTTTGGGTGTGATGAATCCACCAGGAATTACCCAAAAGCAAATATTGATGGAGATTTCAGACGCTTTACCAAACAGGCTCGGCTGTTGTTTGGGTTTGCCTTGTTGTCCATTTTAGCCAACTCCAAAAGGAAAAATTTTAAAAGTGAAATAAAAGTAGTAAAACTATAGTAGACTGTGCAATGAGTAGTCATAAAGACCTTTAAACTATGCAACATAAAACGTTTTACAGTAATATTGCAGTTTTTAGCCCGCCCTTCTGCTTTGAAAAAGCTTCAGAGTGGGCTTATGCAATCGATCTGGTGTCTGTCTGTCTGTTTGTCTGTTTGTCTGTCTGTCTGTTCCACTCGAAGGAGTTGAGGTAGAGAGTTGAAATTTTTAGGGTATCTTAAGGGTCACTCCTGGACACCGAAACACCTGGTGCAAATCCTGCCAACCCTCATTAAGGCACTGAAAAAAATTATTAAAGTTTTCACGGAAAAAAAAAATAAACTTTTTCCAACCCCGTCGACCCGTACTTCTCCGGAAGCGTCTTTTCGCGTCTAGTTTAATGGTGCACACCGTTTTACGAAAAAATGGACCCAGCTCGCGACTACACTGTAAATAGCACCCGAAACTGGTCCAGTTTTCAACTTTTCTCACTCCCATCGAGCTGCACCTCCCCGGAAGCGTCTTTTCGCGTCCAGTTCACTGGCGCTCACTGTTTTTCGATAAAAAGGACCCAACTTGCGACTACACTGTAAAAAGCACCCAAAATTGACCCACTTTTCAACTTTTACGTACCACATCGACCCGCACCTCTCTAGAACCGTCTTTTCGAGCGCAATTCAGTGGTGCCAACCGTTTTTCAATTTCCAGTGTAGCCAATCGTCAAAACTCAAACATTTCGATTATTTTCGACATTTCTCGATATTTTCCGATATTTTTCGATATTTCCGACATTTTTCGTTTTTTTTCGATATTTTTTGATATTTTTCGACATTTTCGATAATTTTCCATAATTTTCGATAATATTCGATAATTTTTGATATTTTTCGACTTTTTTGATAATTTTCGATATTTTTCCACATTTTTGACATATTCCGACATATTTCGATATTTGTAAACATTTTCGACAATTTCTGATATTCTTCGACATTTTTCGACATTATCCCTCATTTTTCGATGTTTGTCGATGTTTTTCGACATTTTCCATATTTTTCGATATATCTCAACATTTTTAAGATATTTCGAGATTTTTCGACATTTTTGACGTATTTCTACATATTTCGACAATTTTCGACATATTTCGACAATTTTTGAAATTTTCGACACCTCTCGACGCCTATATCGTTAAAATCGTTTCGACAAGCGTAATTCTGTGTTGCCAACTGCTGCCAAATAAAGTCCGAGTTCGACCGTTTCATCTGAGGCCGAACTCACGTATTTTGACATTTTTCGAGATTTCCGACTCCCCTTTTTTGCCGAATAACTGACCGTTTAGTCACTATCGGCACGTTTTCAAAGCAGAAGGGCGGGCTGTAGTTTCGGTGGTTCAACCGTTACAAACTGCCTCTAACCGAAGATAATGCCCTTACGGGCCGCAGGCCCGATCATTTACAAGCTAAGAGGACGTTCTGTGTGACTTAGAGGCGGGCCGAAGGCCCGACCGAACGCCGCCGGCAGGCCAAGCAGGCACGCCCCCTGCCGAACGGAGTTGCCAGCGTAGCAAAGCGGAGCTGGCATCGACGTTTGGCGGAAGGGTGGGCCTGCTTGTTACTTATAACATGTTTCTATGAATAATTGTGAGGCTGGCAACCTTTTTGGAAGCAGAATCACAGTCCTAGCCAGGAGTTGCCGTCTGCAGCGAGAAGATACTGGTCGCGTCCGAAATCAATATCGTAATGCATTATTTTATACGGCGCAACATAACCTCGATTCTTACGTGACCACTCTGTGTCTCAAAACTTTTGGCTATCGAGGTACAAAGCAGCAGGCGATCCTTTTCATTGGTCAGAGCCGACTCGGCTCCCCTTTCCACGCCGTTTTTCCGTGACAAGTCGAGTATTACCATAGAAACAATGATTTTAGAATGAAATTTCTCAAAATTGGCCGCTAAGTTTGGGATGGCATTTCAGCAGTGAATTAAGCAGATTAAGTTCTACTTGCCTGCCAAGTCTTATGAAAATCGTATAGAAAAATCAGGATTTAGGTAATGGGCCACACTGATAAAAAAATAAATAATCGGATCCTGAGACGAAACCATAAGGCTACTTCGTGCCTAAAAAATACGATTTCAGGAAATCCTGGTAGGCACGAGGTTAATTAATGTTTCTGTTTCACCAAATTCTTTCGGTAGAAGATGGTTTATAGAGAAATTTACTTTAAAAATTCTAGCTTTATTGGTCATATTACAGAATTTATTTTATCTCAGGGTCACTAGTTCAGCGGGTCACATGCCAAATTCGAGCTTTCTAGCTGAAACGATTTAGATGTTAGTCTCTCAGTAAAAGTCGTCCGATCAGCTTGATTTTTGAACTGTAGGCCCGTTGTGCAATGGGCATTCGAAGATTGCTTCAACATTTTTATTCTAACGTTTCGTTCGAAATTTTATTTTTTGAGCTACCGTCCATGAGTTGAATCAACAGGTTCCCCCCCCTCTTTTTCCGCCCAGCTATGGTCCCCTTCCGTGCGCGCCGGGCAAAGAGGGCCGCGCGGGCCGAGAGGCCGAGCACCAGCGACAATGCCGATTCAGCTTGGCTCGAATTCGGAGGAGCTGAGCGAGGCGCCGCCGCCTTATAAACAGAACACGGCGCGTTTGAGGTGGGAGTGCCCAGTCCTATCCCTTTCGAGGTTCTAGGCTGGGACCTCCACTCAACAAAAGAAGGCCGGTGGCTCGGCGGCTTGCGCACGCGTCATCCTCGCGACTTAACTCGCGTCCACTACCGAGAGATGGCGCCACTAGCGCACGAAGCGAATTTAACTATTTATTTTAGCCGAACGAAATGTTACACAGCCCAAATGATTGTGAAAACAGGAGTTTCAGACCCACGGAAATCGTTTCCCAAAGTTTCACGGAGGTTCAATCAGTAGGTAAAAATATGGATTCGTAAAATTATTTACGTAAATATACACCATTTCAAGAATCCTGCCCAAAGTCAAACTTCCCAAACAGTTTTCTGCAGGTGCAAAACCACTCTAAACGCATTCAGTTCGCCATGTCAACGTTCCGATAACTTTACACAATGATTTAAAGTCGCGAGGTGGGACCCTCAGCCCCCGGCCGTGGCGGCCATGGTTGAAAGAGGGCCGGCGGCGCCGGCGACACGGTGCCTCACGCGTCCGCCTCAAACCAACCTAGAATATATTTGGCGAGTTTTTAATTTAGTGACGACGATGTTGCAGGCCTTAAGCACACAGTAATGGGAGGCACTACACATTCACAAGGAACGCAGAGGCAGACTTGTTGAGAGCCAGCCCCCCAGCGGGCCAGCTGTCAACAACGCGCCTTGCCAACCACTAAATCGAACCACCAGCCAAGAATTAATGGGTCCTAGTTTTACATTTGCCACACACTTACCATTAAATGAAATAGAAAATTAAAATATTAGGTCAAAACTCTCTGTGAGAGCCCAAATCGTGAATTTTATCCGCCTCACATTCCCAACACAAACATGGCGCCGAGCGGGCCAGCTATAGAGAACGCCGCCTTGGTGTCCACTCAAACCAACTCAAAATACCCGGGTGGAAGGATCTCCACTTTGAAATGTAAAAGCTAACAATAAACCAACTGAAATTCTTGTTGAAGTCCGACCTCAATTTACATGTACTGCAGTTACAGATAATACTTACTCATAGATGCACTTAAATTTTACAAAGTAACGATAGTCAAACTATTAAATAACATGTGCGGTTGAAAAGTAGTTTAACTGCAGAAAAGTGAAGACTATTTGCAGATTTTTGAAGTTAAACTACAGCTTGACTATAGTCCAAATGCAACAAGTTCGGACCGTTTGCAGTTAAACTATAGTTTACATATGCAGTGTGTCTTTAGATTGAGTTTGTAGTTCGAACTTAGTTCAGTTGCACATTGTTTCTTTTTCGGACTATGCATAAAACCCCATTTTCATATGCTCATAAAGTACAGTTCAAATTTTTTAAAAAAGAAAAATTATTCCTCTTCTTTTTCTTCTCAAGCGCCTTACGTCTTAGTATTTTATTTCACATTTTACTTCATTGTTGCATGTTTACTTACCTTTTGATGATGACGTTTGAACGGCTGATGGCTGGAGTTGAACCCCGGACCTCGGAGCTGGTAGCCCGTCATGCTGACCACTCAGCCACTGGGACACCATAGCTTGGTATCGCAGCAACATGGTGTCATGCCAAGGGTCTCAGCCAGCCGGCCTACTGGTCTAACTACAGTTTAACTCCAGTTTGTTTGCCATGTAACTGTGGCTCCTGTTGGATTTCTTAGCTTTGTTTGTTTTCTGACCAAAACATGTTCCTTTCTCGGCCCCGCCTCCTTGTTTCATACCCCAAAAACCTAAACTTCGGTTGTTAGTGATTTCTTAACCGGGAATCTCGGTCAAGTACCTGGATAGTAGCCCGACTGCTGCAGGACCCCACCAAAGGACAGGGGTAGCCGGGCCGGGGCAGCCCCAGTGACGTGGAAATATGGAAAAACCACCGGCTGTTTGGCAAGTTCGAGATGGGTAGAATCCCCGTACGTAGGGTGCCTACGGGACGTGAAACCTCACAGATCAGGGTCAGGTACAAAGTCATTGTACAGGCTAGAAGGAAAGATTGCCCCACAAAAGTAAACTCTACAACATCGCCTCACCTTGAACAACACGAATTCTAGAGAACACACAACATGAGCGTTGTCACATGGAGTCGATTGATAAGTTAAGTGCAAACATATTCACACTCACTAACTGCAAAATAATTTACTATCTTTACTTTATAAATAAGAAGAGTATAGAAGAGTATAGAAGAGTATATATATTTTGCTAGTTTTTGATTTTGTAACCACGTAAAATGATGTTGCAGGCCTTTAGTAAACAACTCTGGCAGCATCCACGCAATACCACGGAACACAAGAGTGGACTTATGTGTATCTTTAAATGAAAACATGAGCTGAGGACTCACTCTGAGGTTGGCGGTATTGTCACAAGCCCCACCCAAGGCGAAATTACAGTCCCAGCCAACAACCAGGAGCCGCGGCGGCCAGCTAGTGGTCACGTTTGAAAGTCTCCTGGTGGTGAACCCTTTAACATGGCGTGAATCTGCAACGATTCTGACGTGACCACTCATTGCGTTGACTTTTTTGGATATCGAGGTACAAAGCAACAGGCGACCGTTTTCATTGGCTGGATTTTCGCGCGAAATGATGTTATTGGTCAGAGCCGACTCGGCTCCATGACGAGTCGAGTATTACCATAGAAACAGAGATTTTAAATCGAAATTTCTCAAAATTGGCCGCTAACTTTGGGCTGCCATTCCAGCAGTGAACTGAGGGAATTAAGTTGTACCTCTCTGCCAAGTCTTATCGAAATCGTATAGAAAAATCTGGATTTAGGTAAGGGGCCACATTGATTTAAAAAAAAAAAAAACGGATCCTGAGACAAAACCATAAGGCTACTTCATGCCTAAAAATAATCGGATCCGCCGACAAAACCATAAGGCTACTTCGTGCCTAAAAAAAAAAAAAAACATTTACCCCTGAAGGCAGGCAATTTGCCAAGCATGCCCCTCTGACGACACGCCTAATTACGCCCCTGTTCCGAGTTCGTCAGTTTAAACTGCTGAACTCCCGAGTTCGTCAGTTTAAATTGCAAAACTCCCGAAATCATCAGTTTAAACCGTGAAACTGTTTTGCAGTGTAAACTGACGAACTAGGGTGTTTTGCCATTTAAACTGACAAACTTGTGAGTTTCGCAGTTGTAACAGCGAAACTAAAGTTTTGCAGTTTAAACTGACATGTAGTATCACACTGAAATTTGCAGAGTAGTTTTTTCATTGGTATGACATGTAACCGAGATTACTCAAAACGAGTGACATTAATCCATCTCGCTCTATTTTAGTGACGTCATCACGGGAAAGTCATAAGTCTGTGCCGATGTTTAGCACTGTGAATGAGCGATTTCAAATTTCCTCACTCGTTTTGAGCGACGTAATTTGGGTCGCTCAATTTCAGGAAAAAAATTCTTACGCTAACGCGTTAAACGGCCCCCTAGGTTTTAAAACTTGCCACAAAATGAGAAAGAACTGAAGGCAGAACTATCAAGAGTGGTGAGAACTTGCAATAAACACAGGAGCACAGGAGATACATGATGCCTCAAATCGCACTCATGGAGTATTATCAAACTCCGAAAACTCACCTTTAATTTGTTGAGAGAATTTTAGACATTACAGAAAAATAGACTCAAGGTCGTGCTTAGGTCATTGTTTAAAGTAAATGCTTTTCAAATCTTTGAGTTCAGAAATGAGCGAACCAAAATAATACTGGATATATGAAACGGGGAGCATGGCCGCTTCCGCTGCTGCTAGATCCGCCCACGCAGCATAGGTGTTGTTGCCTTAGCAACTGATTTTGCACATTGGGATTGAAATTCTTCGGATCTTGTCAGACAGTTTGCAGTCAGACACGGTTTCAAAATTTTCTAGTTTTACAGACGATTTTTTATTGCAATATCGTTAGAATCTGTTCGACAGAAATTGCTGTGTTCTTAATAATCCATTGTCGAGTAAAATAAAACTTTCGGGTAAAAGGAAGAAGACCGCCTACAGGGCCTTAAAAACGAGATTTTCATATAGAGAAGTTACGGTTGATAATCAATGTGTCGTTTAGGACTTTGAGAACAAGAAGGAAAAAGATTCCCACGTATATACTGTGTGAGGTTGACGAGTATCTTCACTCCTCCATAAGGTAAACTCTCAACAAACGATACTATCGTTTGCTTAAAGGGCTATTGAACATACCCGTCTACCTCTCCAAGGTAAGTTCATAGAAATATTTGTCCTCTTCTCTTGCAACACTAGTTCCAGACTTGTCATGTCTTCACAAAAAGTCATGAAATAACTTCTGGTTTGCGATTCCTACTATTCATAGCATTAGCATTTTACAGCACTATAAATGTAAGAAACTTTTTCTGAGGTGTTTTCATAATAAGATAATTTTCTGATGTATTTAGACCTAATTAAGTTTTTGTTGCAAAATTATAGCGCTCTAAAATGCAATGAATCGTAGGTATCGCAAACCTCAAGCTATCGTAGAATTTGATGAAATTTTTACACACTCTTGGTTTTTGTAAATACAATTAAACTATTGAATTTTAAAATTTCCTTTGCTTCAGGTATCATGAAGAGAATGTGGTGGCGACGAAAGCCAGCGGAAGAATCTCCTTGATGCAGTGGTATGCCTGCTCAGGAGACTTGGGTGCTATAGCTGTCCACAACTGCCCAGGCAACATGGACCGTTACTATTATCGGTGAGTGTGTTCATACCCTCGGTAAAAAGTCTAGTAAACGCAAGGGGCATAGGAAGGAGTTTCAGTCGCGGGGGGAGGGGGCGCACCCCTTACAGGACTGTTGGCACCCCTACTCATTCAGAAAAAAATTGTACTTTCCCTCCGTTCCTACGCCCCTGGTAAACGTTTTGGCCCTTTACATCACTAACATTTTGCCCTAATCACTGAGCGAAGCGAAGCTTACTCCTGCAGGGGATCGGAAGTGTACTTGGTCGTGAGTCTGTCTGTCTGTCTGTCTGTCTGTCTGTCTGTCTGTCGTAGCCGGTTCTCCTCTTAAAGTACAGAAGTAATCGTAAAAAGCGGTAGTGTTCCGCAATCTGCTAACTTCAGCGCTTTAATATTCATCCAAGTTGTCCAAATTAAATGAGTTTGAAATATTTAAAAGTTTTATTTGAAATTCTCTTTTGGAAGGTTGGCAGGGAGAGTACTTTAAAGACAATGAGAGGTAGCGCCACTTAGCGGCAGCGCCGGAACTACTTCGCGTCAGCCATGCTCAGAAAAAGGCAAACTCGGCGTACATCTCGGCTGTTTACACCATCGAATTAAATAATTAATAGTCTTTTTCACGTAATATGCAATCTGAAGTCGCTTTTAAGGTTGCGGACGTCGCTGCACGAAGTTTCAAGTGTCGTCATTGTGTAGAAGTGTGGGTTCGAGTGGTATGTTGTTTGTGTACGTCTGTGGCTTGGGGAGAAGTGAGAATGGTAGTGCCTCAAAATACTTTTTATTGCTTTGGATTTGTGAAATGAACGTCACGGACTACTGAAATGATAGCCAGTATCGATGCAACTTGGTTGTGTTCTTGTAGGTGAGTGGGTGACATAACCTAATAAGATAGACAATGTTGTTTACAGTGAAGCTGTGAAAATGTTTGGTGAACATTAGATTATGCTCTGAGTATTAAAATCAGGTAAACCCTATGACCTGACGAGTGAGAGTTACTAACAGCAGTATGATTTCCATATATTATGTTTGATTTAGTTTTGAATGCCTGCTTGGTTCCCCAGCGTATTAATTTGTTATTACGCCACCCCAGCTGAACGATTTCTTTAGTGCGGTGTGTATATTTAATTGTAGTAGTGGAAGTGTGCCCATTTTTGACCTACGACAATAGACATTTGTAATAAAAAAGAATGAAAAGTTTCTAAATCGTAAACTGAATATTTGGTGTCTCATTATTCTACTAAAGATAGTATATAAAAGTGTGGTTTGAGAATTTAAATCTTACTACTCTTAAACCTAACGAGAAACAAGAAAAGAGTTTGGGTATTACCTTGGTAAATTATGTAGCATTTTGTTCCTAACCTACTCCGTATTTCCCAGGGATACGATTTCTGACTGAGCTACATCATGTGCTTACCCAAACTTACTCATTGATCCGTTATGCCTAAGAATTCAGATTGAAAAAAGTTCACTCCACTAAGTTATTGATAGAGAAAAAAAATATTTTGAAAACATGATTATTTTAAAAAGAGTTGACCCTTACAAATATTAGGGGCAACACTGTGGATAGGATTTAGATGAGACACAGTACTTGTAATGTATTAGTTGTGCCAGGAGTGTTTACTTTAAAACAGTCTTTCTAAAATATTGAAGTACATACTTATTACTAATATACAGCCATATAACTATTGAAATGGCACAATTGTTTTAATTCTATTCTTAATAGCTGACATTCATTTCAAAATAGATACGCCTCATCATTCAAAGGTCCTTTGTCCTTGTGAATGTCTTGATTGTATTTAAAGTTACTGGCCTCTTCTAAGAAACCCATTTCTGGCTTACCATGGATTCATGTGAGTTGGTTTGAGGGCAAAATTAGTTCAGAAGGATAGAGAACGAGAGGTGAGGGGACTGTCAGCATGTGATGCAGGTGCATTCTTTCTAAACATGTAAATGATACTTACACCCTGCCCCTGATCTCAGATGGGTGGGGGTAAAATGGAGGGGGTAAGCTGGGGGCCTCCACTCAAATTTCAGCGCTACCTAGCTATAGCGCCTGCCTGCAGGGCGGGGGCCGGCCAGCAAATGCCGTTGCGTGAATTGCGGCGCGCGAGGAGGATGTCCCTCTCCTCCCCCTCTGCCCCCCCCCCTTCCTCCGTAATTGACTGACTTGTGGGTTGCCTACCAAAACGGCGGTTGGGCTGGGTGTATTTCTTTTAACTCTCAATTCGCTCAGCAACTACGTACCTGCCGCACGTACTCCTAGTTTTAGAATGCCGGATTCTATCATTTCTATTTGCCACTTTTCGGCCTTTTCCTGAGGAATGCCAATCATCGGCCGGTTTTCATGCCAAAGATTTGCCTACCCCAGCAAGAATGTCGAGTTTCGGCTATTAGATTGTTCCGAAAATTCCTCAGTCAGGGGCAAACGCTTCAAGTCCTCAATCAATTTTTTTTTGTTCGCAGGGATGACATTCTGGAGGGTGTTCTTCTGCCGGCCATGACTGAGCGCTTGGGAGAGGGAGCCCCTTTTCGCTTTGTGCAAGACAATACTCCAATTCATACTGCTCATGTAGAAAGAGACTGGTTTGAAGAATACCCGTTCATGACTAAACTTCCCTGGCCTGCATCGTTCCCTGATATGAACCCAATTGAGCGAACCTGTTTGGGCTCATAGCTCTGGAATGGGACCCACGCTTTGAGCGCACAGCTGAGGCCCTTGACCAGCATGCAAGGGAGGTCTTTGCAGCAGTGCAGCGTCGGCCCCAAATCTTTAGAGCACTGTCCTCCTCAATGCCCAGGCGCATCCAGGCTCTAATTGATGCTCAAGGTGAAACCACCAAGTATTGATTTGTTGTGTGTTCTCTTGCTTTTTGAGTAGTTCTGTAGAATGCCTTTGTTAATAATTTTGTGGGTCTTTGAGTTTGAAAAAATCCCAAGTAGCAGGGAGGCTTATTGAACGCCTTAGTAGAAAAGCGAACTTTTGAGACGAGTTCTGTATTTTTTCTTGTGTTAATATCATTCATAAAGTTGTTCCATAGCCAAAATTGTTCTACACAATGAACACAAATTGATTTTTCGTTTTTGCTCAAAAGTACAGAGAAAGGCTTGAAAAGAAACATGAATTAACCTTTGATTAATTAAAGTGGTTCATTAGGAACAAAGAATTTCTAGAGTAATTATATTTTCAGCTTATGTTACGACAACACGACAACATCGACACTGCTCTGCGAATCTAAGTGTGATACCACATGATAGTTTAAACTACTTAACTTTAGTTTCACAGTTACAACTACAAAACTCACGAGTTCGTCAGCTTAAACACCATAACTCTCGAGTGCGTCGGGTGAAACTGCATAACTCCCGAGTTCGTCAGTTTAAACTGCAAAACTCCCGATTTCGCCAGTTTACACTGCTAAACAGTTTCACGGTTTAAACTGACGATTTCGGGAGTTTTGAGGTTGTAACTGCAAAACTAAAGCTTTGCAGGAGTTTCGCCGTTTAACCTGACATGTAGTATCACACCCCGGGGTAAAATTCCCATATAGTAGTGCCCAAAGGAATGAATGACCAATTTCTTGACGCAGAGGAAAGCGTATGGTGCTGTCAGTGAGCGCAGTGTGTCTGCACACTCGCTGTAACGTACAGTGCCGTGCCGGAGTTCCACCGCAAGCCATGGATATTGTTTGTGACGTATGCATTCTGCTGCGTCACATCAGCACTCAACAGGTGTTCAGGATACGGCGGGGCGAATATCACAGTGTGACTCACGTCCCACCTCGCATCGTACACTCTAAACTCTTTCACGACATAGTCCGTCCGATCCGCTGCGCAGAGCAGCTGCACATCGACGCCAGCATGAGACATGGTGTTCTACTCTGATAGCCAAACCAAAGTGATGACATCTGGAGCGCTGCGCCAGCTTTTTATGCAGCGCCGGGTACGCTCGCTCTGCATTCTTATTGGCTACAATTAGCCTCAATCTGATTGGTTAAAAATAAAACAATTGCCGATTGGACCGCGCGGTGGCGCGTGGCAAGTTGTAACCGGTACGCGATACGCTCGGGCTGGACCGCGGCCGCGAGCCGCACCGGGCCATGCCAGGGGCTGAGCCGAGACGGAGCGGCGCAGCGACGCTAGCGCTGCCTAGCGGGCGATGGAGGTACGCCGCGGCACGCCACGGCACGCCGCACCGCAGTGTGACGATATCGAGGGAAATTTCCCACGAAATGGGGAAAAACAGGTCTGTGAGGGGAAAAGGGGAAAAAGCCTAAAAAAAGGGGGAAATTCATGAAAATCGGCTATTTTTTACTAAATTTGTCTGTATTTGTCTGAAACCCGTAAATTTTGAAGAAACGCGCACATATTACAGCTGATTGGTACCACTGTATTGTCACAGCGCGCTGACCCTTGATTTTGAAAAAGAAATGAGTAAGGGTGGTGTCAGAAAAAGAGCGAATGAGTAAATTTGGCTTATAATATTTGCTGTTTAAATAGTATTTAATGGTTATCAGGTATCAGTCATCAGTCAAAGATTAGTACAAACTAAAATGGCACATCTTTTTTAAATATAAATTAAAGTAATCATTGGCATTTCCCTCTGTAACATAAAGATAATACAAACAGTACTAGTACTGGTAACTTGAAGAGACTTAATTGTTCACTCACGCTTGTACATATCTTTATTATGTTTAGCTAAGTGCTTAGGTCCTACTTTAAATGTAACACAGTCAATTCCCTTCGATTTAAAGGCATACACTGTTAAAAGAAACTACAGCAAATTGCTACGGTGAGCGTTGTCAATTTGTTGCCTGGTCCACACCGTAATTTCTGGCTACGGTCCACGTCGTACGGGACGCGCTGTAGCTCTGAAAAATGAAGGGAAAGTGCAATACAACTCTTACCCCACACATTAAGGTACGGTGCTTTCGTGTACGGTGTGACCGTACGCTAAAGGTACGGCACGGGCCGTAGGCAAACCGTAAATGCCTACGGTATTTCTTACAGTGTAGTGCGTACCACACAGATTGAATTGAGGCATGCGGCTCCCATTCTATTTCTCTTTTTGGTTCTGACGTCGGTTACTATAGAGAACCCTCGCTCCGCGTCTGCATTAGAGTGCGGGAGAACCATCACGGCTTCTGCCAACTTCACCAGGTTGGGGAACGTGGGCCGTTCGTCGCCGGTCTTCATGCAGCGCAACTCATCCCACGCATCTTCCACGGACATATCTTTGAGCTTTGCATGCATGTGGTTCGGT
This sequence comes from Frankliniella fusca, assembly GCA_029379305.1. Taxonomy (NCBI): domain Eukaryota; kingdom Metazoa; phylum Arthropoda; class Insecta; order Thysanoptera; family Thripidae; genus Frankliniella; species Frankliniella fusca. Next base: position 112,499 of record JAHWGI010001382.1, read on the forward strand.
ACGGTATGTGGGACCGTTCGCCACTCCATAACAGTGGCATTAGCGTCTAGTTGCAGCTTTTCCTGTAATAAAATTTTATTTACAGCTTGATATGGAAATTTAATTGACAATGTCGCTAGTGCAAAATGTGTCATTTGATTACCTTGTAATGCATAACAAGAGTATTTATGTCCTTTAGGGCACCTGGTTCAGACCGTGGTTTCAGGAACACAGCGGGGTCCAGGAAAGCTGCTTGCCTCAAAATCTCATCCTTTAGCGGCAGTCGGTTCTGGATTTCCCTGCCCGCAGTTGTGTAGAAGTGCAGACACCTCTGCTTGAATGCCAAAATGTCCCGTGCGAGCTGTTGCCGGGTATTAGGGTTGTCTGGTGTAGGGGTGATGTTACGCAGAGCCTCCGCGCAACCTGGGCCGTACTCCACCTCGTCTTCCGACAACTGTAACAAGTATGAGAGTGTTAGAAAAATTAATGAAGACCAGGGGAATTCCCTTTCATAGCTAACCAAACAAGTTGTTTCTCTTACCAAATGGTGTGGATTGGACACATTGATATCAGCCAGTTTGTCTAAGTATTCCTCCTTTATGAAGTTCATACATAGAGTTTTCATGAGAGCATGAGACCTTTCATAAATTTTGTGGATGAGCACGCTCTTTGACTGGAAGAGAGCATTGAACTCATTCATGACATTTAACACATATGATAGAAATTCCATGTACGCTTTGGTGAAAGGATTTTTTATTTCAGCCAATATCTCATGAGCCTCTTTGTCTTTTTTATCAGGATCTTCAAAGCAGCGCAACTCAAAGAAGCCTTGGAGAGCTTTCTGTTCTCTTAAAATCAGGTACCTTTCGACGCAGGAGTGTAGTACCAGCCAGCGTGTCGCAGCGGGTTTCAACATTTTCTTCATTTCCTCATTATATTCCTCTTGAAACTGTCTTAATTCAGCGCTCCTTTAAGGGCTGCCGCCGAGATAAGTAGATAGCATTCTCAGGTGTTTCTCCACGTTGGGGGGCAGTCTAGCGCAAGCTAAGCTGGACACTTTGGCAGATGAGTGACAGGTGCATGGAATCAAAATTGCCCACGGGCATCTTGCTTTGAGCCGAGACCAGAAGGAGTTATTACGGCCCACCATGACCGCGGCCGCGTCCGTGCCCAGCCCGATACAGTTGTCGTGCGGAATGTTATGCTTTTGCAGAACCTTGTCATACGCATCCCAGAGGGCCTCAGCGGAGCAGTCGGTAGAGTTGAGTCTGGCGAGCTCCAGTACGGTGACTCTTGTCTTGTGCTTCATGGGCGCTCGCGGGCTCAGAAACTTAACAACTATTATCAAGGCCTTGTCTCCCCCTTGGTCTGTGCTCTCGTCTACCATGACAGAGAACCAAGTTTGGCGCAAGTCTTCCGATAGTTCTTCTACCTCCACCTTTGCAATCACATTCCGCACAATTGCATTGCACTTGTCAGGCCCAAGTGTCATGTCCTGCACTATTTTAGAGTCATTTATGACCTTTTTCTGCACACCAAGTAGCCCAGTGGCGGTACGGAATGAAACATTATTGTCGGCAAAAAAAGATGCAAATTGAATTTCTACCGTATTCACTTTGTCTGCATGCTTCTTCGCCTCAGCCGCCGCCTCAGACGCCTTGGAACCTTGCAACATGTTGGCAAGATTATGGATTCCCCTTATTTCCGTCACTTTGTTCTTGTGTACCTTCCCTTCAGCATGCTTTTCCAGCTCACTTTTGCCCGCTTTCATTTTCTTGTTGCATGCAGAGCAATATGCAGAATATGGGTCGTCCGCCACCCGTTTCAGCCATCCACTGAATTTGCTGTCGGTCAGCCATATAGCCTGAAAGGTTTTCGGTTTGGGGCTAGTGCTAGGCTTATTACCTGAGCAGGTCTTTTGCTTTTTGGCTGGAGGACTCGAAAACACTTCCCTTGTCCCCGAACCCGAATTATCAAAGTCACCTGTCGGGTCATCCTCCAAAAAAGACTCTATCTCATTGGCGTCCATAACCTATAAACAACGGATAATACTATGTATCATCCAACGTACAATTTTTCACGCTAAATCATTCAAATTTGCATCTGAATTATTTCTACTGTCTAATTTTGAAGTAGTGTCAAACTTACCGCGGTAAAACAACTCGCCTTGTCGTCACCGAGCAAACAGTTCTCTCACACGTACACCGGCCTTCTCGAAAATAACCACAGGCAGTGCGCGCGCATGTCTGCCAACCACGGACTGCAAGTAACAGGTTAGGAACATGCTCCGATGTTCTTTAGGGAGAATTAGAGCCGTTAAAATAAATTGTTTTAAATTTATACGGTGTATTGCGGCTCAAAATACTGCATTTTGTGACAATATAGTACCTTATAAGCATTTTCGCTAAAAAGGGGAAAATCGGTTGAAAAAGGGGAAAATTGGCCATCCTGGTGGGGAAACGGCTCTGAGCGATATCGTCACACTGCCGCACGGCGCCGCGCCGCGCCGGTCCTTCCTTACCCCCACTACTTTCGATCCAACTCGAACTGGCTCACCAAGCGTGCGAGAGAGAGCGCCCCGCCATCGTGTCGTCTGCTGTACATGTCTTTTTAAGCCTGGATTAAGCTATAACATATTTTCATCACGACAAGAAAATGTGTGCGTGTCATCACACACTAGACTCGATTTTTTACGATCAACACACAACGACACCGACGCAAAATTAATGTAAAATAGTCCGGAGTGCCAATAAGCATTTTCTTGGAAAAAATCCACCCACCCCCTCCCCCTGCCGCCCCCGAGCGAGCAGGACCCGTGCGCCGTGGCGTCACTCCTGTGTTAGACGCCGCGATGGATAGCCGCCGCCGCCGCCTAGCGTCAGATTTGTACCTTTCGGACGAGGACTCCATGGCGCCCCTCTATTATGAGGAGGAGGACTCCAGCTGCTCCTGGGCGCTGGAGCTGCACCCCTCGGGGCTCCTGTATGATGAGGTAAGTGAAAATTCGGTGTCCTTGTTCGTGGGAGTTCCTCGCCATCAGCGCGGACTCAGACCCCAGCCACAGGTTGACGCCATGCCATGGTGCCGCGGCGACCTGTTGCGTCCTTTTCTCGTAAAAATCTTCATCGTTCTTAAAGCCTACTTTCCTAAATTCGTGTGTGGGTGCAAGATATTGCCTAAATATCGATTCATTGGGCGCCGGCGTCCTTTAAAGAAGTTTTGGCGCGCACGACGCTATGTTGCATCATCATCAATTCATTGTGAATTTTTTTAGTTTTATTCATCAAACCGTGAATTTTCGCGAGTGATAGAGCAGTGTCCTGCAAGCTCAGACTTTTTTTCTTTTATTTGCGTGCCGAGGTGCCCGCGGCGAGGACGCCGTCGACGCCCCGCAGCGTCATCGGCGTCCCCGAGGGGAATATCTCCCCATTTTGATTCATTGGTTGTTATCTTGCAGCTGTCCCGGGACCTGGCCCCGCCCGCCCTGCCCGCGCCGGTCCCAGACCCGGTCGAAGAGTTCCTGGCCCCGTCGAAGCCCGCCCAGCCCCTCCTGCCCGCGCCGGCCCCAGCCCGGTTCGAGGAGTCCCTGGCCCCGGCGAAGCCCGCCCAGCCCCTCCTGCCTGCGCCGGCCCCAGCCCGGTTCGAGGAGTCCCTGGCCCCGGCGATGCCCGCCCAGCCCCTCATGATGCCCGACCTGTGGGTAGAGATAGGAAGATTATGCTTGAGCATAATCGCATAATTTACTAAAAGTTGTCCGATTACAACGGGGACAAGTTATTTGGTACCCTTGTACCCCCCCTAGATGACAAATATAGAGCGAGGTGGGCGTGGGTTTGACAAGTCGAATGGACGTGTGTGGTGAAGAGTAGGCGCATCAACAAATAGAAAATGGGTAAGCCCAAAACACCTAGAGTGACATGCTCGGGACGGGCCAGTGAATACAAAAGTGAAGGTATTGTAATATTCCTGTCTGAGGAATGAGGGGATCGGAAAGCACTTGTAGGAGCGGCTTTTTTATTTGCCGAGACGTCCGTACAGGGGGAGAGCTGGCGCTCGTCTGCCAGAATATCTGGGCTTCGCGGGCCACCCGGGCGACCAACAATGGCGCCCCTGCGTGGGTGTAGTACTGTGCAAATACAGTGCCACACACAGTGTAACTATAGTCGAGGCCGAGTAATTTCGGACAAGTCTCGAATATCACACTTCATCGCCCTCCGGGTTCCGGGGGAAGATGGGGTTTCACAATGAGGTTTCCTACGATAACACAGTACAGCATTGTTTGAAATAAAACAATCTTGTGGCCGGCTTGATCCGGAAGTGTTGTCTGGTGCGCCGAGAGGGCCGGGGGATGAGAAGGAGGGAAGCTGGGTCCGGGAGAATGTGGCCGGAGTCCGGCGGGGTCAGGGGAGGGACCGGGGAAGCGCTGCTCCCGGCGTGGACGGGGAAATTGCTGCCGTGCGGGAAAAAGGCCGGAGCGGGGCCTGGAACTAAGAATTGGGTGACTCCAGGTTATCGGCGCCCGGAGGAACCGGATGCCGGATTCCTCATGCCGCGGGGCGGTCGAGGCCGGAACGGTAGAGGGGGTCCGAGGCGATGGCCGTCAGGATCCGGACCGCGTCGGCCAGGACCCGCGCCGGCTGCTGCGTCCCGTCGACGACGTGGACAGGGGCCGTCTCTTGACGGAACAGCCAGGCTTCCGTCAGCGCTTGCAGGGCCGCCAGATACTCGACCGTCACGGACGACTCCTCCGAGCGGCCGCGACGTGTCAGGCGGAGCAAGGCCTCGGCCGGCGGAGTCCGGACGTAAATGAAGTGCACGGGGCGGTGTGTGGGAGGCGCCACGGCACTCACGACCTGACGGAGGATCGCCATGTGCTGGGGGCCGAGGATACCGGCGTCCTCCAGGTACTGCGCGAAGACCCTCAGGGAGCACGTCGGGGACCGCTCCAGGACCACCATGGTGTCGGGGACCTCGGACAGCAAGGTGGTCTGGCGGCGTCCCAGCGTGGCCAAGGCCAGGACCTGGAAGGGGAAGCTCCATACGGCGCGATCGCCGTACAGGAGGGCCAGCATGTTGTGGCCCTCGACGTCCTGCCAGTCGAGTACCGGCTCGGCGACAACCCGGAAGGTCCGGAGGGCGCGCAGACCGCGGGCCAGGGTGGACTTCCCGGCCGCGATGTTCCCCTCCAGGTACACCACGGCAGGGGAGCGGGGGGCGGGGCGGCGCAGGTACGCCAGGAGCCCTAGGCAAGCGAGTAACATGGCCGCGCAGACGAAGAACATTTCGAAGTGCGGCTCGGTCCACGGCCAGGGAAGAAGTGACGGGTGTTGTTGAAACGAGTGGTAACCAGTGAAAGGCTCGATTGTTGTAATTGCCCAGGGGGAAGAAACAGTCCGCAGTAACGATGGGTGTAAGATTTTACGGAGCTGCCAAGGGATTATTATGTAGTAAGGGGGCGTACATCATGGTTCAGATACCAGATGGGGTTACAGCGGTGGAGCCGGGTTTATGGGCGCCACGAGAGGTGGTATGGCAGCCTGTAAGTACACTCTGTTCCAAGTAAACTGTCACGTACTGACCTGTACTGAGACTTTACGACTCTATTGGGGTGGGACAGCTGTGTCTGCCGTGCAGGGGATTCGCTGTCCAGCGAGGGTGGTTCCTGCAGGGCGGGGTACGCCGCTGGCACGAACCCGCTGAGGACCATGTGGAGACGTTCTGCCCAGCTTTCGGGAAGAATCCTGGCTGTGCGGGCCGGATAGCACGGCTCATGGACTGCCAGTGTGGGCGGGGGGCTGGCGCGGAGTGCAGGAGGACGCTGCTTGACAGCTTGGTACAGAGGGAAGCGTAACAGAGTATGTCCGGGACGGGTGTAACCGTCGTAATTAAAATTGCGTGACATGTTTTCAGAACGAGTAACCAGTAACACGGAGAACCGGAGCTGGGAGGTGAGCGCGCCGTGCGGTGGGGCCGCGCGGGGCCGCCGCCAGAGAGAAGGGGGTAGGACGCGCGCGCGCGCGAGAGAGAGAGAGAGAGAGGGAGCGCGCGGGGAAAACGGAAGGGAGGGGGGGAGGAGACCACGGACGGAGCGGCGCTGAGCGGTAGCGGTGGCGGCAAGATGGCGGCGCCCTGTGGACGAGGTACGGCCCGGGGCGGTGCGGCGGCACACGGGAGAGCGGCGCGATCGGGTGGCCGGTGACCGAGTCTGCCGGGCCGTGGCGAGCTGCCGAAACAAGGCGGCGCGGCGAGGAGGCGCTGAGCCGAGCGGCGCGCGGGAGAAACCAGCGGGCGAGGCGGCGCCGGGGAGAACCGGGCCGGGCAGGGGCGAGCCGCCCGCGTCACCGAGCCTGTACGAGGAGGCGGAGGGCAGCCCGGCCGAGCCGCTGGCGGAAGAGTGTGAGTGTGAGTGTGACTGTAGTGGTGACCGCCAAGAGGTTAGGTTTTCGGCAGGCGAGGCCTGAGTCGGACTGTATCCGAGAGAAACAAATAAAACTTGGAAACGGATCACCCTGCTGTCTCCTTCCGTGAAACAGAGGTTAAGAGTACGCGTAGCGGGCTCGAACCAAATCATCCTACTGTTTCCTTCCGTGAAACAGAGAGCCAGAAATCGTCCTGCTGTCTCCTTCCGTGAAACAGAGGACCAAGGACCCGCAGAACAAGGTCGGGCCGGGCAGGGCGTCTCCCATCTCGTCACTTTCAATCTCGTAATCTTTTAAAATGCACAATTTGCATCCGTCCGTCCTCCGGAGAGGGAAAAGAGAGGCAGGGAGGGGTGGGTGCTTGCTGAACTAAAGGTTGCAGGACAACAAGGAAAGGAGGTTGGCATAAGGGATATAATTTCGCCAATATATGAAATTGTCAACAATCATGTAAAATAATGAAAGAGAGCTCTATGAGCCCATGAAAACAAAGAAGTACAGAAAGCTCTGCGTAAGGAAAATTTTACGAGCCAATGAGAAATATGAAATTTGATGCAAAGCATGAACAGGCCGGATCACAGGCCGGAACATTGAAAATAAAATTCCGCGACATTGACGAACAGGGGAAAATAACTCAACACAAAAATTCAAGAGTTGTCGCTGGGCTGCGGTCGCAGCACGGGTACCCGGTTGTACCGGCGGACGCGTGGCGGGAAGGGGCAGGGCCACACGTGGTTGTAGCTGCGGCAGTTGCCGCAGCGGCGGGGGAGCGGGGCTGGTTCCGGCTGTGCCGGGCGGGCTCCGGGGGCGGCGTCGGAGGACTCGGAGGACGAGGTGGACGCGACCTCATCAGCGGACGGCGCCGGGACGTCCTCCCAGGAGATGAGGTCGGCCGGCTCAGGCGCCGCCAAAGCGGCCTCGTCGGCCCAGGAGAGCGGGAGCGGGGCGGCGTCCCGGGGTGTCGCGGGGGCCGCCAGGACGACCTCGTCCACCAGGGAGATGAGGTCGCCGACCGGGACCTCGCGCTGGACCTGGGTGGGGTCGTTACCATTGGCCGGAATGTCCGGCGACCGCGGCACCAAGGCCAGGCAGGGGGGCGCAGGGGCGGGGGCCGGTAGTCCGGCGCGCGCCGCCATGTATAGCCGCGCGGCCACAGGCGTGGTCGAGGGTGGGGCCGCGGGGCGAGAGGGCGGTCCAGCGCGCCGCTGTCCGGATGGCCGGGGTCGCGGGGCCGCGACGTGCCGCTGGGACTGCGGGCACGACGCCCGGAGGTGTCCGTACGACCCGCAGTCGAAGCATGCAGGCGGGAGGGAGTGCCGCGGCCTGCGGGTGCTGCACTGCGGGGGTGACGGCGGCGCCGGCGGCGCCGGCTCCTCGTACTCCTCCTCCACCGTGGTGACCGTGCCGCGGAGGAAGTCCACCACGGTGGCACGGCGGGAGCGTAGAGCCATGTCTGCGTCTGCACTAGGTGAGGACTGGGGCTCAACTGACGCGCCGACCGCGGTGTATTGTTGCGGCCGCATGGGTGAGGATGACGTCAGGAAAAAAAGGAAGAAAGTGAGGGGGGGGGGTGAGGGAGGCACTGTCCGGCTGTGTTAGAGGAAGGTTAGCCAACTGCCGCGGACCGGAAAGTCCGGGTCAACATAGGGAGCGATGTTCTGCACGTTGGCCATGCGCTTCTTGCCGTTGGTACGGGACTGTAGCCACACGATGAGGTCATTGACCCGCTCCGGGATGACGTAGGGCCCTTCCCACTTGGGGGCCAGCTTAGGGTTGCGACCAGGCTTCCGGACAGGCCGGTGCAGCCAGACTGCGTCGCCAGGCTTTACTGGGAACAGGGCCGTGGAGAGGTCGTAATTCACCTTGTATTTTTGTGAAGTAGCCTCGCGCATGACCCGGGCGTCGACGTGAATTCTGCGCATTGTCTCACGCAGCCAGCGCGGGTACTCAGACTCGTTGAAGGGAAGGTGGGCAGCTGGTGGGGGCTCGCGGGCGAGGTCAGCTGGTAGGCTCAGCATCCGCCCATAGAGCATCTCGGCAGGGGAGACTCGGGTGGCCGAGTGAGGCGCCGTCCGATAGGCAAGCAGGATGAGGGGAATCCAACTGGGCCAGTCTCGCTGCTCCTCCTGTACAACAACTGCGAGATGGTTTATGAGGCTTTTTACAAACCGCTCGCAGCGCCCGTTGCCCTTCGGGTAAAGCGGTGTGGTCCGGGTTTTCCGGATGTGCAGCAGCGCCATGACCTCCTTGAAGACGTTGGCCTCCCAGTTGCGACCCTGGTCAGAGTGGATGTCCCGGAAAGCTCCGAACCTACTGACCAAGCCGTCAACTATGGCGCGCGCGGAGGTCTCCGCGTCGATGTTGTGCACCACCAAGACCTCCGGCCAGTTGGTGAAAGACTCAACGCAGACCAGACAGTACCACTTCTTGTGGACGCGGGCGGCTTCGGCGTAACGAGGACATGCTGTGGGGGCCGGGTAGGGGCCGGCGATGTCGATGGTCCAGCGGCCGAGGAAGGTGTTGTCGTTGAATACACGCATCGGGCCGGGAGTCCGGCCTCGGCCCGCGCCGTGGACTCGACAGCAACTCTCGCAGGAGGCAATGATGTCCCTGATGTCCCCGATGGCGCCCGGCCAGTAGAACCGGTCTCGTAGTTTAGCGAGTGTCCGCGTCACCTTGAAATGAGAGCCTGTACCTGGCAGGGCGTGGTACTCCCTCACCACCCCCGGGACTCGGTTGGCTGGTAGAACGAGCTGCTCGCGGTCGCGTCCGGGATCACCGGACGGGTGCCGCCAGAGCCGGTGTAGCACCCCGTTCTTGACGAAGAGGGAGTCCCACTGCAGCCAGAGCGTGCGCGCCTCGGATCCGTAGGCTACGGCCTCGTCGGCGGGAGGCCGCTGCCCACGCTCGCAGGCCTCCAGGATAGGCCGGATGGTGGGGTCGGCGAGTTGGTCCGCCCGCATCTCGTCCGGGAGCCAGGCCGGGGCGGCGAGGAGCTGGGTGCGGCAGACCGACGTGGCCGCAGCAGCAGCTCGCTTGGTGTCCTGGTTCTCCAGCCTGGTGCACGCCTTGCAGTCTGCGGCGCAGGGGCGATCCGCATAGGGGTAGCGGCTCATGGCGTCCGCGTGTGTCAGTGTCTTCCCCCGCTGGTAGAGCACTGTGAACACATACTGGGAGAGAATTTCGAGCCAGCGCGCCATTTTTCCATCCGGACACTTGAAGGACCGCAGCCACTGTAACGCCTGCGCGTCAGACTTGACAATGAAAGGTGACCCGATCAAGTACTGGTGGAACACCTTGACCGCGATGACGAGGCTGAGGAGCTCCCGGGATGTGGCGCAGTAGGCCCGCTGCGCAGGATTGAATTGCCGCGAATGGTAGGCAATTACCCGCTCCTCTCCGTCCTGCTCCTGGGAGAGGACAGCACCGCTGGCGAAGGCCGAGGCGTCCGTGGCCAGGATGAAGGGGCTGCCGGGGATCTTCGGCTGCGCGAGGACCGGTGCCGTAGTGAGTCCGGTCTTGATCCGGTCGAAGGCGTCCTGGTGTACTGTCGTCCACTGGAAGGGTGTGCCGGCCTTGGTGAGGTCGCGGAGCGGGGCCGCAATGGTGGCGAAGTCCTTCTGGAACTTCAAGTAGTACGTCGCCAAGCCGAGGAAACTGACGACGTCCTTGGCCGAGCTGGGGACCGGCCATTCCACCACCTTGGCGACCTTCGACTCGTCCGGGCGCAGGCCGTCTCGCGTGAGCACGTGACCGAGGTACTTGATCTGCTTCTTGAACAGAAAGCACTTCTTGCCTTTTAAGAGCATGCCGGAGTCCCGGACACGCTGCAGCGTGGCCTCGAGCATGCGCAGCGCCTCCTCAAACGTGGCGCCGCCGCCGACAACGTCGTCGAGGTAGTGCTGCGCCCCCGTGGCACCGTTGGGGCCGCCATTGAGGAGCCGGTGCATCTGCCGGGTGAAGAAAGCCGGCGCGCACTGGAGGCCGCACAGCATCCTCTTGTACTCCAGGAGGCCCCATCCGTGCACCATGACGGCGGACTTGTGCCGGTCTTCCGGGGCGATCTCGAAGGACAAGTAAGCCGAGCTAATGTCGAGATTCCAGAAATACCTCCAGCCCTGAAGAGCGTCGAAAATTGCGTCGATGCGCGGCAGCGGCCCGGCGTCGAACTTGGAGAGGGAGTTGAGGCCGCGCATGTCCACGACCGGTCGGATTTCTCCGGTCTTCTTCGGGACGCAGAGGATGTTCGAGGCCCAGGCGCTGTTGCTCGGCTGTACGACCCCTTGGCGCAGGTAGTCCTTGTAGATGTTGTACACCTGCTCACGGTAATGAATCGGGAGGGGACGCATCTTTTGTCGCAGGGGAGGGTTATCACCGGTGTCAATCCGGAACTGCTCCCATGTGCACAGGCCGATCTCGTCTCCCTCGGCGAACACGTCCGAAAACTCACGCAAGACGGCGTTGACTTCCTGGCGCTGTGAGTCGGAGATGTCCTCGCAGCCGTCGACCAGGCGCTGCAAATCCGGTGGGAGGGGTGCGTCCGGAGGGAGGACGCGTCGTGGAGGCCGGGGCTCCGGCTCAGGTGCGGCAGAGGAGGGCGCCCGGTCAGTAGATGCAGCCATTGTCGCATCCGTGCTGTAGGGGTTGCCTAGGCACTCGGCGCTTCGAGTAGGGAAGGGGCGTCGGGAGGAAGGGGAGGGGATTTCGTCCGGATGGAGCAGGGAGACCTCTGCGAGCACCGTGTTCCGGGGCACTACAACACGAAACCAGAAGTGGTTGTGTAGAAGGACAAGAAGAGAGGAAGACACGCATGGCACGGTGCCCCATTGAACTTCTACGTCAGGGTGGAGGCCCGAGCGGAGTGCAGGATGCAGGATTCCCATTCGTACTCGACCAATGTCTCGTACCATGTCCGCCTCGTCGGCCACGTCAAGGGGGGGAGGGGGAGGGGGGCGCCCTCGCGAGGCCGCTTCCACCGGCCGTCGGCCGATCCACCGAAAATTGCGAGGGGTGACTGCGGGGGAGAGACAGGACGACCGCCTTCTGCGGAAGTACCCACCTGCAGCAGTGGGGCGGTGGTGGCCGACGTAATAAGGGGGACCTTCTCGTGAGGCGAGGATGACCACATCCCGGCTAAGCCCGAGGGTAACGCCAGACTAATCACCGCTGCCACCAGTGTAATATTCCTGTCTGAGGAATGAGGGGATCGGAAAACACTGGTAGGAGCGGCTTTTTTATTTGCCGAGACGTCCGTACAGGGGGAGAGCTGGCGCTCGTCTGCCAGAATATCTGGGCTTCGCGGGCCACCCGGGCGACCAACAATAGCGCCCCTGCGTGGGTGTAGTTCTGTGCAAATACAGTGCCACGCACAGTGTAACTATAGTCGAGGCCGAGTAATTTCGGACAAGTCTCGAATATCACAGTATGTACGTTTTTGATACAAAAAAACGTATAATGCACTGCAAACACTGTGAAGTTCGTGTGGATTGGGAAAAGAAAAGCAGCGTCGACAACCACTGCTCTTCAAACGCGCACAAGAAGTCTAAAGAAAAATCAAATGAAAATGAGTCCAGAAAGAGACAGACGTCGATCAACGATAGTTTCGAACAGTCCAAACGAATGAGAGAGGACCGAGAAGAATTTATAAAGTCTACAGTTCGTGCATTTACCTTGGCAAACATTCCTTTGCACAAGTTGGACGATCCGGCTTTGAGAGGTTTTATCAAAAAGTATATTCCAGGTAATTACCATGTGTCATTATGAGTTGAGCTGTCTCTAGTTATTAGGCTTCGCGTGCGCTAAAGCGCAAAACGCGAAGCCTATAGACACGGGTTCTGTTTCTCGCCAAGATTTTCGTGTGCGCTACCTGCTCCCCGACATCCACACCCTCCCGCACAAACACACAAAAGAAAAAGGTTCGGGTCGGGGGCGGGGCCGGGGGCGGGGGTCCTTGCGGGGGTCCGCCCGGCCGCCCGACTCAGCTTGCGCATATCTTATTGGCAGCGGACGAAAGGTGCACTCTGCAAATCTAAGTGTGTACTGTAGTAGTTTGCCACTTTAAAGTGCAAAACTAAAGTTCTGCAGTTATAAGTGCAGAACTTTTTTGTTCTGCACTTATAAGTGCAGAACTCTTTAGTTCTGCACTTGTAAGTGCAGAACTCTCTAGTTCTGCACTAAAAACTGGATAGAGAGCTCTGCAGTTGCAAGTGCAGAACGAAAGAGTTCTGCACTTGTAACTGCAGAACAAAAAAGTTCTGCACTTATAACTGCAGAACTTTAGTTTTGCAGAGCAATGAATAGAATGTCTTGCCGCAAGTGTTTCTCAAATTTTGAACCTAGCAACAAACAAAACAGATTTTTGGATCATGCATCAGCCTTTCACCCCTCTTTTTAAAAAAAGTCAGATGCTTCTACGACAATTTTGACTGTCGAGGAAGTGGAGGTTGAGGGAAAGTCCCCTCTCTTCAAAATTGTCCTACAACTCTGAATCTTTTGTTTAAAATGGTGAAATTATGAGAATTGGCATAGTAATCAGGGTATTTTGATGCTACGTTCAAAATTTTCGCAACCCAGTCCGGGTGTCACATGTGGCGCGCCCCCGCAGAGCAGGGTGCGTGGCGGAGCGTGGCGGAATGAATCGGGGCCTCTGACTGAAGCTCGCTATTTTTACAATATGAGTCTTAACTTGAGTCCAAGGTGAAAAATCAGTTCAGATTTGTCTGACGTAAAATATTGGTGCGCGTTTGGATCGGCTGACCTCAAAAACCTCTTTTTTTTTATTTTATTTTTTTAAAGGGGTTGATTTAAGACAATAGTGACCAACTACGCATTCCGTGCGCTCTCCTCCGCGATTAAAAGTGCTAATATGTGTCTTAAATTCTACTCGTTTAAATTTAAGGGCTGCCGGCCTCTCGTACCAATCCTACCCCTCTCTCCCTCTTCCCCCTCTCCCCTTTATGAACCCGTCACTAAATCGAAATCAAACTCTTCCCCTCTCTCCTCTCCCTCTCTTACCCTCTCCTGGGTGAATATTTTGGATTCAAACTCAGCTGTTTTGACGCTGGACCGTCGGAGGAAACAGCGGGTGGTGGAAATGTGGAAATGAGAGGAGCGGCAGGCCTCGCAGTAGGTATCCGCTCAGCTTGTAATTTCTTTGAACGTTTCTTGACCACTGCTTGATCAAAGATGCCGTTAATGTGTAAGTCAAGGGGCTGAGCTTGCCATTGCCCACACCAAGCATGCGAAGCCTTTTTCGGCCACATTGGGTAATGTGGACTTGACGGATTTTTTACAACTAACTCGCTTCGTTTTCTTTTAACGCTTGCCGATTGGAATTCGTAGCCTATTGTTTTAATTGGCTGTACGGTGACCTAGAGTCCTATATTGCTTCGCAGAGACTGGCAAATGACCAGCGCGGCACGCAACGGCACGGCCACGGAGCCTCCCGGAGCATGCGGCCGAGATCCACAATGGCGACGCTCCCCTCCCCCGCCACCTCCCCGGGCCGCCAGCGCGGTGCATCACGGGGCTGCAGCAGACGACAGCTCAGACTGGGCCTCCGGCGTTGCCAACCGAAAATGTACACAGTGGTCTAGTACACCGCGACTGAGCGACTTTTCTACAAGCTTGGACGGGTTCAAACATTGTGGATACACTACTGTCGATGCTAGTGAAAGTACTTTGGTAAGTCAGTCCAGTGCGGTGGGAATAAAATTACTTTCTTTCGTTTCTGAGGTTGGCTACTCCAAAAGATCCAAAATGGCGGCCTCCACGTCTCACGTGACTTCGAGAGCCAATCACAGCGTGACCCTTCAGTTGCCAGTCTCTGCGAAGCATATAGGACTCTACGGTGACCTAACCTCAAAAACATGATGTTGTTTATTTAGGTGGTGGAGATTTGCCCTGTGTCAGGACATTGAGAGACAAGTATGTTTCGATTTTAAAAGCGGACTACGATGCTAAAATTACTGCAAAACTGCAAGGCAGACGTGACCATTCCTGAACAGGACTGTGCAGCCCGATCCATCTGCCAGGAAACTTTTCACCAAGGACAGCCCGTGCCGCCAAGGAGGATTGCGCGGGGTGGCCGTCTTGCTGAAACCACATTGCGTCACGGACAGCAAGTGGTGTGTCTTCTAGCAGATTGTCAAGATCATTTAGCAAAAAATTTGTGTAAACATTGGCGTTCACATTCTCCTCAAAGAAAAACGGACCGATGATGCGGTCGTGCAGCACTCCCCCCCACACAGCGACGGAGATGCGCCCCTGGAAATGTGCCTCCTTGGTGCAGTGAGGGTTGTCAACGGCGTAATGATGCTCATTGTGGTGGTTGAATGAGCCGTCGTTTAGCACAATGCATTCATCTGTCCATGCGGTCCGATTGATGAAAAAATCACCCGGAAACGCTGGATTATTTTGAGCTTCATCCACCTAAAATAAGCGTTTTATTTTAGATTTTTTTTAGTGCGCAATTTATTGTGTCATGTCGAGAAAAGAATGACCTTGAAAAAAATTAACCTTGTCCAAAAGCCACTGACACATTTGCAGTCTTCTCGGTGGATCACCCGGGAGAAGCTGCTGAACAGCGTGCCTTTTAAACGGGTGCATTCCCAAGTCATGCTTG
This sequence comes from Frankliniella fusca, assembly GCA_029379305.1. Classification (NCBI taxonomy): domain Eukaryota; kingdom Metazoa; phylum Arthropoda; class Insecta; order Thysanoptera; family Thripidae; genus Frankliniella; species Frankliniella fusca. The sequence goes on from JAHWGI010001382.1 coordinate 127,520, forward strand.
ATTATGCGGTGCACGGAGACGTGGCTCATGTTGAGCATTTTCCCTGTCTTGCGCGTGCTGGTGTGAGGGTCCGCGTTGAGGACCTGCTGCACTAATGGGATTGCTTCCGGAGCGCGCGCCGAACGGACGACCTCATTTCTGCGCACTAAAACGCGAATATTAATAAAATTCAACCAGGAAACCGATTGCTCGCGGAAGCGCACCCCACCTCGCTGACCCGGAGCGAACGTGCCGGTGTTTTTCAGTCGATCTCTGAGCTCAGGGAACCTCTGATGCCGAGGCACGACTCTCTCAGGAAAGCGCTGCTGGTAAAGTGCTGCCGCCAAGCGAGAATTTTCATTCGCCTCTCCAAAAACTAGCATCATGTCCGTCATTTCCTCATTGGTAAACACGTGCGGAGCCGCCATGGTTATAAACAAAGCGTGTTGTTGACACCCACCGCGGTGTCGGCCGTGTTGTCATTCGCCTGGTGAGGTGCATCACGCTCCCCCACGCCTTCTCCCCCTCCCTGCGGCACCGTCCCGAGCGCTGCCATTGGCAGCACTCCCCCTCTCCCAGCCGCCCGGCCGCCGCTAGCGACTGACGTCGGCGGCCGGGCGGGCGGCGCGCGGCGGCGCGTCCCCTTCCACCGCCCAGCCCAACCGCAGCGCTCAACGCCAGAGCGCCTGCAGGCCAGGGGATAGGCAACCCATTCGACTGTCCGCTAAGACGTGAAACACCCGGTTCAGAGGTTGCCATTCCGAGTAATAAGAGATGATGGATTGATGGTTTCAAAAGGCGTGTTGAACATGTCGCATCTCTGCTCAATCAATCGTTTCATAAAGAATGTCTTCCCTGCTCCCGTTCCTCCTACCACGAGGGCAGTACATGGGTGCTGGAATCGAAGATCCATCTTGATGATCATGTGTGTTTGAGTGTGTCTCTTATATAGGGCCAGCCTGCTTCTCCCTGAGCGCCATGGGGCCTGCCTGCTCCTCCCCACGCACGGACTCACTTTTAGACGTCCATAGCGAGGTACTCGTCCGTATAGAACGCACCCATCTCCCACTCCATCAGGATCTCCTTGATCAACGACTCCATGATAACTTCTCACTTCTCTATAGTCACAATGTAACGCCTTTCACTTCTCACTGGGATAATGGACCTGCGGCGCAGGCGTTTTTTACTATATTTGGTAGTTGTATATCAGCCGCGAGAGTTAACTGTTTAAGACCGGCCTAAAGTTGGCCAACTTTTTTGTTGGCCAACTTTTTTTTTTCACCGAAAATTTGATTTTTTGCCAAAAATGATCAGCGAGTCATAAAACACGTTTTTTGAGGTTTTCTGAATTTTTTTTTTGGAAAACTTGTAAAATTTACGGAAACTTGTTGAAAGCACTGACAAAAATTAATCTCATGACCATCTAGAAATGATCAGCTGGTCAAAGAACGCCTATTTTCAGAGTGTCGGCAAAATAACCAAGTTTTAGTCCAATACTTGTAAAAATTTGCAAAAATTTATTATGCGATTTCCAATAGTTTGGCCGGCTGTGGCGCCCGCTGTATGCTGCCAGCAATTCTTAACTTTTAACCAGGTGTTGTCCGACATGAACCCCGACTGCTGCCGGCTCGGGGGAATTGTTCCCAGCATACAGCAAAAGTCCCCCTTTTGCATACAGCAAAAGTCGCAGCCCCGTGAAAGTGCGACATCGCGCTACGTTAAAAAATTCGTTTGCGGTTTTCAATAGTTTGGCCGCCCGTGTCGCCCGCTGTATGCTGGGAACAATTCTCAACTTTTTACCAGGTGTTGTCCGACATGAACCCCGACGGCTGCCGGCTTGGAGGAATTGTTCCCAGCATACAGCAAAAGTTGCAGCCCCGTGAAAGTGCGACATCGCGCTACGGTAAAAAAAAAAATCGTTTGCGATTTTCAATAGTTTGGCCGCCCGTGGCGCACGCTGTATGCTGGGAACAATTCTCAACTTTTTACTAGGTGTTGTCCGACATGAACCCTGATTGCTGCCGGCTCGGGGGAATTGTTCCCAGCATACAGCAAAAGTCGCAGCCCCGTGAAAGTGCGACATCGCGCTACGGTAAAAAATTCGTTTGCGATTTTCAATAGTTTGGCCGCCCGTGGCGCCCGCTGTATGCTAGGAACATTTTCAACTTTTTACCAGGTGTTGTCAGACATGAGCCCCGACTGCTGCCGGCTCGGAGGAATCGTTCCCAGCATACAGCAAGAGTCGCAGCCCCGTGAAAGTGCGACATCACGCTACGGTAAAAAATTCGTTTGCGATTTTCAATAGTATGGCCGCCCGTGGCGCCCGCTGTATGCTAGGAACATTTTCAACTTTTTACCAGGTGTTGTCAGACATGAGCCCCGACTGCTGCCGGCTCGGAGGAATCGTTCCCAGCATACAGCAAGAGTCGCAGCCCCGTGAAAGTGCGACATCGCGCTACGGTAAAAAATTCGTTTGCGGCGAGGGGTCGACCACTTGGATATTCCATGTACACATTGAAAAATATTCCAATAATATTCCAAACATTCCAAAAATATTCCAGATATTCCAACATATTCCAGATGTTCTAAAATATTCCAAATATTCAAAAAAAATATTCCAAGTTTTCCAAATATTCCGAATATTCCAGACATATTCCAGACATATTCCAGTAATATTCCACATATTCCTGCTCCACATACTCCGATTTTCCGGATTCTATTTAATCCAATAAAAAGGGTCACAAAAAATACTTTACACCCGTGAAACCCTGCTTATATGTGTTACATACGAGTAACATGTATGTGTCATACATGGGAGCCATACGATGCACATGGTCCCTGTATGTGACATACGTTTACCAACTGTGCCACGTATGTTTGACATGCGAATGCAAACATACATGTCGTTTTTTTCCATGTATGTTGGGCGTGAGCCATGTGTTGTGTCCATCCTTTCGTATGGACGGCTGAACTTCCCACATGTGTGGCAGCATTAAACATATGGTGAAATGTATGGTCGATGACAACACACATGTTCAATACATCGGCACACACTTTCGTCACATGTAGTGATCCTCACTTTCGTGTGGTACCATGTGTGGTGGAAACGGACATATATGATCACTGACACCACACATGTTCAACACATTGGCACACACTTTTGACACACGTAGTGACCCCCACTTTCGTGTGGTACCATGTGTGGCAGAAACGGACATGTGAGGTCTCAGACAACACACATGTTCAACGCACCTAATTAAAATGACATAGTACTCCACATAAGTTCCATGCATGTAACACACATGTAACATATATATTATACGCACGTAGCTTAAGACTGTGCGTCTACGCACAGATACTTAGGCGTGGCAGGGTGGTCCAGTGGTCAACACACCAGACCAGTAAGCTTCAGGTCGCGGGTTCGAATCTCCACATCATCGGTTCCAAATGTAAGTTTCCTTCAATTAAATGAGATAAAATTGTTCGTGTACATGTACTGAAACAAAGTAAATCAAAAAGTCTATCCAAAAAAAAAGTTTTTTAGAAGTAGAGTAGACAAAGCTAGGAAAAACCAAAGAAATTTCCTTAATGCGTGGATATGTGTGAAGTCTGTATGGAACATGTATGACACACACATGTCATTCGCATGGTACATACAAGCTCAAATCGTATGGTGACATACATGTCTGCCACATATGTAACATACCTTTTTAAAGTTTCACGGGACAGATTTAATCGATTTTTTTTTTCATTTTTCTGTGCAATGGAAAGGGTGGCGTGAAAACATGGAAAATTTTTGCGGCAGTAAACCTCCCGAAGGAGGTTGCGGTTCCCGCCAGGCACAGGGCTTTAACCCCCTGTGGCAGCCAACTGCTTCGGTGTTCCATGGGAACCGGCGCTTTGCTGACTGCGATCCTATCGCGCAATTCGACAGATTTGATCCCCGTACCACCATTGGCCTACCCCTAGAGGTACGAGCGGTGTCAAGGGCGTTAGACTTCCTGATCCCAGTTTCAGAGGCCTTACCTCAGAGGGGTACGCGGGATTCGAACCCACAACCCCGAGTGCCGACACGTAGCCAGAACAGGAAGCGACCCAACGCCCAAAGCCACCGAGCCAACGGCGGTGAGACGTGACGTGTTTAACTTCTATTTGACCTGCCATCCAACAGCGGCCAAAGGGAATGTCAAGCGCGAAAAACACTTTCCCGAGTGGGAGTCGAACTTCGGACCACTCGGTTCAGTGTTGCGCGCTCTACCAACTGAGCCACGACGCCACGATGACTGTACAGTGCGACGGGTTCGAGCCGTGTTTGCCGCGTATCCTGCAGCCTCCAGCCAGGAGGACAGGGCAAATACGACTCGAACCCGTCGTACTGTACAGTCATCGAGGCGCCGTGGTTCAGTTGGTAGAGCCCGCTGCACTGGACCGAGTGGTCGCAAGTTCGACTCCCACTCGGAAAAGTATTTTTCGCGCTTGACATTTCCTTTGGCCGCTGTTGGATGGCAGGTCAAATAGAAGTTAAACACGTCACGTCTCACCGCCGTTGGCTCGGTGGCTTTGGGCGTTGGGTCGCTTCCAGTTCTGGCTATGTGTCGGCACTCGGGGTTGTGGGTTCGAATCCCGCGTACCCCTCTGAGGTAAGGCCTCTGAAACTGGGATCAGGAAGTCTAACGCCCTTGACACCGCTCGTACCTCTAGGGGTAGGCCAATGGTGGTACGGGGATCAAATCTGTCGAATTGCGCGATAGGATCGCAGTCAGCAAAGCGCCGGTTCCCACGGAACACCGAAGCAGTTGGCTGCCACAGGGGGTTAAAGCCCTGTGCCTGGCGGGAACCGCAACCTCCTTCGGGAGGTTTACTGCCGCAAAAAATTTCTATATTTTCACGCCACCCTTTCCAATGCACGGAAAAATAAAATAATCGATTAAATATTTCCAAAAATATTCCAAATATTCCAACATATTTGCGATATTCCCAAAATATTCCACATATTCCAAAAAATATTCCACATATTCCAAAAAAATATTCCAGATATTCCAAAAATATTCCAGATATTCCAAGTCGAATATATTCCATGTACACAAAAATTTCAAGTGGTCGACGCCTCGGTTTGCGGTTTTCAATAGTTTGGCCGCCCGTGTCGCCCGCTGTATGCTGGGAACAATTCTCAACTTTTTACCAGGTGTTGTCCGACATGAACCCCGACGGCTGCCGGCTTGGAGGAATTGTTCCAAGCATACAGCAAAATTCGCAGCCCCGTGAAAGTGCGACATCGTGCTACGGTAAAAAATTCGTTTGCGACTTTCAATAGTTTGGCCGCCCGTGGCGCCCGCTGTATGCTAGGAACAATTCTCAACTTTTCACCAGGTGTTGTCCGACATGAACCGCGACGGCTGCCGGCTTGGAGGAATTGTTCCCAGCATACAGCAAAAGTTGCAGCCCCGTGAAAGTGCGACATCGCGCTACGGTATCGTTTGCGATTTTCAATAGTTTGGCCGCCCGTGGCGCCCGCTGTACGCTGGGAACAATTCTCAACTTTTTACTAGGTGTTGTGCGACATGAACCCCGACTGCTGCCGGTTCGGGGGAATTGTTCCCAACATACAGCAAAAGTCGCAGCCCCGTGAAAGTGCGACATCGCGCTACGGTAAAAGATTCGTTTGCGATTTTCAATAGTTTGGCCGCCCGTGGCGCCCGCTGTATGCTGGAAACAATTCTCAACTTTTTACTAGGTGTTGTGCGACATGAACCCCGACTGCTGCCGGTTCGGGGGAATTGTTCCCAACATACAGCAAAAGTCGCAGCCCCGTGAAAGTGCGACATCGCGCTACGGTAAAAAATTCGTTTGCGATTTTCAATAGTTTGGCCGCCCGTGGCGCCCGCTGTATGCTGGGAACAATTCTCAACTTTTTACTAGGTGTTGTGCGACATGAACCCTGACGGCTGCCGGTCGGGGGAATTGTTCCCAACATACAGCAAAAGTCGCAGCCCCGTGAAAGTGCGACATCGCGCTACGGTAAAAAATTCGTTTGCATGAAAAAAGTTAGATAAGCAGATGATGGTGGCAAAATTGTAACTATGCATGTTCTACTGCAATCAAATGTAAAGAACAAAATAGTTGAAATTGAATTAATTGGTAGACCATATGTTTGGTGATATATATTGTATCTTCATAGATAAAATTGTATCAGGTTATATACCGTATTTTATAAAAATATAATAGAAAGTAATACATTGTTATATAATTGTGTATAATATTTTATTAAACAATATACAATCATATAAAGTCGAATGCATCAAGGTGTTAGGTGTGACTTGTTTACCCCCTTATGCATTTGCCTTGATATAATTGAATATGCTTTAATAAAATATTATATACAGTTATATAACATTGTATTACTTGGTATGATACCTTATAAAATTTTGTATATGAAGATACAATATATATACAAACCGTTTTACCCAGGAAATAAATAGTTATCACTTAAAAGAGGTTTTGAAACCACAATTTGATAGTCAGTTTCTTAATTATGTCAAGGCAAAACAAAAGGCTATTCCATTGCTTGGAAAAGAGAAAGAAAAGAGGGACATACACTTCCATACCCTTCCACTGCTCCTCTTTTCCCCCCGCAGGCAAGGGAATGGAAGTTGTGTTCATCTTTTCTTCCTCTATTCCAAGCAGCGCAGTAGCCTATTGGAATTTATAAGTTGAGCATGCAGCAAAATATGTTTTTACCTTCTTTATTATTGAGGAAGAAAGCAGAGGTCACTTCAGTGTGCAGTCGGGACTGGGCTCCAGTGCCATTATCACCAGTCATTCCGTCCACAGACTCAGCACCAGCACTGGAAGTAGACTGTCTTGCTGGAGAAACCACTGTTGAAAAGGAAGAAGAATTTAAAAATAAGATTGACAGAAAGTGATGAAAGTTAATCATAGCTACAAGTTCAAGCAAATATAATAAAAGAAACAGACTGTTGTTATACCGGGCAAAATATAAACAAACCTGTTGGGCTAATTATGAGTGGAGACTTGTTGGCCACTTCGTCTGCTTCTTGAGCCACTGCCCATTGGTGCCGAGCTTCTTGCACCTTCTTCTCACCTTTGGCAATATTCCGTTTAGCTATAGATTCAGCACTGTTAGGTCCTTTCTCTTTATCGAGAACTCTGCCATATCTATCTAAATCAACTTTTGATAGGTTTCCTTTGTTTGTACCTGAGGAAAGGAAAGCCAGAAGACATGTAGAAAATATGAATGAGCAAACAGACTAATAAACAAAACATTAAAGAAAATGATTACGATACTTCAAGCTAACAACTTCAAATTCTCTATGCAAGGACCAAGGCAATCAAATGTGGTTTACCACGCAGAGGTGAGGTTTACATGCTGAGAGCACAGTGAATAGATTGTGAGGTGGAACTCCAATGGAACACAGAACACATCACCCATCATTCCATATTTTGAATAAATTTGCCCAGCCTGGGTTTGCTTCTGTAATCTAGGTTGTTCAGCAATACAATAAATTTATTTTTACTCAGTATGAAGATAATTTGGTTCCCCTTGAGGTGTGTCCTGAAAAATGATGGGTCCCTCACAGTGGCACCAAATTATCTTCATATTGAGTAAAAGTACATTTTTTTAATTATTGCTGAACCTAGGTTGCAGTACCAAACCCAGGCTGAGACAGTTAATTCATAACCTGGAATAATGGGTGATGGGTGCTGTGTTCCATTGGAGTTTCACCTTTGTAAAGATTTGACAACGATTTAGATATAAAGTAGAATAAGTAAATAAGATAGTTACCTGTCAAAACAATTAAACATTCAAGTGGTTTACCCTCCCATTTCACCTGCCGCTTTTCGCCCACTGTGGCGTCCCCTATAATAAAAGTTATTGGGACAACGCACTGCTCCCTTTTCTCCTCAAAAAAGATCAAGGCGTATTTCGGTTTCGGGGTTTTGGCCGCCGAGTTGCTCGCAGCAGGAGCTTTCTTTTTCGAACAAGACATCGTTGAAATATATTCTCTGCACTTTACGATTCGTAACAAATGCTCACTACACACACACACGAAGCTAAAAGTAAGTCGCCCTGACCGACCGTTCGAACCGTTTAAACTCGAGGGGGGCTCGAAGTCTTCAAGTTACCAACACAATGAAAACGAATTTTTTTTATTTTTTTTAAGTACACAACATTTCACCACTGCGTTTATTCGGTTAGCACAAGTAACGGAAACATAACAATGTAAATTGTCTGATTTAGTTTAAATTACAGCTACCTCGAAACTAACGCAAAATTTCAATGCTGGGAGGTAGGCAGCAGTGGAGCGGCCGGGCCCAGCCAGTAAGAGAGCCGCCGTTTGGGCCAGAAATCTGGGTCTAGTTGGCCCGAAGCGCTTTTCCGCTTGGACCGTGCAGACCCGACCCAAGGCTGCATTCCCTAGACCTACGCGGCCCGTAAGCTAATCAGTTTGGGTCAGTCAGACCTGCACAGGTTGGCACGGGCCAGCCCGGCCCGTGCAAACCTGTGCAGGGCCGGCCCGGCCCGCGCTGGGCCAGACCTGCCCAGCTATTTTCTTGATGTTCATGTCTTCCCCTCATCCCCCGTCTCCCTTCCCCTCACCTGCCATTTTGCAGTCTGCACGCGCGGGCCGGATGGGTCTACTGATCCGCTGCCCGGGCCAACTTGGCCCATGCAGGTCCAGGCGGACTCGTCAGACCCAACATCGCTCGGTGCGGGCCAGCTCGACCCGCACTGGGCCGGGCCGGCCCGCGTATCAGTAAACTGAAAATCTAACCCCTGAAATGATACGCAGCTATGGTACGGGCCAGTCGGGCCGCCCAAACGGCGGCTCTACCAGCCAGAGCTGCGTCCAGATACGTGGGTGTCTTGGGTGCCTTGGGTGTCTGGCCCTATGCTGTTAGCAGGCTCAGACACCCAAGGCACCCAAGACACCCTCGTATCTGGACGCAGCTCAGGTGGGGGTAAGCTTTTCCGCCCGGCCCCGTTAGCAGTCTAGCAATCCTTCTCCTCCCCGCGTAGTTTCTCGACCGATACCCCCTTCCCCTCAACCCCTTATAGCGCGCCTGGGCTCAAGGCAGGCGCCTGGCGCGCCTGGCGGCACAGACAGGTCCAACCGACAGCTCCCAGGCCCACATAACTCACCAATAGCCTTTGAAGGGAAGTGTTGTTTCACTGCATGTGTGTGATTGAGACAAAAGTTGCTATTCTCTTTAAGTCACTGCCTATCTTTCTATTTTCAGAGTAACTGAAAATATGAAGCACTGTGCTAATGTTTAAGCAGTATAATACTACACTGGTTGAGGATCAAGAAAAGGATTGAGAGTCAAAACTGTACATAGTAATACAATAAATTACATGAAGTTTCATGTTCTGTCTCATAGTCTCAAGGGTAATCACACTACGAAACAAAGACAATCTTGTTACTTTTTAAATAAATAAAAAAAAAAAAATACAAAAAAGTATACAAATAATTTGGTTTAATTTTACAATTAAAGAATACTTTAAAAAACACAGCAAAGTGTTCAGCATAAAGTAAAATATACATCCTTGTTTTTTTTTAACAGAGATTATTTTTGTAATTTTGCAAAAAAGTCAAAACAAGCTGTTTAAAGCTTTTGCTACCAAAACTATAAATGAGTGTGTGACAAAAACAAGCAAGTAGAAGACAAACTTTAGAGCATTTTCCAAGCTTTAATAATTGAGCAAAAGAAAAGGAATGCATCAAAAGTGACATGGAAAACTTGCCTATTCTAGTTCATAGACATTAACTGAAAGAGCTGCAAAACTATCCTGACCTACATTTACATTCCAACAAACTGATTGCAAAACTTGTACATCTAAAGCAACATAATTTTGAGAGCGAGTATACTTGCACATGTAAGGTATATTAAAAGGAGCTACAGGACCTTGAACAATGAATGTTGGTTCAGTTTGAAGTTGTTCAACAATGGCATAAAAGTTGGAAGCACAAGAACACTGTCTGACACATGCACATCTTGAAATTCGAACAAATGACTTGATAATCCCTAGGGACAAGACGTTGTTGTGAATGTACTGACATACAGAGGAACACATTCTGAACCCTGCAGAATATGATTCAGCTATAAACAAAAACTTTCCAGACTTCATTCGAAGGAAACTAAAAATGTTCACATTTCGGAGGCCAGCATGACCTAATGCTCTTGATATTATCACGGGTGTGTCATTTGCTGTTAAGTGACGATAATTTCCAACACTGAAAATTCCATCAGCTATTCTGTCTCTTAGTTTCACTTTTGCTCTCCTTAAGCCCATCATCACACAAAATTCTTTTACTGGTCCTTCAGGCATCTCTCTGATTAGTGTTGGAACAGATGAAAAGGTGGAGAGAGAGGCACATATTTGCAAGTCAACATATCTTGTGCCATGAACAAACCTTGTAAATTGTCCGTTCAAATCTTCAAATCCATAGCAAGAAGTACACCACAGAGGGCCAAGATCCTTGGTGACGCCTTTTAAATGATGAAGAAGGTGAAAATTCATTGACATAAACCTCAAACCATACAGTTCCTCAAAGTCATTCACAAATTTTATCAGCATATAATCAGCTAAATCCAAGTCTTCTGTTGATATTGAAGTCTTGTTGAGTAAATATAATCCTGCGACAAGTAGTGAGAAGTGGTGAAAATAAACAGGATTCATTATGGTTCGAAGCATTGGCAAAGAGTAGGAGTACAGAAAAGAGCGATACTCAGTGGCCTTCCAATATGCTACACAATCCGTAATTGAGGTTGGTAACCGTTGAGTAAAATGAGGCGGCTTTATGGCTTTTATGCAGCTATCAAGAGTATCCATATGAGCTCTCAAGGAAAATGGCTCTTCACTGAACGAACTATGAGTCCACAATTTTAAGAGCTTCTTCACAATTCCAAGATGGACACAATGCATGACGTCGATGCTGGTGGAGGAAATAAGATTATATACAATGTTGAATAATGCAGATGGGAAACTCATGCCATTCACTGCACCACCAATTTGCCTTGCCAAATTTGCATCATCCCATGTGCCCTGATCAGTGCGAGGATCTCTTGCATGGTCATTTGGAAATGCAAACACATTTCCTGTCCTTTCAGTCTTTTCACCCATGACTTTGCATTTTGGGCATGAATTACATCCGGAATGACCAGCTAAATACATAAAGTGAGCTTTTGCAGGAACGTCACATGTCCCAGTTACAATATAGCCATTGAAAATAATGGGATTTGCCTGATTGTGAACACCAAATTGAACTCCTCTTCTCAATTCAGACATCTCAGGTTCCGTAGCACCAACAAAAAGATTGGTATGCGGCTCCTGCTTGCCAAACCATAAACCAGCAACTACAACATTCTCTTTCTTGAATCTCTCTTCTGGAGGTAGCTGGAGAATCGACAGGAAGAATGGCCACACTGAAAATTTGCTACTTTTGAAAATAGAAATCCCATCTGTATTCCACATAAAGCGTAATATACGATGAATATTCACACCTCTCGCACAGATTGTTCTAATAAAGTTTTTGTACACTTCCCCATCGTAAACATCTTCTATATTATTCTCATTAACTTTCTCTCTTCTTTGAGGGTATGATAAACTGTTCATAAAGCCTGGCCGTAAAAACATTTTCTTGAGCTGGTCTATAACAGAAAGTTTTACAAAATATTTCACCCCTGAACCAGCTGGACATTGACAACAAATGTCGTTTTGACTGGTCAGCCTAGCAGAGCACACAGCACAGTAATAGATAAACTGAAGAGGAAACTTTAAGTAGCGGAAATATTTTTTGAAGAGGTACAATGATTTTGTCAGCAAATTGGGAGATGGAATGAACAAGTGCAACAACTGTAACAAGTCTTTCAAACAGGCACCAGTAATTTTGTGTTTCATGCAAAACACTAAGATGGCTAGCATAGCTTCTGCTTGTGTGAGTGAAGCATGGTTATAAAGAGGAGGATCATCATGCTGTTGATCAAATGGATTGTTATCTGCTTCATCATCATCATTTTCTTCTTCATCTTCAGAGCTCAAAATTTCCTCTTGTTCCTCTAAAGCATCTTGGAAAAGTTCATCATCCTCTTCATCTTCCTCAATAATATCATTATGGTGAGGGATATCATCATCTGCAAATAGAATCAATATATTACTTAAATGGAATGAAAATTATGAAAAGTAAATCTTTGTGAGTTTGGTTCAAGTTTTAAATCTCCTCCTCTCCACCTGATAACTTAATTTGAGCCCAACAGTAATGTAATGACACCACCCCCTGTTCATTTTCACCAACTCCAATGCATTAAAATGGCTAGGCATACACTATATCTAAAGATGGGTTGATGTCACATTGTATAAAGTTAAGGAAGGATACACATCAATGTTAACAGATTAACACATTAACAGAGTAGCAGATGGGACCAGGGGTGAGGTGGAAGGTGAGGAATCCATCACCTCTCATTAACCTTGTCCCAATCTGTTAATGTCTTAATGTCCTTAACACGATACAACCTTAATCAAATGAATATTTCTCGCATGTCTCAACCAACACAAAAAGCACATACAAATTGCGTACAAAAGCAACCCTTACCAACAACAGGTGGTACTTCAGGTGCCACCTCAGGTGCTCTGTGGATTTCTGCAGCTGCACCCTCTGCCAGAACCATTTCTACAACACGATGTTCATCTTGAGCCAAATGCTCTTGAAGCAGAGCAGGTACTGGTGGAGCTTGTAGTACGGGGTGATGTGGCGGATGAGGAGCGTGATCTGTCCAACAACAAAAATAAAATTAAAAGGCAGAGGTGATGTTCAAATTTTTAAATATTATTCTAAATAATTATACCTAAACTAAAGTATTTATTAATGGTTACTGACCGAACTGTTGTGCTGGAAAATGCAGTGGTGCGCCTTCATGTACAGCCTGTGGAATGTTTACCGGGACTGGAACATCAATTTGTTGGGCAAGATTATGAGGCCGCTGAGGAGCAGGACCTGTCCAACAACAAAAATAAAATTAAAAGTCAGAGGTGATGTTCTATTTTTTAAATATTATTCTAATTAATTATACCTAAACTAAAGTATTTATCAATGGTTACTGACCGAACTGTTGTGCTGGAAAATGCAGTGGTGCGCCTTCATGTACAGCCTGTGGAATGTTTACCGGGACCGGAACATCAATTTGTTGGGCAAGATTATGAGGCCGCTGAGGAGCAGGACCTGACCAACAACAAAAATAAAATTAAAAGTCAGAGGTGATGTTCTATTTTTTAAATACTTTTCTAAATAAGTAAACCTAAACTGAAGTATTTTAACAGTTACTGACCGAACTGTGGTGCTGGATGATTCCCTGGTTTAACAGTTACTGACCGAACTGTGGTGCTGGATGATTCCCTGGCACACCTTCATGCCTTAAGTCTGCTTGAGGCGGTTGTGGTTCAGCAGCTGGCTGTGCAAGCTGGTTGACAACAGCATCATCTCTGTAAATGGATATATTATGAGCACACTCAGTCCTCTATAGAGAATTTTTTTGATGGCAATAAATGTTAATGTTGAGAAGCTATGTTTTTTTGTTTGTTTTTTTTCCAAGCAATTTTGAAAAAGTGAGAGGATGGGCCCATTTTTAAGAAGTTTGTAATGGACTTTTATTCATGTGTTTTAAACCTGTTTAAAAAACCCTTCTCATTTGTATGCAGAGCAATTCTGGGGTTTGACATCAAATTAACTAAAAATCCGTTACAAACTTCTCTAAAATGGGCCCATCCTCTAACTTGTTCCAGATAGCTTCGAAAAAGAAAACCAGAAATGGGGGTTGGTTTTCGGTCAAAACCAACCAATTAAGACTGTTTTAGGCCAAATTTGAGTGGGTTGGGAACAGTCATCAGGTAATTCCACCTAGATTCACTTATATAAAAATGAACAACTTGCCCAGAGTGGCAGAGCGTAGTGGGAACCAAAACAAAGCAGAAAGCGCTGTCTCAATAATCCACACTACGGGCGTAAAAAATTATTTAAAGTGATCCTAATGAATGTGCAGCCCTGACAGACACAGACACATGTTTTTGACCACAGCTACGCTAGAATTGAATCTAAACCAAGATTTAAACCAGATCTATGCGTAGGTCATGGTGCTTTGTTTTGGTTCCCACTACGCGCCGCCAATCTGGGCAAGTTGCTCATTAACAGTTTGTCCCAAAAAGTGCCTAAGCACTATTATATCAATATACAAAGCTTTCCAAGAGAGCAGAATAACAGAAGTCTGCTGATACTAACCTCCATGAAACAACAGGTTGACGGATTTTCCTCTATCTAAAAAGTCATCAGTACCTTTCAATACCTTCATATTTCAGCCGTTTTCTAAATAGGAATAAGGGACAATCACGCGGTTCGGTGACTCGGTTAATTCGACGGGTCCTATTAACGTTGTCCGATCTCTCCGCGACGCTTCAACGTTGTCCGATCTCTCCGCGACGCTTCAACGTTGTGCGATCTCCCAGCGACGCTTCAACATTGTCCGAAGTCACTTTTTGGGTCATGTTGAGGTAAAAGTGGATTCTAGTAGATTGAAACATTCTAAATCTATTTTGTTAGAAGAATTTTTTCGAAATCTGAACAGAAATGCCCTTAATTGTAAAGAAACTCATTGTCCGAAGTCCGTTTGAATCCGCCGCTCCGCGTTACATTGTCCGATCTCCGCGCGCTCGCCAGCGCGACGCTCCGCGCCACTGCTTCGGGTCGAGCCGAACGTCGAGTCGAAGAGACTGACGCAGTGAACCTGGTTCACTGTGTGTGTGTGTATGTTTGTTCGTTCTTGTGGTGGGTTGAAGTGAGACGGCTTCGAGGGTATTCCCGTCCAAAGTATGCACACTTTTGACTAGAGCTTTATTCGGATGAGGTAAGAATTACTTAGGATTCAAAAACAAACAACCAAAAAACCGAGAAATTTGACTTCCTGTTTCACATATTACCAAAGAAATCTTTGCATAAAAGTAAGATGATCAATTTATGGTTCTCGGATGGCTATACCTAGGTTAGGTTCCTATCCAATCTTTTACATTTAATTTTTTTGTAAACCTGTTTTCACTGTATGGGTGCTAGTAGCTGGCTTTCTGGACGCAATACTCAGGGACAAAATGGAATTATACTTCTGGTTAGAGTCATTTCGAAAGAGGAGGTGTAATACTACTTAACAGAGTCTACAGGGGACCAACTAATACAATATTGATAGGCTGAGGTTCTAAAGTTATTAATTGTAATCACTTTTTACATATAAAATTAGTAACACTTCAACAAAATTGTATTATTTTGTCCTCAGCTAACTCTATTAAATAATATTACACTTCTTCTTTCTAAATAACTTCAGCCCAAAGAATAATTCCATCTTGTCCCTGAGTATTGTGTCCAGAAAGGTTGTTCAATAAATGATATTTTAGGAGTACTCTAATATCCATTAGCTCTTTAGCCCTAATTTAACATATCTCATTTTGGAATGTAATAAGGTTAAAGGTATTCGTTTTGGTTAAATGTTTTTGATCCTGTTGTCGTTGTTCCCACTTTCACATTGATTTCAATAATATGCTGAAAATAATTGATCTGAACATGTTTAAATCAATGTGCTAAAAGTTTGAAACAAGGTTTTTGTTGCAGAAAATGAGTCAAGGAAGGAAGTTGCTCAATGCCTTAAAGAAGATTAATAATCAAACAGCAGCTTCATCTGCTTCAATTGTTTCTCGAAATGCTCCTCCTGTTTCCTCACGCAGAAACTTTGCAGAAAACTCAAGTGTCAATGATTTTTTCACACCAAGTGAAGCAAGCATTTTGAGCGTCGAGTTTCTCAGTGAGTAGACAAAGTCTTGTTTATATTGTCGCATCCTGTTCTGGTCTTTTTCTAATTCTGTCATTCTTATTTTTGTTTCTTAGATGAAATTAATCACCAACCTCTGAATGGGTTACACTCAGCTGCTAATTTTACTTTTCCATGTAAGTCATTTATCTAGCTATCAATAAAAAATATTTGTTTCCTGCAAGATACAAGAAAATATTTCAATTATTACACTGTTTGCAATTATGATTGCGAGCTACATTATTATTGTTGTATCTGCACTGCAATTTTGGAAACTTTGGAAACTAATTCTGTTTGTATTTTTGCAGCTATGGTGTGTCCACAAGGAAAGGAGCCAGATCATGATATTCATCAAGATTCAGAACTCACTCCGTTATCAAATGTTTGTCCTGCCCCACTACAACCACTTCCTGTGCAATTTGTGGAGTATGATGCGGGGAGTACTCTAGGCACAAGTGAAAGACATACAATACAAGGTAAGGTATTCTGAAGACACAATATCTCGTGACAAGCTTTATTTAAAATGATATTAGTTAATGCTTATTGTGGTTTCTGATATTACTTTTATTTACAGGTATATGGCCTTCACAAGGAAATGAGGCAGAGACCGATCTTCAGACTCTTGTAAAGCCGGTATTCAGCCCACTATTGAATGTAACTTCCGCTCCTCTTGTTTTGCCATCTGAGGTGGATCATAAAAGAAGTCCTCCAAACACATCTGAAAAACATACAACACAAGGTAAGGAATAAGTGTATAATATCTTTAAAAAAAAAAAAAAAAAAAAAAAAAAAAAAACTCTTTTTAGACAATGCTTGGATGTGCTTGTTAATGTGATATGTTTTTACAGGTACCAGTCCTTCTCAAGAAAGCAAGGCAGACACTGAGCTTCAAACTGTTGGGGAGCCGGAACTGACCCCTCTTACAAGTATTTCAACAGCTCCACTTGATTTGTCATTTGTGGGGAAGCATCTGCAGATCACTCCGCACTCAAATAATCTTAAATATGCAAACCAAGGTAAGGTAGAGCTTAATTTGGAAAATATCTCTCACTACCTTCATTTAAAAATACACAATTTAGCTTTTAATTTAAACATGACAGAGAAAATTGTAATATTTCAAGTAAATAAGCATTTTTTACAAAATCTTACCATCTTTTTATTGATTAAAAAATACAGTAATCCTTGTTTGTTCCTTTACAGGTAAAAAAGTGAGAAAAGTACTTTTTCAATCACTCTCAGATGATTTTCTCTCAGAACCATTACCTTTAAATGACAAATCATCTGAAGAGGACAGAATTGATGTCAATGTTCCATCCAATGACCCCCCTGCTGTTGAAGATGTTGTTGCTATCCCTGAGCATGATGCACTTGAAGTCCAACCGGTTCAACAAGAAGTCACTCAGAAAAATAAAAGAAAGCGTAGGGCAGAGGTCAGTGAGCACACTCCTCCAAAGAAGAGACCTGTTAACAGAGAAAATTGGAAATCATCAAAAGCAAAACTTGCTTATAATTCCGGTCAAGCGCACACTACATTAAGAGGTAAAGAGAGAAGGGCACGAGAACTGAAACCTAAGTGTGCTGCATTTTGTCGAAGAAACTGCCCGGCACACATTACTCAAGAAGAAAGGGAGTCTCTGTTTCAGAAATATTATGGTTTGAAAGATAAGACCTTGCAGAGGTACATGCTTGCCAAACTGGTTGTCACAACTAATGTAAAGCAGCGCAAAGTTCAAACTGATGATGAGCCATATCGGAAGCATTCTTATTTTTATTACTTGCTCGATCAAAGTGGACAGAAGGTTCCAGTTTGCCAGCCAATGTTCCTGAATACCTTTGACATTAGTAAGTCTGTCGTCCAAACAGCTTTAACAAAGAATAGCCCAGACAAGAGAGGGAAATATAGTAAAGCTAAGAAGCGTTTGGCACCAGAACTTATTGCAAATGTGAAAGATCACATCAAAATGTTCCCAACTAAAGAAAGCCATTATTGTAGAGCAGAAAGCAGAAGACAATACCTTGATGAAAATCTGACTATTTCTAAAATGCAACGTCTTTACCTTATGGAAAGGGGAACACTGCCTCATACAGCTAGTTTGAGGCAATACCGTGATATCTTCAACACAAGTTTTAATATTAGCTTTTTCAAGCCGAAGAAGGACCAATGCTCTCAATGTGTCCAGTATGAACGTTTCACACCTGAGGAAAAAGAGAAGCATGCACAACAACATCAAGAGCATATTGCCAACAAAGATGCTGTCAGAAAATTGAAGAAAGAAGACAAGGAATTAAGTAAAGATGAGGAAAAAAAATTAGAAACAGGTAATAATATTATGGTCATTACCTTTGATCTGCAGAAAGTTTTGTACTGCCCAAAGTCAGATGTGGGAGAGTTTTTTTACAAGAGGAAACTCTCAACATATAATTTCACTATCTTTGATTGTACAACTGGCAAGGCATACTGTTTTTGCTGGGACCAAACAGTTGCCTTGCGGGGTTCAGATGAAATATCCAGCTGTATCCTGAGTTTCTTCGAAGAGGCTGTGAGCCAAGGAGTTACTGAATTTCGCATTTACAGTGATTCGTGTTCTGGGCAAAATAAGAACAAATTCCTGTACTCCATGTATTATTTAGCTACTATGAAGTTTAACATTAAGATCACTCATAGATACTTAGAGAAGGGCCACACACAAATGGAGTGCGATAGCATCCATGCACTTATTGAAAGAAAGACAAAAAATATTGATATCTTCACACCTGCTCAATGGTACGGTAACATCAGAAGTGCCAAAGTACAGCAGCCTGCTTATGTTGTGAGAGAAGTGGAGCAGAAGGATGTATTTTCCTTTAAAACTATCGCTAATTATTTTCAGTGGTCCAAAGTGCCTATTTCAAAAGTATGTGAAGTGAAATTTGACTGCTCTTTACCTGAATTCATTTCATACAAGTTGCAGTTTGAGGCAGTTAGCAGTACATGTAGAGTAATCCCTCAAAAGAAGGGTCGACCTGTGAACTGGAAAACTCTCAAGCTTGATCTAGCCCACTCGGCACCAATCCCACTAAAACCAAAGCTTGTGCTTGATCTCAAGTGGTTCTTAAAGAAGGATCTTATCCCTGCTGCTTCAGTTGCTTTCTACAACAAGATCCTTAGCTATCCTGCAGCCCAAGAAAATAATGGAGAAAATGACATTTCTGAGGAAATAGCTCCAAGTGTAGAACTCTTTGAAGACTCTGATGATAACGATGATGATTTGGATTAATAAGTGCTTTACGTGTAATGGCACAGCAAAAACAGATATGGCAATATATCTTTTTGTTTTTGTGGCAAGTTAGATATGTTATGTGCTGACAGGTGTGTGATTTTTAGACGTTTGTTTAAACATTTTATTTTTTATTGCCCCTTTATTCATGGTACAAAGAAAACCATTTGACTGTTTCTAACACTGTTGATTAAGACCTAAGTTTTTATGAATAATGCCAACTGGAAGCTTATCTTATTTTAAAACTTTAACCAAAGACTTTAATTTTAAGTAATTGAGTTTGTGGGGCAATCTCTACTTTTATATTAATGACTATGGGTATTTAGTTCTAAGCGTTCTAAGGTTCTAATAAATGTTGTTGCCTTCAATTTAAAGCTACATCTAACTCTACTTAGTCGTTGTCCTGCCAATATCTTGCAGTGTGTACTAGTCTTTTATATAGTTCTAAAGGAAAGACTGAATTGTAATGAAGATCTCTTCTCTAATTTAAATGTTCTCTTTCATGAGTAAATAAAATCCTGTTTTATTTTTCAATTCTTAATTAATTATTTAATTTTATGCACTACTCGGCGCGGCCCCGCACACTGGGGCCAAATCGAAAATTCAGGTTCATAAGTCAAACGTGCTGGATTAAGTGTGATATCAGTCTCAAGACTTGTTCTCGTGAGTTTTCGGGTGCGCTGAATCCATTGCCAGTGTCCGTTCGCACCTCCAGGGTCATCCTGGGGTCGTCGTCGGGGACCTCATGGGGTCGCCGATGACGCCCCCTCGTGAAAAGTTGTGTGCAGGGGTTTTCGGGTGCGCTGAATCCATTGCCGGTGTCCGTTTGCACCTCCAGGGTCATCCTGGGGTCGTCATCGGGGACCTCATGGGGTCGCCGATGACGCCCCCCGTGAAAAGTTGTGGACAGCTGATAATAATTAAAACAGGTACAAGTAACCGGCGCCGGAGGAAGAGAGAAAGAGAGAGAGAGAGAGAGAGACAGAGAGCGAGAATCACCTTGGCGAGAATCTACCGGGGCATTTTATTTCTCATACGCGCTGAGATCGATGTCTCGCTCTCGTCCGAGACCCCGCGTCAATAGTCGGCTCAGCCTAACGCTCGGATTCTCGCTGTAGCGCTTCTGACCCGTAGCGCTAGTGAGCCGTAGCGCTACCGAGCTGTAGCGCTAGCGATCCGTAGCGCTCCCGAGCTGTAGCGCTTGTGACCGTAGCGCTTGCGACCCGTAGCGCTAGTGAGCTGTAGCGCTTGTGACCGTCGTCGAAGTCGTTCGGCCTCACCGAACTCAAAAAAGGCTACTGGCCTTTCATGGCCAACAAGCCCGAGTATTACGGTTATGAGGGGCCCCTCCTTGACAAGAACTTCTACTGCATCTCCAGTATGAAGCAAAAGGCTGCGGCCGAATTTAACGCCTGGCACGACGAACAGACGTCAAAGGGCTTTGTGTTCAATTTCAGGCGCGAGCTTATAGACTACTGCATCTCAGATGTAACCATTTTGAGACAGGCTTGTCACGCATTTCGCTCACTCTTCGAGCAGACAGCTGGGTTCGACCCGATGTTTAATTGCATGACGCTCAGTAGCGCCTGCATGGCGGCCTTCCGCCGAAATTTCCTCAAGCCCGATACTATTGGCATTGTGCCCCCTGGAGGCTACCACGGCAGGGGAAAACAGAGTCACATTGCCCTCAAGTGGCTGGACTACGAGTCCCACAAACTTGGCAGGGTCATCAGCACCATTTACACGGACAGAGAAATCTCTGTCATGGGCCGCCGCGTCGACGGCTACGTGGAGATTCCTCAGCTGGATGGCACTGTAGACAAAAGAATCTACCAGTTTCACGGGTGTTATTGGCACCATTGTCCCACACACTTCCCTGCCAATGAGGATTCAGGGGAAAACAGATATGAAAAGACACAACAGCTCACCTCACTCTTCCGCCGCAATGGATTCACAGTGGTGGAGAAATGGGAGTGCGAGTTCATGTCTGACCTTGCCTCAGACCCTGACACAAAAGCGTACTTCGAGGCACACCCCACTACACGCACACCTCCCCTTGGGCTTCGTGACGCTCTGGCAGGCGGGCGCACGAGTGCCCTAAAGTGGTACTACAAGGCTGATTTGGCCAAAGGGGAAAAAAAATAAAAATGGTGGACGTAGTGTCGGAGTACCCCAACGCTAATCTGCGGGGCGAGTACCCATATGGACACCCCACCATCTACCTCGAGGGAGACCCCGCCATGCCACCCCCTGACTACTGGAATGGGGTAGTGAAGTGCACGGTCTTGCCACCACGGGACCTCTACCTCCCCGTCCTTCCCTACAAAGCCAAGGGAAAACTCATGTTCCCCCTCTGCAGGACGTGTGTGGAGGAAGACAACACAGAGATGTGCCACCACAACGACCCACAACAAAGGCAACTGACAGACAGTTGGTGTGCCCCTGAGCTGCTCCTCGCCCTAAGGGAAAAGGGGTACAAGCTCGTTGCTGTACATGAGGTGTATCAGTACCCTCACACCTCCAAATACAACCCTGACACACAAGAGGACGGCCTGCTCTCTGCCTATGTCCGCCGCTTCATGGCGCTCAAAATTCAAGCCAGCGGCTGGCCAGCTGACTGCGACACGGAGGAGAAGAAGGCCCAATTCGTGGAGGACACCCTCAAACATGACGGGGTAGTTCTGGATCCCACTAAAATGGAGAAAAATCCTGCTCTCCGAGCCCTGAGCAAACTTATGCTTAATTCTTTCAGGGGCAAATTCGGCGAGAAAACGCTCCGCCCAAAAACAGAGCTCATTTATGACTATGCCAAGCTCATTGCTCTAGTTACTGATCCCTCCAAGGAGGTCACGGGGCTCTTGCCCTTGGGAGAGGAGTGCCTCCAAATAACTTGGAAGCCTGTAGAGGACTCCGAGGTTAGCCTCCCTACCTCATCTCTCCTCCATGCGGCATACACCACCTGCCACGGCCGCATGCAGCTGTACAAACACCTTGACGTGGTCACGGAGAGCCTTGACGTGGTCAAGGAGAGGGCTCTCTACCACGACACCGACTCGGTGGCGTACATCAGCCGCCCTGGAGAGTCAGAGCTCCCCCTAGGCACTCATTTGGGTGACCTGACCGACCAGATAGAGGAGGACTACGGCCCGGGGTCCTTTATCACAGAGTTTGTGGCTGGAGGCCCTAAAAATTATGCCTACAACGTGCCAGTGGGTGGGGACGTGCACAACATCAAGGTGTGCATTAAGGTGCGAGGCATCAGTATTAACACCTCATGCGATGACCTTGTCACATTTGACAATCTCAAGGTGATGGTGATGGGAAGCCGTGATAAAATCACGGTACCCATCCCTCACCAAATCGCCCTTCTTCCTGGGTGGAAAATTGTGACTCGCCCCTCCACTAAAAACTGGCAGGCAGTCAACACCAAACGCCGTAGAGTGGATGTAGCCAACACCGTCCCTCAGGGCTACAACGGTTGGACCATGGCTGACGAGGAGGACCAGGATCTCCTTGAGGTTCTGGAGGTACTTGGTGACGCCTAAGAGGTAGGCAGTGCGCTGGGGAGATGCAGGCTGGCCCCACCGGCGCAGGGGAGACGCTGGTTAGGCCCCATTGCTCAAAGTTCTCTGTGATTGGTTAAAATAAGCTGTGTTCTGATTGGTTAAAATTATTTAAACATGTTGAAACCTGTTGTTTTAATTCATAAATTAATCTATAGGCGGCGTTAGTGTCGTTATTTTACCTTATAAATGGAGCAGCTCGAACCAGAGAGAGCATCATTCCTGCGTGCGCGACAGTCCTGTTCACTTCGCAGCCATGGAAGCCAAGCGCCCCGCTAGTGACAGAGTTGACGAGCCTGCTGCAAAGCGCCGTCCCTCGTTTCCTTTGCGGTACAATGATTTGGTAGTGGATATGGGTGAAGACAGTAGCTTGGATCTGACTCCACCACTAAACCCTCAACCCCAGATGTTTTATCCAAAGGGGTTGGCTGACGCTCCATCTCCAAGCAGTAGTCAGTCAGCACAGCCTGAGCCTCCTATACCACCCAGAGAGGTCTCTGCCAAGAATTTCCCCATCATCAAAAATGGGTTGAAATTCTTTAAAATTGGTGTTGACATCAATAATTTCACACCATTTGTGTCCTTGGTGTCTGAGACTACAAACAAGGTCATTCACCTCACCATCAAGGAACTTGAAGACCTAGTGTGCGAAGAAACTTTCATCGCAGTTGTTTCTAATCATGCCACTAAAACATTCAAGCCAGTAATACTTGGTGATGTTGTGGTGTCTATTAAACCATATGCAACTTCTAATAATGTTTGCATTTCAAAAAATAAAACCAATATTTATTTTGCTATGTCATGTTGGAGATTCATTCAACGCATTAAACAAATGCTAAAAATTATCTCTCCCACTGCGAGACTCAGTGTTTTTACTGCACCTCTAATTTTGTGCCTCTACTGACACATGCAAAGAACTTCTGTGTTCCCCTTTCTACAAAACTGTCTAAAATGCCAGAGCATGATTTGTTCTCAACTCTCAGCAATGCATTTGATGTGCCAAGCATTTTTATTCCTGAAGATATCAAACAGGAATTGCTTGCTTACCATTTGGAGTATCTGAGAGACACTTTTCTTGATATGATGCCTGGCAAGGTGCTGTTTGTCTAATTAAAAAAAAAAAAAACTAATATAAATTCAAAAATCCCATAAAGAGTAATATATTTTTTTGAAAACCCTAAACAATAACTGCGCAGGGAGGAGCAGGCTGGCCCCACCGGCGCAGGGGAGACGCTGGTTAGGCCCCATTGCTATAAAAACACAGAGACATTGAGGTTGACTATCAGTCATAAAGATGGATCTCAGGTTCCAGCATCCATGCACTGCCCTTGTGGTAGGTGGCACAGGAAGTGGCAAAACTTTCTTTATGAATCGTCTCATTGAAAATAGGGATGAGATGTTCAACACTTTATTTGAACACATTATTTTCTATTATTCCGAGTGGCAGCCTCTGTACGATACCCTAAAGTCTACTCACGGTGTTGATTTTAGGGAAGAACTCCCTCTGGTTGATGACCACCCGACCGGGCAGGGTCCTAAACTCATTGTCATGGATGATATGATGCACGAGATTAAATCTCACCACAAAGAAATCCTTAAATTTTTCATAAAGGGGTCACATCACAGAAATCTCAGTATATTTTTCCTAAGTCAATGTCTGTTTCCTGATGGGCTGCGTCAAATCAGTCTCAACACTCACTACATTGTGCTTTTCAAAACAAGTAGGGACTTGGCTCAAATACGCACCTTCTGTATGCAAGTCGATCTCCAGCATTTCCGTGCACTTCTTGAGGCCTATGAGGACGCAACACGGGCAGGTTACACGTACATCTTGTTCGATTTTAAACCCAATCAGACAGATCACCTGCGCATGCGCACGCTCATATTCCCCGGTGAATCTACGGTGGTTTACATTCCACGCGCAAAGTATAAAAGGGAGATGATTATCGTCCTCTAAATCATTTGTTGACAATGGCTCCTGCCGCAAAGACGCACAAAGCTGTGTTGCAGGTTCTTCAGTCAGCTAAGCCTAAACTTCGTAAAGCTATTCTTGATAATTCCGATAGAGCTTCACCTGGGCTATTTCATCCGTATCCTTATCCATTTCTGTTTCCTCCCCTTCGTCATATTCCCCTTCTTTTTCGAAGTCCTCATCGAACTCCCTTTCATACTTGTCTGGGTGCAGTATGAATACCTCCCCTAGTACTGCGTACTTTGGTATTGTAACACACTTATCTCCCAGATTCTGTATGGTCACCGAGATTGGCGCGGTTAGACAGGGCAGGATGCCTGATTGCGCTACCACCCTTGGTGGTAGTTTGGAAACCTTGTTCCCAAACGCTGGATTTGATATAAATAATCCTAGCTTAGTCTCCCCTGGTAACTGGCTGTTCTCTTTTAGGGATCCCTTTGCTTTATCTCCTTCAGAGTCTGACGACACTGCTTGG
Organism: Frankliniella fusca; assembly: GCA_029379305.1. Lineage (NCBI taxonomy): Eukaryota > Metazoa > Arthropoda > Insecta > Thysanoptera > Thripidae > Frankliniella > Frankliniella fusca. Next base: position 152,630 of record JAHWGI010001382.1, read on the forward strand.
TCCACTACTTGAGTGCTGAGAACCACCCTGCTCTGGGTGTGGTCCCCCTCACCCAAGTCTAGACCCTGAGTGTGCCCACTACTCTGACAGGCGTCAGTTCTTCCCCTAACCGACTCATCAGTTACCGTATCCGTCCTGAGTACTGAGGCAACCTCTCTCTCCACGAAAGGCCTAAGTGTGAAGCTGCTTTCTGCTCTCACTGTGTAGGCTACCCTGTCTGTTGTATAGATATTTGCATTTTTTGTTTCTCCTAAAGTAAATGGTATTTCCACTCTGTTAGGCCCCTCGCCAATCTTTAGGACTTGTTTCTTTACTCCTATCACTGCATCAAATTTATGCAGGAAATCTATTCCCAAGATGTGTTCTTGGATATCTGCCTCGTATGTCCCGTGTTTGAAAATTCTGCCTCCTATTTCAAACTCTGTCATAGCCGGACCATATAGGCTTGCTTTGTGTGATGTTACTCCTTTCAGTCTGAGCTTTGCTATTGGGAGGTCTCTAGTCCTTGGGATAACTGTAATGACTGCTGCAGTGTCTATACATCCACTTTTGTTTTTATTCAAAATCTTACAGTCAATCATGGGTGCAGTATTTACATTGGTGCACATATAGTAGGGTGTTTAAAAAAAAATAGATTTTTCGGGACCGTCGATTTTCCGAAGCGTCTTGCTCCCAAGAGGACGCCTGCCAAGTTTGAACGCGATCGGACAACATTTACCCACTGAGCAACGCGATTGAAGTTTTTGAGCGCTCTGGGAGTTCCCCCGCCCCCTGCGTCTTTCCCTCGCGATTGTAGCGCCATCTGTCGTCCGATTGCAACAAAAATTTAATGGGATCTTCCTCTAGGATACCTGGACCCGCTGCCACGGCGCGGTGGCGATACTGTCATGTCGACCGTGCCAGGGGCCTAAGGTAGTCGAAATATGGTTATCGAAGGGGGGGAGGGGGAAGGGGGGCAAAAGTCGCAAATTTCAGGTGTGGTCCAGCTGGCCTGACCGATGGCCGAACCAATCCACGAATCCATGCACTAAGCGGTCGAGAACCATGGTCGCTAGCGCCCCGCAAAGATCAGCGTCGGGGCGGGGCCGGCCGGCCAACCGTTCGGACAGCGCGCGCCGCGCCGCTGGCTGGGAGCGGCGCTGCACGGCTCGGCCGCCCGCTTCCGTCCCCGGGCGCGCGCGGTTTAAACGCTGTTCTCACGGGTAGAGCCGAGGGTTGCGAGTGACGCGTTTGTTCGACGGTTTGGAAAGAGTGAAGTGATGTCATGGCACGTAATGTTTAGCAATATAATTAGAACATTTTAATCATCTTCGCTCTTTTGAACAAAATATCCAACAGACATGGCATTTCCCTGCTCTTGGCTTTTAACTTTCTTTTGAACCTGAAATTAAAAAATAAAAATTAGATTTATTGTCTAAAATTGTCGTGTCAATACATTTTTGAATATTTCTTACCAGTAACAAATTTTGAAAGTCTTTTTCATCCTTTGTTAGCTGTCCAGTGAATGTTTTCACAAGCGCTACCCCTCGTTCGGCCGTGTCATTGACGACTTGTACGTCCCTCAACAGTCTGACATTTTCATTGCAGCCTTTGTCCTGTGACCATTCCTTAGGGCATTTTTCTAAAAAAATTGTATCAAGCTGGTACGCTGAAAAAAAACAGCATGCTGTCTTGGCTGCAGAACTGAGACAGTCGGAACTCTAAAATTTCAGACGGCCCAACGTCTGGCCCCACTGGGTACCGCATAGGTGTACGACCTCTTGCACCTGTTTTTTTAAAGTTAGCAACCATGGCACTTTTTTCTTCGACGGAGACATTATCGTCAAAGAGAGCGAATGGCACGCAATGTGCAGAGAGGTACCATAAGTGGTTTTTAAAAGCATTCAAAGCCACTTGCGCTAGCTTTTTGTTCACAGCACTGTATCTAGCAATTTTTTGAATTAAAAGCAAGTCGGTCCGGGGGGCGCTAATCGCCTCTGTGGCGCTATACCACGGCTCGAGGTAGACCAGGACGTGAAACAGGTTAAACGCTCGGACTTTTTCTAGTAGTTTTGCGTTTAACTTGTACTGTCCTGTAAATTTAAAGACAATCAATTTTTCGTACTAAAGTGGCGCTAAGTTTCACGTATAGAATAACACTGCGCAAAAAATGTGTACCTGTCAACGCAAACATGTGGATTTGGAGTGCATATATGATACGACCCATGAAGCGAGCCGATGAAAGCGCCATAGGTGGCTGGAAACGCACGCCATTGGGCTGCGTCGGTGGCACTTCCCCCAGAAAAATAATTGTTAACTCTAATAAATATTTATAGTCATTACGACTCAAAGGTTTCTGAAAATATGTGAAACAACGTTAAAACTGTGATTTAAAAAAATGTGATATGTTTGGCGTGCCGAGTGTAACAGAGTACACGCGGCAGTGTTGCGGGTTTACCTACTCAATTGTCCCGTACGGCGTCATAGCCCTCGCAGCCATAGTGATTATGCTATCCCGCAACGCTGCCGCTTGTATTCTGAACACCCGGTATAACGAAAACAAATTACCTTCAGGGCCTCTTTCGCAAAGTTCAAAATGTGTTCAACATCAAACTTTGCCAAAACTTTACAGCACTTTGGGTCCTTGGTAGCTGGAAGATAAAGAGAATGGTCCATGGTGTCCCAGTTTTTCTTGAACCCCCTGCATAGCGACCCAATATCGGGAGAGGAAGACTCCTCAACACATTTCTCAAACACATTTTTTGGAATTATCTCCAGTTGGTGGTGCCTGCACGCAATGTAAATGAGAGTTTTCTCTAACTTTTTCTCCAGCATTACAAACGCCCCCTTGTGACTGCCGGTGTTGGATGAGGTGGTGTCGGTGCAGGCCGCCGTCACCCTCTCAGTGCAGCCCCAAGCCGCAATTTGGTCCGCGACCGCTGTCGCCTGTGCCTCACCGGTACCGTCGGCCAAAACACCGGCACTAAGGAGCTGGTCTACTCCACCTGGTCCTGCACCGTAGAAAATGACCGTCAAAATTATTTAGACGCGGATTATAATAAGGCATTCTCCCCCCCCCCCCCCCCCCAGAACGCACGCACACCACTCACCGGAAAGGACGATAGGGAGGCGTTCCACTACCTCCTTGCCGTCCACTAACTTGCCATCCAGAGGGGGCAACTTGATGCCGTCCCAATGGACAGTCAGCGGGACGGTAGGGTTGAAAGCCCTTCGAATGTCCTCCGCGACCTCCGCGCGCTCCTCCTTCCTCCGGCGCCAGAGAGTGGTGTGAGACGCGCAGTCGCCCTCGGTCTCCGCTGCGCTAGACGCCAAGGTGCGAAACGCGGCCCGCGATGACACCAGTCCCCTGTCCAAGTTTGTGAGGCAGCTGGACGGCGGCGGCAGCGAGCGGGAAGTCCCTGGCTCGTACAGGTTGTCTTCTGGCTCTGCCTTCACCTCGGCCTCGGTGCACATTGCCTCGGGCAGTGGCTCCCCTAAAAACAAAGTATGTTTTGAGGTGCAACCATCATACCGACCCCTCCCGCCGTTTTTCGCTCACTGTAACGAACCTGATGTCGCTTTGCGCTGGCGTTTGTTGACAAGCCCGCAGTCGAGCATCGCTTGTCGCTTCTCGTCGCGGGGAACCACACGGGTAGGCTGCACTCGCGAGGCAATGTCGAACAAATTCTCCATCTCACTTTTAAATTTATCGACGCGGGAGTCAAAGCCAGGGCGACTTTCGCTCCTGCGCAACTTACTGAATGACACGTACACTTTCTTTATTTTGTCGACAACTCGATGCACTAGGCAGGTTGGCCGATTTTCTGCCAACCACACCACGCGTAACAACTTAGCGACACTCCGCGCACTTTCCGACACCGACATCTTCTCAGGCCCGTCATGCATGAAGTGAAAAAACACTCGCATAACGTCCAGTCCCGTAGGCAAGACGCCGGGAGAGAAAACATTGCTCCGGTACCCAAACACACGCTCAAACACACTCATGGCTGCTGCACATGCAGACAGCCGGAACTGTCGCCGGCTCGCCACCGGCTGTGTCTCCGCTGCTGTGGTCCAGCCGCCGGTCAATCGCAAGCAGTCATGCCGTCTCCCGCCCCCAACCCCATCCCTCGCCCTTCGCACGACAGGTTGCCTCGGAAACGACAACATTCGTCTAGTACTGTGTGCGGGCCTGCCTGTCAGAGCGTTTAAACCGCGCGCGCCCGGGGACGGAAGCGGGCGGCCGAGCCGTGCAGCGCCGCTCCCAGCCAGCGGCGCGGCGCGCGCTGTCCGAACGGTTGGCCGGCCGGCCCCGCCCCGACGCTGATCTTTGCGGGGCGCTAGCGACCATGGTTCTCGACCGCTTAGTGCATGGATTCGTGGATTGGTTCGGCCATCGGTCAGGCCAGCTGGACCACACCTGAAATTTGCGACTTTTGCCCCCCTTCCCCCTCCCCCCCCTTCGATAACCATATTTCGACTACCTTAGGCCCCTGGCACGGTCGACATGACAGTATCGCCACCGCGCCGTGGCAGCGGGTCCAGGTATCCTAGAGGAAGATCCCATTAAATTTTTGTTGCAATCGGACGACAGATGGCGCTACAATCGCGAGGGAAAGACGCAGGGGGCGGGGGAACTCCCAGAGCGCTCAAAAACTTCAATCGCGTTGCTCAGTGGGTAAATGTTGTCCGATCGCGTTCAAACTTGGCAGGCGTCCTCTTGGGAGCAAGACGCTTCGGAAAATCGACGGTCCCGAAAAATCTATTTTTTTTGAAACACCCTAACATATAGCAAGGAACAAAGTCGACCTCCCGGTGACTGTCAGACTTTTCACAACATTCTTTTAACACAGGAATGTCTGGAGAAATCACCGGTGGTTTTACACTAAGACTAGTTTGTACAGTATCAGTCTTTTCGTTAACAATATTCTCCTCAACCTCCATTGCCACCGTTTCAGTGGAAGTTGGCTCTAGTTTTCCTGAGCGTCATCAGGCTTGGGCACATGGGGTGGCTTTTTATTCTGAAAGCCCTGACTCAAGAACCACTGCATTGTGGCTTTATACAAGTCTGGCGGAACATTAGGCATTTCGAACTTTGCATTACTAACTGTATGATTCTTTTTACAGTCCCTCATGGAATGTCCTGGCTGCCCGCAGCTATGACACGTAGCCTGCTGATTGATTCTTGACATGGCCCTGCAATTGGCCATCCTATGCCCCAGATTGCCACAGAATCTACATTGCATATGCTGATCGGGGTTGCTGCTGCTGTACCCTCCAGAGTACCCGCCGCGACCCCTGCTGGATCCTCTCCCGCGTCCTGGGCCCCGACCGCGGCCGCGTCCTCGGCCCCGTCCTCTCTGGCCGCTGGTGTCTGCGTCCTGGCCGGCTATTGACGTCGACGGTTCCGACGGGAAGACCATGTTTACTTTTGCGTCCTTCCTTTTAGCCTTCCCCTCCACCTCCCTGTCGTCGTCCTCTGCCTTGGTGAGGCGGACTCTTTTCGACGGGGGCTCATCAATTTCGAGACTAAGTCCCCTATTATTGAGAGTCTTCATCGCTTCATCCAGCGTGGGCAATGCGGCGAACGCCAGCCGTGCTGCTGCCTTCTTGTCCGTGAGGCCCTTGATGAATCTCTCCACTAAGGCTTCTTGGATGTCCGCCTCCTTCATATTTCTTAAGTAGGACCTCCCCAGGCGTTCTACCTGCCTGGCGAATTGGCGGATCGACTGGTCCTCATCTTGCGTGAGCTTGTTGAAATCCTTTTTTCGCTCCCACATGGACGCTGTCTTGCTGAAGGTCTTGACCAGCGCCTCGTCCAGACTCTTGAATGTGATGGGGACCTCCTGATGCTGCAAGTTGGCAATTACATTTGTAGCGTTACCCGTTAACGCCTGCACCAGGGCTGTCTTTTTATCTTTCTCATCCCATTCATTTGCTTCCGCTATTGTCTGGAATTGCAGCTGGTATACGGAGTAGTCTGCCTCTCCGTCGTATTTGGGTGCCTCATTGTATTTTTTAGGTTTAGGCGCGCTCATTCTCTCCAGCAGCTGCATGAAGAACCGATTGGTGGCTGGGTGATCTTGCCGTTCTTCCTGCTCGTCCTCATGCTGTAGCCGTCGTCCGTCAAAGTCTTGCTCCGCTTCTCCCCGTCCTGGTCCTGGTTGATATCCTTCTCGGACCCAGACTCGGTTGGGATGGCGTCGCTGTCGGCGTCTGGGCGGTTCTTGTCCGTCGTCGTCGTCGTAGTCCTCCTCGTAGTCGGTGTAGTCGTCGTCGTGCTGTCCTTGCTCGGCCTGCCGCTGTCGGTGATGTCGGTGGTGAGCTGCCTCGTCGTCGTCGTCCATGGCGCCTACCTGCGCCTGCGGTGCCCTCGGGACTTGTGGTGCTTGTCCGTCCGGTCCTTCTTCCAAAAGACGTCGTGGAGGTCGTCGTTCTCGCTGAGGGCGTCCCCGTCGTCCGGCTCCTCTATCCGCAGCCACAGGATGCTCCGCGATAACGAACTCCCGGATCCATCCGAGTCCGCGTCCTCTTCCTCTGCCTCGACCTCGTCCACGTCCTCGTCCGCGATCTCGTCCTCGACCGACGTGGTCTTGAAATTGGGGCTGCATGTTGGCGCCGTCCTGCCCCTGGACGTTGACGTCTTGGGCGACTTCTGGTTGTGCATGGGGAACTGGCTGCCCATGCTCGGACTCGTTCTCACTTTCACTTTCCATGTCTCGCTTGGGCTTCCCTCCCTTCTCTCTTTTTCAGCGTGCGTGTCGTCAAGTTGTTTGAGGCTCCTCTGCTGAGAAATGTTTCTCAACATACTACTCGGTCAACTTTCGACTTAAGGACCTTCACGCAATCCCTCTCCGCGCTCTAAAAGGCCTCGGGTCGGGTCACGTGTTCCTATCTGCCTCGGCGGCCTCGGGCCTGCTTCGGCTTTCACTGCGCACTAATAGGCCTCAGTGACTCCCTATCTGTTTTGTCTCGGGCGCACTAAAAGGCCTCTCCGAGTCCTATCTGTTTCCTCGGGTGCACTAAGAGGCTCCTCCGAGTCCTGCTTCACCTGCTTCGGCGCGCGCTAGTAGGCCTCGCCAAGCTCCTGACCTTCTTCGCTTCCGGAGCGCACTAGAAGGCCTCTCCGGGTCCCTATTCTACTTCGGCGCGCACTAGTAGGCCTCGCTTCCTATCTCCTCCTCGTCCTTTACCGCTGCCACCAATGTAGTATTGGGGAAAGGGAGAGCCAAGCTGCATGTAGACACCAGGTCGCATGAGTGGGGAATGGCGACGAGCTCGGAGCTCGCGCCCCTTTTATTGGGTGTTTAGCAAAACAAGAGGAAGAACAAAGGCGATCGTAAAACAAAAGTTTGGTTTGGGCCTTGGCCATATGTATCAGAGGGTGTCGCTGCCAACAGTGGCTGCGCTCAGGGCATCGTCTGCTTGTTTACGTGTGACCTGGTTAGGTTATAATGCTGATAATACTACAGTACTGTACATTATGGTATCACGGATTATTCAAATATAAATAAAAATCCTGAATAAATATGATAGACTCAAATGATTTAAAGAAAATAACGAGACGATGAGGTACTCTCAAGACAGCCATGGACCCTAATAAGAGTAAATGCTTCACTAAATCCTGATTAAAAAGCAAATTAATCGGAAGTTAAGATTAGCAGTGTACTCCTGTTGAGCCTCCAGCGTTAGTGAACCCCTAAAGCATTTCATATTTGACATATCACCTGTATGCTTTTATCTACAGCTCATCATTACAGCAGCAACGTAATTGAAGTAATATCTGAGTAAGACAATATATATTTTATGTTACACATTACTTCTATTATATGTAACATTAGATATTTCAGATATTTGGAAAATCATAAGCCTGGGAGCAGCAACCATCTTCACTTCTCTGCGGAGACGGGGCGCAATGCTCAACAGAAAATGAGACCATTTCAAGAGAAATGGAGAGCAAAAAAGAGTGCTGTAAATTTTGGAATACTAATGAGGGTGGGACAATCCACACCCTGTATCCTCCTGCATATTCAGAAAGGTGGTTGTAGCATATCAAATCAACACCAATCTCAATAAACAGTGATGAACGCTGGCAAAGTCAAATTTCTGGCGGGACAAACGTCACAACATTGTCACACATCACTTCAGAATGTGGCCAAGGGAAAATTCATAAAACTAACCCTAGAAGTAGTCCATCAGACGGGCGAAATCCGGCAGCTCGTATGAAATGGATTGTAAAATAATATCACGGTTACATAATTATTAAATTGTTGATCGATTTAATACGTCGTGAGTTGAATAGATTACATTACGCGACTACGCTACTAACCTGTAATCACAGTGCTCCATAGAACGTAGCAAGAGGGTAGTCGGCGCCACATGACACACTCGGTGCTCGACTGTTTCATTATCACGTCAGTTACTGCTCAATACATATTTTAATAATTCGTCAATATTTTAATAAAGCCAGCAATCCCAACCTCGAAACATAATTACGGCGCACATCAGCCCGGAACGTAAACAACCTACTATGATCAGCTCTGCCACCATTGAATGCAATAGCTGCAGTGTTAATCTTTTACTGTCACTTACACCAGATACTTTAAGGTGTGGTAAATTTAAATTAATACCGATATAACCATAGCATAATACACTATCTTTGTGTGTAAAATACTTTTGGCGAATTAACAACACCGTGCGCGCTACATTCAAGACTGGAGTGTTGGCGACAAGTGAAATCATAACTGTAACGAGTCTCGCACTTGAACTCGAACTCGTCAAGTCAACGAAGCCCAGCCGAGCCGAGGCCGAGACGACGCGACGACGCGACGCACGCCTGTGTGCAAACAGGCGCAGTGTGCAGTAGTAGTAGAAAGCAGAAGGGTGGGCTAAAAACAGCTAGGAAACTAGAACAGATTCCTTCTGCTATCGTTTTCACTTTAGAGCCTCAACAATGGTGTTCCTTGAAGTGTAAGTGTTGCATTTTCATATGAATCTGGTTATTGGCCCACACAATCGTAATTTTATGTGCGTTCAATGAAATTACAGTTGTGGTATCATACATCAGGCACTTCATCTGATGAAATTTGCCTCCTCGATCCTGAAACCATTGCAGTTACTGTGGTAAGTCATAAAACCCTTTAAACCATTAAACGGATCGCTTTAATTATTCAACAATTAACTTATTTACTCATATTTCAGGGTTGTAGCAGCTGCATGTATTGGCCTGCTTGCAATTTGGGCCTGGCCAAGCTTCGCTGAAAATCTGTATTCTTTTGGGTAAGAGGCCTGTTCACTACATTTCCATTTACAGATGACGTATCCTTGAAACTTTACTGTTCAGTACCCAAAATACTATGCATGTAATGCGACTGTTAAATCATCGTAGCCCATTGCTGCCTTGCAGACAATCTTCTTACAAGTGCTAAATGCAAAGTCACTCAGGATGCATTTCGTTTTCACTTCATATACTTTGTAATGCAACGATGATTGCCATTGTACGTTTTTGGTCAGTAGAAAGGACCTCAAGTCATTGGGCTTTTCATAAGTGGCTGTCAAAAGGCTCTTATTAATGCTGGTAAATAAATCTGGGTGGGATGTTGTACGGAAACAACTGATATTCATATGGACATAGTTTTTGAAGTACATAATTGAAGGCATGAAACTATCTATGGCACAGGGTACTAATGTCTTATCCCTTCTTATCCTCAGTGATTATCAGTCCGCGCTATATCCTGTTTTCTGTTCACAGAATGATTGTGTTGCCAGTGATCAACCTCCTTACATCTGTCATTGTGTTTTGTGAGAGTATTCCACCTATTATCAAGGAACAAGTACCAGACTCCAATAGGAAACTCACATAGAGCCCTGAGACCTGTCTTAAAAGTTAAGTGAGGTGTCAAAATATTGCCTTAATATCAAGATTACTACTGTGTATTTAATTGTATCACAATTATATTATAAAATTAATGAAAGTTGTGAAATTAATATTAATTATGAAAATATGAAATTAATATGAAATTAAAATCCAATTCAGCAGTACTTAATTTTGTGATCCTTAATGTCATGCCCTTTCCCCTCCATATCTCAAGTCACATGGGTTGATAATTTCTCTAATGTGGGAAAACAGAACACCAAAATACTGTGCAATAGAAAGAGTTTGCTCATCAGTCATGTCAGGAGGTAAATAGAAGCAGAGCTAAATGATACTGTGTATATAACCACTCATGTTGAATGAAATTTCCTGTATGTGTTACTGAGAACTGCCGAGGTGTACCTCAAGATGTGCCTACAGAACAGCTAATAGCTATCTTCATCTGTATTCAGGATGATTGTAGTTCTTTCAAAGCAGTTATGTCTTGGACTGTATGGTGCAATTACATCTGAGCAAACAACACGGGCTTCCCAAATCGTAATCAGTACAGGCCAATGTCTACCAAAAAAAATTACATCACAAATGCTGTCAACTAAAGAAGACAGCCCATGCACTTAATTCCTATGTGAGTAAGAGAGTCAGTATCATCTGAAAAGATGATAAAGACATCTGTCGCACCATTAAATAAAATACAGCAGACTCATTTTTAAATTTTTTTTATTACAAATCCAACTGCTACAAAACACAAGAGTAAAATTAATTCATTATGAAATGATATTAAAAAAATAAATAAAATAAAACTAGACTTGACTAAAAGCTAATGCGTTCAAAATGTTGAGAAAACAGCCATTTTACATGAAATGCACTAGCTTAACATACCTACTTTAATGTAATATACCTTAATTCTCAACCTCTTCTTCACATATTTCTCATGTTAGTTTACTGAAGTTTTGTGTGAAAATCCAGGTCAAAAGTATGATGTGAATGGCTGGCTGCTGCCATTGTTCAGATTAAAAATTAAAGTTTCCTCATAATCTGAATGTAGTTCTTTTAAAATATTGATCATACATGAGTAAATAATCATCATATTGCTGGGAAAGAAAGTTAAGTGGCCAAGTCGCATTAAAGGAGTAGGTAATAGGCACTTACGTGCCACTTTTGGAGGTGCCTACAAAGGGGAATTTTTCCTTTTAAGGTGAATGTAAGTGGAAAACAAGTGGCAAAGAATTGGTAGTAAGGAATCACTTAGCTAGGTGCAAAAGACGTTTGATTCCTGAAAAGGTTTTTGTTTCTGTTTTTTGCACCAAGTGTCCTGACAGGGGCTCAATAGTAGACACTTCAAGAAACAAGCCTCACTTCACCCCACAGATAGAAAATGTAGTTGCGGACTTTTAAATCCCTGTAAATATCCTGTAAAGTCTCTCCAGTACAACTCAACAACTTACCACAAATAATGCCCTTTTAAATGCAACCTAACTCTTTGACCCTTTATCTGCCACTGTGCCACTTAAATTTTTTTCCAGGGTATCAATTTAAGAATCAAGTTATAACTATAAAAAGAACAAAAAATAAGCCTTTGCAAGGATTAACATTATGGATTTCCTAGTGGACTTACTTAGGTCCATTTCTGACAATCCAGATATGTTAATATACAAATAATTGGAGCTATTACATTTGCTGATACCTAACATATTTTATCTCACATAGATGGATGCCAAATATATAATCTCGAATTCAGAGTTACAAGACCCTCAATCCTTAAGAGACCTCCGCAAGAAGAAACAGAGTCCACTAGATGAGATTATTCTGATTGATCTTTTCGGTGTTTGTTCTGGAAACAATGCCTACATCATAGTGTTTTACCATAACGTTTCAACATTTACACCAAAAAAAACAATCTTATGAAGGATTTCAAGTATTTTTGAGTTAAAATCATTTGCAACCCTCAGCATACCATCACACATAGTAGCACTAATGGACAGAGACAGTACAACTTCTGATTATGGATCATTTCCTTACTTTTGCAATCAAGCTGAGGATGGCAAAACCAGACCTCAAATAATTTGACAATCAAGTCAATGAACTTTGATTTGAAACCACTGTGTCCGAGTTAATCTTGCTATGCATCTAGTAAATGCTCTGTACATGCCTACATGCGTAATTTCAATATTATAAAGGTAGATAGTTAAATTATCACCTGATTTGTATACATCTCTTTCAAGATATGAAAAGAGGGGAAGGGAGGGTTAAAGCCAAAAGACAGCTCTTCTTTTTGCTCTACCACTCCTGGCCTCGTTCTCACACTTCAGAGGAGAAGCTCTGCCAATGGGTGAAATTGGTTGATGATGAGAAGCAACTGCTTTGAGAAATCGTCTCTAGCCTGTGGTGGTAGTTGTTCCATAGACGTAAGCGCCTGCGAACATAGAATCTGAGTTACAAAAATCCTGATCATCTATTCCACTTCAATGTCAGACTCTTGTACATAATACTCACCTGAGGCAGTAGAAAAAAAGGCTAAATATTAAATCACTGTCACCAAAACAAAGTAATAGTCACCCTCTCATGCACCTTATCACCACAGGGCTGGACAGCTGGAGATAATACCCAACGATATGGGGCTTTGCAGTGGTTTGATTTAGATCTGAGGTAAAACATATCAACTGTGGAAAATAAAAAAATATATAAATATGTTGTTTGAACAGGATAGAGTAGACTAATGTCATGAAAAATCAAACATCTGAGACTTCACTAAATAACTGCATTGTGAGGAAATATGTTGATCTTTATAGAGTCCGCTGAAATGGTAGTCCCTCAACCTGGTGACCAATAACGTACCAAGACAAAGCTTGAAGTTGCAATGTTAATCATTATGCAACAGAGCAGTTCAGTCTACATGCGTTGTGACGAGGTAATGGGATGGTCGTCCGAAAGGATGCATTGCATGCCAGACATACTTCAGGTAGGTTGCTAGAACCACACTTATTCCTAGCCCTAACGGGAGCCTAAAATAAATGAAAACTGTCTTATCTGCAAACTGAAGGTATCATTGCAAAAACTCAATTATTTCTATACTCACACCAATCTTTAGACAATGGGCACAACTTAGAAATTGTTCTGCTATGATAGCTATGATTGAACTTCCAGCAGCATCCAAACCAAGTCCGTAACCATGTCAATTTCAGCTCTCATCTCAAATCTAATAAGTATCTGACATCCTTCGAGTGAAAATAGGCCTGAACCTGTTCATATTTACAAAACTTCCTCGCCATTTTTACGGACGACTCGACGATACAAACAAGGGGTCTCCTAGAAGTTCCGGATTCGGTCGCTAGGGGCGCGCATCTTTAAGCAAGCCCCCTGCTGTACTTCAATGGTATTCTTGTATTTATACTTTAAGTCATTTGGGGCTCGTCCAATAAAGGAGTAATAATGATATTATGGAAAATATACTAATAGTGATACGCATCACATTGTGAATGATAAATAATACTACCCTGGTCGTATGGCTTAGCAACATCCACACCCACACCCAACTCGTAGCAGACGACGACATCAAAGTGTCATTTCGCTCTCTGGTTCTGTCAAGTCAAGTCGTATCGGGCAAGAAATTCAGTACAGTCAAATGCCCTAATTTCGGACTTGTGCCTTAATTTCGGACAGTTTGCAGAGAAGTGCTTATTTCAACCTATCTCGGTCACCTTTTGAGATATTTGAAATCCGAAGACGGCATCGTAAAGTTTGCAGTATAGAGTACCATATTTCGTCAAGTCGGTTCAAGTACCTTTAAAATTTTACAGCACACAGGAATTTAAAGTTAAAAAAGCATATAGAACAAAATTGCTGATTTGAAATAAGCTCCCCCAAAAACCGGGGCTCATGTAGGTGTGAGCTGCCCTATGGGTGGTCCTTTCTCGAATGAATGTTTGGTATTTTGGCTACAGAACTACGTAAATTATTGTTTTTTAAGTCAAACCGTTTTTTGGTACGGAACGATTTTCGAAAGTGCTACAATTTCGGACAGTCCAATTCTGTGGCATAGAATTACATTTGTTTCCATGTTTGTGCCAAAAGACTTATGTTTTCGCCACCAGGAAGAAGCGAAATTGTACTTTTGACTATCACCTTTACAACGCCGTTTCCGGATTTGAGATACCTCAAAAAACGGCTAAGATAGGAAGAATTTAGCACTCCTCAGAATTTTGTTCGAAGTTACAGCACAATTGTCCAGAGTTAAAGGCGTTCACAAAACCATCCCATTTTTCTGTCCAGTTTTCATCTCTCAGGGTTGAGTCAAAAAATCGGTTTGGATGTTATTCAACGAATTGTGACCTAGGCTATCCTACGTGAAAAGTAAACCTGTTCGGTTAGGCCAAAATGCATGCTTGTGTCCGAAATTAGAGCACGTGTCCGAAATTAGAGCACTTTCGTTCCTAATTTCGGACACTCTTCCGATGGTTGCTGTAGCTTCCCATCTGTTGATAGAAATTCGACATGGGTATCATCCGACGTGTCTCGAGCCACAGTATTTCCAATCGCAACAGATTTTTCATATTTTATCATGCCTACACGTAAGAAAGGAAAAACCGCTCAATTCGTCCGAAATTAGGGCACTTGACTGTAGCAGTTGTATTCACCAGGGCCTGCTCACTCTCGCCTTCTTAAAGCTTCAGGGTTTTATCCGTGTCACTTTCGAACCAGAGGGCGTCTCACGGGGAAAGAGAGATACAGATAAAAACCCTGAAACTCGGAGTGGACAGGCACTGGTATCGTGGTCCCACCGTGGTCTCTCTCTCTCTCTCGCACTCATGGGCTAGCCTATCCTCCCTTTCCATTTGGTGTGCTAAACTCTCGGTGGTCGGACCATATTCACCCGTTCTGACGAGAGAATGGGATGGTCATTCACAAAAGATGCACAGCACGTCCGATACATCTTGGGTAAGTTAAACAACTCTTAAACCTAACCAGTCTCCCCTGCAAACTCCACATTAATTATTTCTGCTCTTGTTCTGAATAACGCCTTAGTATGCTGAGTTTTATGGAGAAATTAGACTGGTGAAGCTGAAGCGAGGCTTGGTATGTTCTAGTAACCAGAAGCCTCAGAGGCCTACTACAACATACTCAGCTTCGCTTCACCAGCCTAATTCCTCCATGACACCTTTGGTGTACGTAGGAGAAAGAGGGGATGGGGTAAGTGTCCCTTATTTTATCAGATCAACCATCTCTTCTTAGGCTTATTCTATGGCTAAGACGCGTTTACTAGGGAACACCGTCATCTTTGTGATTCTCAATTCTGTAGGTAAATGTTACCCAAAAACATGTTAAATCATGCTGGAATGTGTCCAATCGAAACTTACTCAAATCTTTTTGCTTCTCTATGGCAGGACTGAGGTATATATCGGGACGCCATATGTCTAGTTAAGGCCGTAAAACCAGACAATCTCGAAGTGCCTCGACCTCCCAAGACAAGTCATTCATCTGGGGGTCTTCATTCATTCAAGTAAGTAATTTAATACTCCCTTATGGTGCTCTAGGCAAATGTCACCTGATGGCTGATGGCTAGTCAAAGCATACCGAAATCTTAATGATTACAATTTACAGGAGCAAGGTCGAAGCATGTATTGAAACATATTACTGCAAAATATTTATTACATAATGAGCTATTAATGTTTATTCCACTTCTTCTTCTTCCTCTTTATTTGCTTAACTTATTCCTCGTTTAAAGGTGCCAATAATGTTCCCAGGAGGTTTAGAATTTGCTTCATTTTCCTTATCACTGGAATACAGAAGATTTTCGTCAGGCAAAGAGAGGGTGTATGCATGTAAAAGAATATATCAGAGGCAAACACTTACGATCTATCATATTAAGCACTAAATTGAATATGCGGCCCGCTACAGGGACCGCAACACGAGGGTGCCATATAAACGTCAATAGTATGGCCCCTGACGTAATGAAAGTTATCAAAGCTATGATGACAGTGCTGCAAAGATGAAGAGAAGAATTATTAGTTGCAGTCTAGTGTGAGCAAAGTGCATTTTCCTCGTAACATAAATATGTAACGGGGATGTCATATGATGTTACTTTTTATGTTGTTTTCCATTGTATGGTGTTCATCGATCAACAAGTGGATCAATTAATAAATCGCTACTACAATATATCACCATCACATGTGTTGTACATCTTGTATTACTTGTAATACTTGTATTTTCCTTTATTAAGAGGCCACAAACATGTTCAACAATAAATGCCACTTCGTGTTAAGTCCCAAATGACATTTCTGGCACTGTCTCTTGCAAGTATTCGAATCGTGACGATATGAGACAAAGAATCTCTCAAGTAAGGTCTATCGAAATACGAAACAAGCTCGTCTTAAGTATTAATCTTGTGGCGGGCGATGACGGGATAGGGAGCGAAAAGGAGGACTCATGTACTAACGGTTCAAGAAAAAGAAAGGGTCAATACACGTTACACGTGCTCAGGAGTCGTACACCCACAGCGCACCACCATCAAACATGTGTCTAATATTTCAATTACATTACAATTACGAACACATACGAATTTGCACTTATTTGAGAACGGCCCAGGTGTAATAAATGCAACTAGTGTGGCATTTTACTTACAGTAGTGGTCCTAGAGCCATTGCAATGCTTTGAGAGAGAGAGCTTCTCGGTTTTTATTCGCTAAGAAGACACGGTCTAGACTCGTCTGTGCTTCGAAGTCAAATGCAGCTCACCGCACAGGACAGGGTTGAGCGGGTTGAGTTGAGGGGGAGGTGGAGGGGGAGGGGAGAGCACGGAATAAGAGGGGTCGTGATATGGGGTGTCTAAAGGAGTCCAAACACAAAAAGAAGTCCCTAATCTCACGAGAGGAAAACTTAAAAATTTGCACGGCTAGAAATACGTTACTGGTTAAATGGCCGTTTTATCAAATCACAGCCATGATGTCCGAATTGGGTCTAGTAGTCAGTAAGCAGACACCTGATGCTGTCTGCTTGGGTGGGGGGAGCCAAGAGCGGTCCACAACTTACTAAAGCATCAAAAAATGTCGTTGACGTCATTTCTGAAAGTCTGTGTGACCATAATTACACAAATTTGTCGAAATGTAGTCATCTTGACATTCAAAAATAACGTTAGGAACATGAAATGATGCTTCAGTGACATTGTTGTTCTCCGGGAGGTTAAGGCATCCTTATTTATTTGTTTTGAATGACTACAATGCGGTGGGAATATGCTGCTGAGGTGTGTGACACCTTGACAAATATCAGCCCTCTGACATAAAATTCCGATTCATGCATTCGTACGTAGACTTCTCAGCTAATACTACTATATCCTCACACGTGTTCCAGATCCTGAGCACGTACCCAAGCATGATTTCCTGGTCAACGTATGTATTTACCAGCAAAAACAAAACAAAAGTATGTGCTGTGATGAATAAACCTACCTCCATTCTAATTGTAATTTGCTGCTCATAGGATCGCTGTGAAGCTGTTAAACAGGAGCCCGTGTGCATTGCTGAATTATCTAGCGATTTTCAAGTAAGTTCATTCTCTAAAGGACTAGGTAGATGTACGCCAGACACCGTCTCTCGTAACAGGCCTCGCGATAGATCGCGAAACACTGTTACGCTGCGACGGGCCTGCGTACATCTACCTAGGCCTGAATAAACCTACCTCCATTCTAATTGTAATTTGCTGCTCATAGGATCGCTGTGAAGCTGTTAAACAGGAGCCCGTGTGCATTGCTGAATTATCTAGCGATTTTCAAGTAAGTTCATTCTCTAAAGGACTAGGTAGATGTACGCCAGACACCGTCTCTCGTAACAGGCTTCGCGATAGATCGCGAAACACTGTTACGCTGCGACGGGCCTGCGTACATCTACCTAGGCCTGCGGCGCTGGCGAGCCTGCATGATTTGAGATTTTCTCGTTTTAGCCAGGGGGCTGCCGCCCCCGGCCCCCTGCTTTTTTTTTATTACGAGCCTGCATGGTTTAAGATTAACTCATTTAAGCCAGGGGGCTGCCGCCCCCTGGACCCCCGCTTTTCTTTATTACGAGCCTGCTTGATTTGATATTTACTCATTTAAGCCAGGGGGCGGCCACCCCCTGGACCCCCGCTTCTCTTTATTTAAAATAGGCCAGGGGGCTGCCGCCCCCTGGACCTCCGCTCGCATCTTTTCATTATGTAACCAATTTTCCAATTTTTACGTGAACGGCCCGAGCCCCGAAACCCTTCTCCGCAGAGCCAAACAGACAAAATTTTTGCCCCAAGGATCGCATCTTGACAGATTACCCTGAAAACGACACCCAACATGCATTTTGACGACTTTTCGGCCACATTTACCACTGTAGCGGCTAAACAGTAAGAGATAGAGCAAAACGGGCGGAATTTTCGCCCAGAGGGTCGCAACTCGCCGAGATACCCCTTAGGACACTATACAATTTTGTAATTTATAAAATCTATTTTTTAAAAAATATAAATCAATTTTTAACAGGGTAAATTTTTGAACAAGAGTGTTCATATTTGAACTCGTCCGAGATTTTTAGGCCAAGAAACTACAGTAAAAATTTCAGGTCGATATCTTAACTTGTTCTCGAGTTATCGTGCGAACAGACACACAGACAGCCAGACACACAGACAGACACACGGACATTGAACTTTTTTAGCACTCCAGTGGCGTAATAGGCTTCGCTATCGCTCAGCCAACAAATGACTAAAGCACACACAACTGCCCTTTCTCATATCACTAGGTAGATGTACGCCAGACACCGTCTCTCGTAACAGGCTTCGCGATATCTCGCAAAACACTGTTACGCTGCGACGGGCCTGCGGACATCTACCTAGGCCTGCGGCGCTGGCGAGCCTGAATGATTTAAGATTTACTCGTTTTAGCCAGGGGGCTGAGGAGGCTGCCGCCCCCTGGACCCCCGCTCGCCTCTTTTCATTTTGTTACCAATTTTCCAATTTTGACGCGAAGGGCCCGAACCCCAAAACCCTTCTCCGCAGAGCCAAACATACGAAATTTTTGCCCCAAGGATCGCATCTCGACAGATTACCCTGAAAACGACACCCAACATGCATTTTGACGACTTTTCGTCCACATTTACCGCTGCAGCGGCTAAACAGTAAGAGATAGAGCAAAACGGACGAAATTTTCGCCCAAAGGGTCGCAACTCGCCCAGATACCCCTTAGGACACCATAAAATTTTGTAAATTTTAAAATGTTATTTTTTTTAAAATATACAGTCAAATGCCCTGATTTCGGACTTGTGCCCTAATTTCGGACAGTTTGCAGAGAAGTGCTTATTTCAACCTATCTCGGTCACCTTTTGAGATATTTGAAATCCGAAGACGGCATCGTACAGTTTGCAGTATAGAGTACCATATTTCGTTAAGTCGGTTGAAGTACCTTTAAAATTTTACAGAACACAGGAATTTAAAGTTTAAAAAAGCATATAGAACAAAATTGCTGATTTGAAATAAGCTCCCCCAAAAACCGGGGCTCATGTAGGTGTGAGCTGCCCTATGGGTGGTCCTTTCTCGAATGAATGTTTGGTATTTTAGCTACAGAACTACGTAAATTATTAATTTTTAAGTCAAACCGCTTTTTGGTACGGAACGATTTTCGAAAGTGCTACAATTTCGGACAGTCCAATTCTGTGGCATAGAATTACATTTGTTTCCATGTTTGTGCCAAAAGACTTATGTTTTCGCCACCAGGAAGAAGCGAAATTGTACTTTTGACTATCACCTTTACAACGCCGTTTCCGGATTTGAGATACCTCAAAAAACGGCTAAGATAGGAAGAATTTAGCACTCCTCTGAATTTTGTCCGAAGTTACAGCACAATTGTCCAGAGTTAAAGGCGTTCACAAAACCATCCCATTTTTCTGTCCAGTTTTCATCTCTCAGGGTTGAGTCAAAAAATCGGTTTGGATGTTATTCAACGAATTGTGACCTAGGCTGTGACCTAAGTGAAAAGTAAACCTGTTCGGTTGGGCCAAAATGCATGCTTGTGTCCGAAATTAGAGCACGTGTCCGAAATTAGAGCACTTTCGTTCCTAATTTCGGACACTCTTCCGATGATTGCTGTAGCTTCCCATCTGTTGATAGAAATTCAACATGGGTATCATCCGACGTGTCTCGAGCCACAGTATTTCCAATCGCAACAGATTTTTCATATTTTATCATGCCTACACGTAAGAAAGGAAAAACTGCTCAATTCGTCCGAAATAAGGGCACTTGACTGTAAATCAATTTTTAGCAGGGTCAATTTTTGAGCTAGAGTGTTCATATTTGAACTCGTCTGAGCTTTTTAGGCCAAGAAGCTACAGTAAAAATTTCAGGTCGATATCTTAACTCGTTCTTGAGTTAACGTGCGAACAGACACACAGACAGACAGACACACAGACAGACAGACAGACACACGGACATTGAACTTTTTTAGCACTCCAGTGGCGTAATAGGCTTCGCTATCGCTCAGCCAATGACAATTTTCTTCCAGTCTGAAGAGATGGATATAGAATACAATATCAAATGTGAAATGAATCCTAATGCAGATACCCTAGGATCAGACCAGAGGAAGGGATTTACAGCCAATCAGGTCATGCCTTCAAGATCTGTGAGGCAGGAGAGATTAATGAGTACTGCGAGAGTAATATCAATTGCAAGAGAATTTGCTGAACTGGGGGATAAAGAGTGCCCACGACAAGCTATTCCACAGCGAAACCATTTAACACCATCAGTCACATTCCTGTGTCCTGAATGCAATCTTCGCGGAAGATCTACAAATTCTGTGCTTTTGGAATTAATGATGCACATTTCCAATTGTCACAAAAAAAAATCCCATGAATTGCATAGATTAGTCATTATGAAATACAGACCTCTCATCTCCTACATGAAAAGAGCAATAACTCGGAATAGCAGATATTATAAGGAAAAATTAAGGAGCCACACCACAGTAAACTTTATATCTTCCTCTTAGTACATAAATTAAGGTGCTACAGAGAGAGTAAAAGGCGGGTTCTGGGCCAGGTGGTGCTCACCACCCGGCCACCCGTCACCACCCGCACCACCCCGTGAGGGTAGGCAACCCATCGTGCTCCGGTGTTGTCGGCCACTCGGTGGTGGCACCACCCGGGTTTGCGTGTGCCTGTCGCCGTGAAGGTATGCAACCCATCGTGCACTATGTTGCTGTTCTCATCATCCCCCTGTATGTATGTGTGTGTGTGTGTGTGTGTCATCGTCCGCGCGCGCAGGGTGGCGCTTGACGCTGCCACAGCTGCAGGTGCAGTCGCTGCCGCAGCCGCTGCCGCAGCCGCAGCTGCTGTGGGTGACCCACGGTAAGCCGCCGGGCGCCACCGCGGGTTGCAACTGCACCACCGTCACCACAGCATGTTCCTGGGGCCACCGGGGTGCCACCGGGGCGCCACCGGGGCGCCACCGATGCATTCTTGCGCTGTGTACGTAGGCAACCTATCGCACCGACACTTGTGATGACAGGTATCGACCTGTCACACTCACAGCCCTGGTGGCGGGTACCGGGACAGCTAGGAGGGGGCCACCGGGGTGCCACCGGGGCGCCATCCACCGTGTACATAGGCAACCCGTCACACCCACACCCCTGGTACCACCGGGGTGCCACCGGCTGGCACATGACGGAGGGGCCACCGGGGTCCACCCGCATGAGGGAGCCACCCGCATGTGCACCCCTCCGCCGTGTACATAGGCAACCCGTCACACCCACACCCCTGGCCTTGTCGCTGTGCTGCAGAGGTAGCACCCATTCAGTACGGGTTTCATGCCACACGGCGGAGGGGGGCCACCGGGGTCCACCCGCATGAGGGAGCCACCCGCGTGTGCACCCCTCCGCCGTGTACATAGGCAACCCATCACACCCACACTCCTGGTGCCACCGGGGTGCCACCGGCTGGCAGCACTGCTACGTCGCCGAGGGGGGGCCACCGGCGCGGCCGCAGGCAGGCAGGTAGAGGGAGGGGGGCAGGTGCTGCCACTGCAGCAGCGGCAGCAGCAGTTGCAGCGGCTGCATCAGCGGCTGCAGCAGCGGCTGCAGCAGCGGCAGTGGCACCGGCCGCAACGTGAACATCACGCTGTGGTGCAGTCGGTGCTGCACCGACCGGTGCAGCCCCTGTTGAGTATGCAACCAATCGCACACGGCCGTTGCTTTGTCAGAGGTTGCGCCTGTTGGGTTTCCGATGCGAGGCGAAATTGGTGGCGTTCGAGAAATTATGAAAGCTGAGGATAATGTCGGGAAGCAATCGAACTGATATTGTGATGCATCCCGCCTAGCAATTGTAAAGTCATCATATTTGTCACCGCATGGCCTGCACCTGCATTCAGCCGCATTTGTAAAAGCAGCAGATTCACATCGTGTGAGCAAAGTGCTGGTGTATGCATTCACCGCTAGTTTCTCTTTCCAGAACAACGATTTTTACAATCATTATTGGATGTGTGCAGTGTGAAAACGCAATAAAAGAAATGAGTAAAATTAATGTGTATTACAGTTTTGCATTCCAAATTTTATTGTCCATAAAAATCATGCAAATACAGCATTGCTAATCAATAATAAACTCAACATCAAATGCAGGTCCCTTCATCCCTCTATAAACAAAGAACATGGGACAACCACTGTCTGCCATAGCACTTATATTCACAATCTGATCGTCTGTCAATCGTGCTAGCCTAGTTGGTAGTACAACGAAGATGGCTTCACCATCTCCTCCCGGCAGCCGCAGCTCCGCCTTCAGCTTCGTCCCGTACTGCGTGCTGATCCTTGAAATATTCCGCACCTCATGTTTGGCCCCCGTATGCAGATCGCGGATGCTTGTGAACTCTGGTGCCACTGCAATGGTGTTCACGGCAGCGACGATGTCAGCGAAGTTGTTCTCAGCCATTTCTTTTCCACACGTTAAACTGTTAACAAAACAAAGTAAAAAGTAGGGTCAAAGAAATACCCGGTACACAAAGAACAACTCACTGTAAAACGAAAAATGTTGCGTCTCTTGAGGATCAGAAAAAATCACATGCTAGTACAGTAACTACGAGGAAACTAACCTTAAAAAATTACGCACAGCGTAACACGCAGGAGGGGTCCTCGACGCGCGATCGACACTACTCTGGCAGACTGCACACGCTACACGTTCGGAAACACACAAAACACGGAACACATTACATTCGATACTCAAAATAACAACTTGCTATAGAACAGCATAGCGTCTCTTGAAAATAACAAAATCAGAGACGAGGCGGAAACTAACCTGATTTATGCGCAGCGTAACCCTCAGCTGCTCTCCGCGGAGTGGGGCGTGGCACACGATGTTCACGTGGCGGCAAGACTGCATACGGTACACGTTCGGAAACACACAGAACACGGGTGGAACACATTATAAATGGCGTAAAACACAAATCGCCATAGACAAATGTGGCGTCTTTTGAGATTCACAAAATCACACAGTGGCACAGAGACGATGTGGAAACTAACCTGGGGTGCAGCCGGTCTAGGTCGCGGCACGAGGTACACGGGGGCACACAGCTTGGCGGCGTAGCACAAACTACGAACTCGACGGTTGGACTGAAGTGTGTGGCGGTCGGCCGTATTTTTATGAGGGCGGCTTGTGTCGATTTCAGCAAAATTCGCGAGGTGATAGCTCGCGCCGGGCTCGTCGTGTGCGCCTGCCCGGCCGCCTCGCCCGTCCACCTGCACGTGTCGAGCTGACACCCGAGGGCCGAGAAGCGGGGCGTCTCCGACGCAGAGTAAGACAATGCGGGGCGCAAGTTTGCGAGTGCAAAGAGCGTAACGAGGGACGCGCACAATGAACATCACAGCCAAAGATTTGATTGAACAATTGAATGACAAGCCTATCATTTTTGACATAATCTAATGAAAATTTACGAGTAAAAAGATGCAGTGAACCGCCTGGGGCACAGCAAAAAATATGCAAATACGGCACAAAACTCGCCACACACGTCTGATTGGACGCTTTGCGATCGATTTTTATTAAAAGTCAACAACCCCCCATTCACACTTATAAATCTTATAAAATATGGATTAAATATATACTCTCCTAGACTGTCGTAATATTCTACGCCCATAACATTTTTAGGAAGAAAAAAAGCAACCCAATGCGACCCGCTCTGGCGATCGGTGTCATGGTTGGCCACGACTACAGCCGGACGCGGTAGAGGGTCACGTGGTAAGCGGTTGGCAGCAAAAACACCAATAAAATATTTTTTAGTTACAGGATTATGCATAAGGACTTGCTCTAGATCACTGGTATTCATATTAATAAACTGAAATATTTCTACTACTATCGATTGTTAGCACAGAATCGAACTCCAGCAAGACTAGACAGGTGAGTGCTGTATCAAGTGGGAGAGCAAAATTGATTTCAATCCTCACCACCCCCGCATTAGGAACGCTCGAGTGCGCAGCATTGCCGCTCCCGTCGGCTGTTGTGTCAACGCAAGCTAGGAATGATCCATGCTGGAACATCTCTGGCGTTACGAGATGTGGGACCGGCCGCTTGTCAGCTCCGGTTGAAGTAACAAGGCTCTGATAATAAGATTTCATAAAATTTTTTTGAGTAGTGTGAAAATCCATTGGTCCAATTTTGTACTCCTGAGAGTTTACAAACACGGAAATTGATGTTACGGATTTATGAAGGAATGAGAAACTGTTCTTTTTCCGATCCCCATTGAATACCGAGTTTTCAATCATACCCATACATATAAATGTAGGAACGCGCCCCGTAGAGACTGAGTTCAGATGAATATTACGTCAACCTGGCGGGCTCGTAAATGTCTTCGCCTCAACACGTTTAAACGGGAAAAGTGCACTAGCCTGGCTGAGAATGCGCGCATGGGATAAAAGCAAAGACGGCGACACTATAACATTTTTCAAATGCAAAGTGGCGTCGGTCACATGCAACTTCAAGTTTGACGCACCCTCTGCCTCCCACATAAAAAAATTTTCATTTGCAAACGTCATTTTGACTCTCACATCAATTCCCTGGGGTAGTAATAGGGGCTGGTTAAACAGACCACACCTGAGTTTTCCGAATAATTGGCATGTTTTCCCCCTCGAAAGATGGTCTCTGCGCTCTCTGAAGCCCACATTATCTTCACCCGCCGTATCATGGTGCTCGGGTGAGTCTAGGTAGAATAGCGCCGTTTTTAAAAACGTATCTGCATCATCTTTTGAAAAACTAAGTAGGGTGTTGATAAGGGAATAATATCCAAAGTTATCAATGCGAAGAGCTAGTTTTTCATTAAAATATACTTCAAAAGATTGAAACAGACTATAAAGTAAATTATTAATGCAAGCAACATCCTGTTCCACAATTGGCACACCTCCATCTTCTGATTTTAGACAAACTTCTAGATCGAGAAATGTTTCCTCCATGCAGCGATACAAGTCATTCGTACCGCGCGAGTGAAACTCGAGCGTGGTGAGGGGGTATGTAATCGCGCTGACTGGCTTGATGCGACTAATGTCATGCCCCAATATTGCGTTCTGCACTTTTTCCGGATGGAAAATATCAAGCTCACCCGGTATCACTACCGTAGCGGGCGCCAGAGGATTTTCCATGATCATGAAAATATGTCTGGCGGGAAGGTGTCTCCTCGACCTGTCTGCTTGCGAGCGCGGCTCCGTTTGATCTGCGGTTTGGAGGTGGCGCGTTTAGTTTTTATAGCCACCTTCTTCTTCTTCTTTCCCGAGTTTTTGGGGTTAGACTTGCGGGTGCGCTTGCCACCCCGCCCAGTGAGGGCGGTTTTCGCCCGACGCTTAAGGTTGCGCCCAGCCTGTGCCAGGCGGGCTGCTGCAGCATTCCTGATATCACTGAATGAGTTTGATCGATCTGACATGTTCAAATCACGATAAAACCCAAAGCCCGCGTCCGCCAGCTCTTCTGCTACTGCACGAGCTCCCTTAGCAATTAGGGGGGTTGCAAACCCTGTAATATACCTGCCACTAAGCCCACAGCAGAGACCACCCCGCCCATTTTGCCTGGTAAACGTAGCGCGATACACAGGACCGATTCCTGCATGCTCGCCCTTGCTTCCACCCCCGCCACCGCCAGCACTACCCACCCCACCCCCCACCTGCTTCGCAAAGTAATCTTCATAGATTCGCTGCATTTTGTGTACTAACCGGAATCGTGACCAGAGTTGCCAGATCCAGATGGCTGCTTTTCCCACACAGGCTGCCAAAATTTCCCATATTTTCCCATATTTCCATTTTTATAAAGATAGCATTATATGATGGTTTAAACACCTATTTTCGGCAAATTAAGGTACTTCAAACCAACTTCACTTCAGAAATATACACTTCACAGCATTATACCTCACTAAATATCTTCACAACGATACACGGTAGTAAGATTTAGTTGCCGGACCTGCGCGCTCCGCTCTGCGCCGCGCCGTAACAGACCGCCCAAAGGCACAGAAAGGTGTGCCAACTTACCGTCAGAGAATTTGCAATACTTCAAATCGTGAAACCGGTACCAACTACCTGCAGGATATCATGAAAAATGGAAATTTTATGAGGTTTCTCGGAATTTCCCACGTTTTAACAAAAATTCCCTTTTTCCCTTTCGACCCTCAAATTTCCCATGGCATGGGAAATTTCCCACGATCTGGCAACACTGATCGTGACTGGTACCCCCCTTATATATTGCCATTTTTTTCTCTAAAGTGTAGAACAACCAGTGATGGGTGTTCTGAGTCAGGAAATGGGTAACGCTCGCCGGTTTTTGAGCGGAAAGTAATTGTAATGCTGGAAATATTTTGTTTCTCAACTGGTAAATAATTAATTGTATTGAATGCATAAAAACCCGAAGGGTTAAATGGGGAGAGCACTCGAAGCAAACGAGCAGATGAGTCGCTGACTATTTGCGGTTTGATAAAATCTGTGTATAAAAAAATTGGAGACAAAGAGTTGTCAAATGTATTCCTGGGTGGTAAGTGTACCTCTACCACACCAGCTTCAAACAATTTCCCATCATGGCACTCGCATATGGTCTCACTCAGTTGCGTGGAGAAATGAGCGATAGTATTATCGCTATAATAATTTTTTGAGCTATCACTGCAGAGATAAACGTACATGTTTGTAAACGTTGAAAATAATACTCATAAAATCTAT
This sequence comes from Frankliniella fusca, assembly GCA_029379305.1. Taxonomy (NCBI): domain Eukaryota; kingdom Metazoa; phylum Arthropoda; class Insecta; order Thysanoptera; family Thripidae; genus Frankliniella; species Frankliniella fusca. Next base: position 179,637 of record JAHWGI010001382.1, read on the forward strand.
ATATTTTCCACGTCTTTAGCAGATACCCAGGATTCAAAGTCGGCTGAATAACCCTGCCACCTTACCAAATACTCTGCACCGTGGCCCCGCCTTCTGCGTTTTTCTAGTATCCGCTCGATCCGATAAACTGTGTCAGCAGTGGGTGGAGTGATTCTCTGCAGCTCGTGACCATAAAATCGACCACGCACGGGTTGGTCGTTGAGGTCGGTCAAGTTGTACATGGGAAATGGGCTAAAATTCACGATGCTGGCCACTTTATATATCTCTCGCGAGAATTTTGCGGTGTAGCCTTTTTCTGTCATTTCTTTTGTCATGGAAATTCTCACAAATTGTCCGGGTTTAAAAACTGGGTGGGAGGGTCGCTTGCACTGGCTGGCACTGCTGACGCTGCTGACGCGCGGGCCCTCTCTCCTATCGCGCAGCATGTGCGGTGCGGTGTGTTTAACATAAATTTTAGACCAAATTTTAAAAACATCTTTCTCCCTGACATCTGCAGGGCGCATTCCAGTTGTGCTGTGTACCCTGTGATTGTAATTGTAAACGATTTTAGGTAGCGCTTCGAGCCACCGCCAGCTGTTTGTGTGTTCAAAGTACTTCCAGAGGGGTGTTTTAAGCGATTTATTGACGATTTCAACCATTGCGGCCTTGCCTGTGTTTTCTAGGGTGCGAAAAGCCACACCCCATTTTTTAAATACGCGATCAACATCTCGGTTGCAAAATTCCTTGCCTTTATCACTCTGTATGAGTCTGCAGACGCGTTTCAACCCCGAGAAGTGGCGATCAAACACGCCTGCCACCTCCCTGCCCGATTTTGTTTGTAGGGGGAACGCCCACACGTAACGACTAAGACAACAGACCATTGTTAGTATATAGTTATAACCATCATTATATTCTGACAATTTACGCATATCATTCAAATCGACTTCATATACATCATATAAACCCTTAATATTATAAAAATTTAATGGAAACTTTTTTCGTGCCGGTTTGTAGCGCGTGTACACCTCCTGGCTCAGAAGCCACTCCTGAGCCTCTGCGAAGGTGACACCCTGCTCACAAGCCGCCCGCTTAACAGCTCTTGCCGAACCGAAAGCGGTTGGGCTCTCCAGATTATAATAAAGTTTTCGCATAACATCATTTACGAATTTTCCCCGCTCGCCACCGACTCCCTCTGTGTGCCCCGCCGACGAATTGTGATGACACTGCTCGCCTGTCGCATGCGGAGAGAGGCAACGACCTGGCCCGGCCCGCGCCGGGCTAACCTGCGCTGCTCGCGCCACGGCGGGGCGCCGGCGTCCCTCACCCGACTGGGACCGGTGGGGTAAAAGTGGTACCCATGTCAGATGCACACGGGGTCCACCTACTTTGCATCTCTTTTCCGCCTTGACGGTTGGATAGGCGTCCATCTCACTTGACGACCAAAGCGCAACTGACGAATTTTGGGCGATTCGCTGACGGGTGAGCGCTGGTGCTCATTACCCGAGAATGGTGTCGAAAATGCACTAGGATCGTGGTGGCTCGTGTCCGGTGTCACATGGCTCGTGCTGCGCCTCACCGTCCCAGGCGGAGTTGTGTTATGCGTGGCAAGCGCTGACGGCTCATCGTAGGCCACACTCGTACTGGCCATCTGCTGACTTCTGATATTGAGCATTTCTTCGAGAGACAGAGAGGGCGACTCGTGCCGCGAACCACACTCGTCTCTACCCTCAAAAGTAAGGGCGGGATCGTCGAGGGGGGGCGGTAACAACACAGCAGGCGGAATCTCATCGTTGTCATATTTAAAATCTGGGGACATCCTATGAGCGTACACGGGGACACCATGCAAATAGCGTTTATTTGACCGTCTGTCACCATCCTCGTCCTCTCTTTGCCGCTTTCGCGTTGCGGTGTGGGGAGCAGTGGCTGCTGCTGCCGCAGCGACTGCCGCTGCCGCTGCCGCCGCCGCCGCATCTGCCGCTGATGCAGCAGACTCGTCACCCGTCCCATTGCCCCGCTCTTTTTTCACCGGCGGAGGGGGCGGAGGGGGCGGAGGGGGCCGCTGGCTGCAGCGCCCCGCAGGACGAGAGAGGCTGCGGCAGCGGCTGCGGCAGCGACTGCACCTGCAGCTGTGGCAGCGTCAAGCGCCACCCTGCGCGCGCGGACGATGACACACACACACACACACACACACATACAGGGGGATGATGAGAACAGCAACATAGTGCACGATGGGTTGCATACCTTCACGGCGACAGGCACACGCAAACCCGGGTGGTGCCACCACCGAGTGGCCGACAACACCGGAGCACGATGGGTTGCCTACCCTCACGGGGTGGTGCGGGTGGTGACGGGTGGCCGGGTGGCCGGGTGGTGAGCACCACCTGGCCCAGAACCCGCCTTTTACTCTCTCTGCTAGCAACTAGTATGTACATGATGCTGTAGACAGCCCCTCAAATAAATGCAGTTGACATTCAGTTTTTAGACTTATCGCTTGCCACATACCTGTATAGGAATAAATGAAACTGCTGTGCGTCGACAGAGTAGTAACCACAATTTACTTAAATCATTGATTAAGTTATGATGAGCACATGGAGAGTCACCCCACCCTGTACAAACAATCTTATTACATTTCTAAAAAGTAACAAGAATACCTTTTCAAGATTTACATCCAGTACCCGATATATAATTCTGAAGGCCAATAGCAACACTATTTTTCTTGATTTATAAAAGATATTATATCAGTAATGGTCATGAGGTACAGTACATGTGCAGGAGCCATTCATGAAGTAATGGAAAGGAATGGAATACCCATTAAAAGATAAAGAATTGTATACCAAGAACAAAATCAGGAAATGAAACAAAAAGATTTATTGTGAATACTGAATGACATGTACACTGTCTTCGTGCATGCAAATTTTCAGGGATTATATGGCTTATTCATAAAAATTAAAAAATAAATAAGAAACTTACAAAAAATTTAATGTATTCCAGGTGCAAAGAGCCAAAAAAATAACAAGAAGCAAATATCAAAGCAGAAGAAAACCAAAATATCAATAAATTGATATTAAAAGTAGATACTCGTTCTTTACACACAAAACCCAGCTGAGCAGTATATGTTTTGAATGACTGGTATTAGCAGATATTATTGACTGTTGCACAGTACTGATTGTTGGCTGCTTGGGACAATGGCCACCAATGAATAAGGAGGATACTGAACATTAATTTCTTTAAATTTGTCAATGTTACCTACTTCAGTTCCTGCACATTTTTCTTGCCTGCCACTTGGTTGACTGTTTGGTAATATATGTAACATGTAAGTCAGTGACAAAATGACAAAATGAACATTGTGTAAGAGGTAATATTGAGCTCAGTAATTCAAAACATATTCTTCTCCATGGTTTATCCTTACTTTTTTCCATGGAAGCTGAAAAAAAAAATCATTTAAAAAGTTATGATTGGGTGTAACTTAAACAGAAATTAATACATTCATGATATGATGTATAATAGTCGTGACAAAGAAAGATGTCCAACACCTATGTATTTTTGAGAAAAATACTCATTCCCTACACTAGGAAGGAAAAGTGATTATGTAAAGAACGAGTTCAAATTTTGACACACATGCAGAACACATAGTTATGCAAATCTCTAGATCAGGCAAACATTGGATGTTCCATCTTAACAGATATGGTACACTAATATGAGAAATAAAACTTTCAAAACTATCAAAAATGGCAATATGAGCAATGTACAATGTCTCCCAAACATAAACTTGTAATAAAGTAAACTCAAACCTCAAGAACACAGCTACATCCAGCCATAAAGGTACAACACACTACATGAACACACAATATCTTACTTTGAAAAACTCTTTCCCATCTGCAATGGAAAGAGCTCTGATGTCCTTGCCAGTAGGTTCTCTGAACGGAGGAGTGGTGCATGACAGGATTTAACATGCTTGATCAATGCCATCTTCATGTCCCGCATGTGAGGATAATCAGAAACGAGAAATGAAATGGGGCACTGTGGCGCAGGGCAGCTTACAGGTTCATTCCTTACAATGGGTGAGGTCTGCCCGAATGACAAAGATTTCAATTAAGGCATAGTAAGCTTAAACTTCATAATTTATACCAAATACTTACAGCGCATACTGCGTCATTCAGCTGGTTCATCTCTTGAAGCATCTCTTGTGTAACAACAATTTTTTGGTTAACCAAGGATGTCCACAGATCTGGGCGGAAAGCAGATGCTAACAGACTGACGTCAAGATGCACCGATGAAGGCCTGAGCACAGCAATATTTAAACAAGCTAATGAATGTCACCTCTCCAGCTCCTCATTGCACTTACATGCAGTCACATTTTTTTGCATTCAACCCCAATGGGATCCATGTAAGTGTTGCCACATTCACTGCTTCACAAATGTTTGGTCCCGTTGAAATTCCAAAATGTGGTGTTCCGGGATACAGAACCACGAGGTCTCCAGGCCGCTGCACCACCTGAGGCCAGTGGCTAAGCTCAGTAAGGGTCACATCATTCCCTACATCTACAATGAAAATAATATGATGCGCTCAGCACTTACAGTCCTGAAAGGTATGGAGTGACACTTTAACCAAGACAAGGATGGAAACAAAGTTTTGTGGCCAAGAATGTTTAAGCACTTTGCGTCCGATATTGGGGAATCTCTCTTTAGGTTTAATTCAAGCCATGAGGCAGAATCAGGTGGTATAATGATCCTGAAACAGAAACACATTTAAAGCAGTTCTAATATGACTGTGTGTTCATAAAACAATTAGACGGCTACATACCATATTTTTGGGTGGCCTAAATACATGTAATTTAATCCCCAGAGGTTAGAGTCTTCGCAATGGATCGCAAAGTAAGAATGTGTTTCAGCAAGATAAGTATAAGAACTCTGAATTCCGGGGTAGAAGTGTGGCAAAAGCCAAAGTATATTGAATATTCTACTCAAGGAAAGGTTTGGTGTTATCCTCATTGCTTCGTGGGGCAGTTCAGTGCCAAACCCATACAGTGGCCAGGTGTCACTTTTCCTATCATCTTCAGGCATGTAACGTGCGCACAAAGGTTCAGGACATTCATCTGGGGGGGTCTTCATGCGCTTCTCCCAGTCAAATGTGGACACATCACTCTTGAACTTATCATGGAGGAGTCTAATAGTCCGAGCAGACTCAAGCCCTCTGGTTTTGGCCTGAGGTGGTGCATGCTGGAGTGCTTCAGATTCAAAATGATGAAAAAGATCTTCTAATCCAGTGCCTTGCTTCAGAATTTTGGAGCTGTAATAATAACAAAGGATATAACAGGAAAACAAGAATCAAGAATACCAAAAAAATGTAAACAAATGTAAAATTAAAGTACATCGCCATATCACTCACCAGCAGGTGTCATCTGTGTATGATTGCAGCTCGCGAGCCTTTTTCCTGAAGCTGTCGAAGACCTTGCCTCCTACAGACGTACTGAAAACAGTATACAATCCTGGGCTGGCATGAGATATGCCTTTCAGCTTAGAAACACTGCTCAAACGTCTCTGCAGGCAGAGATCAAGAAACCATTCCTCTGAAGGGGGCCGAACTGTGCGAATGCAGCTATTGAATGTTGCCTGAAACATAGACATCTCATTGCATAACTAATAATAAGAGCGAATAGGTACAGTCAGCTGTAGCCTTCCCAGCCAGAGTTTGACCCAAGTTCACACGCTTTTCCTAAACGAGTCACACGCTCACACTCTCGCTGGGACGGCCATAGGTTATGTTACCACAAACACTCCGTCTTGGCTGCCTATTCCAGCTCTTTCCTTATCCTCCAGCCAGGGAATAAAACTAGTCTGCCAAACCTCATCGTTATCCACAGTAATACGGTCGATCTGATCTCCTATCATTCTGATTTTGAAAAATTACCGTCGAGCAACGAACGTTGATGCAGAGAGCATGGCAGAGAGGGAGGGAGGGGACTCAGCAGGACAGGAGAAGAAAAGAAAAACAAATGCAGCTCGGTAGCTCGGTAGGGCCAAACGTTGTTTCGACTGATCAGTGGGGCTGTGTTTGTAGTGTTAGCCAATCAACCAAATGGTTCGTAAACAAATTAATTAATTACGCAGGGTATTCACATATCTCAGGCTGCTCCCGTCACGTTGAAGTCCTGGCAAATGTCGATATGTTGGAAAGTCAAGTACTTTCTCTTAAGTCAAAACTTGACTGGTACTTTTTCCCCCTCCATCAGCTATTAAAAGTGAAATCTCAAGAACATTACGAATTTCTTTGTAAATCAATTTACCATTTCATTTATTGTACTGTATATGATAATTTTCTGAACCTGTAGCTTCCTAACAATATTATTTCCATTTTTTTAAAATGAAAAACCTATAAAGTGCAATTTCAAAGTGCATAACTGAATGCGTATAGCAAAACTGTGCTGAGCATGTCCCACAAAGCTCTGCTTGTTATTGAGATAAATTTAAATTTTTAGGTCCATTGATATGCCTGAAGACCCCTACCCTGAGCAAAATTTTAAGTGGCAAAGTGGCATTAAAGTGGATTTTGACATTTTAAGTGGCAACTTGCCACTTAAAATGTTGAAATCCACATTAGTACTACGTTGCCACCTACATTTTTTCCCCAGGGTACCAATGGATATAAATCTGAAGACATTGTAGGAGCATTCTTTGAGTGAACTATAAATTTAAAGTTTAACCATTGAAGCCAGATATAGAAAACACACTTTTTGAGAAACCTAGGTTAGTTTAACGTTTGATCTTGCATATTCCTTGTTTCAGGAATCAAATCGGGGCCATGTATTGAGTCTCAGCCAGCTAAACGACCTATGGCACTTTGATATGCTCATGGCTAATATTACTTTAGGCCTACCGCTCAGGAAGTGCTCAGCCGTTCCCAAGGATGACCCACAGTTTCCAGCCATGGACAGTAACTCATTCCGCATCCTGAAGAGGAACATTGCAGATATGTGGGTATCAGCATCCTACCTTTTCACTTCGGGTAGGACAGACAGTCTTGGCTGGGGGCTCTTTGTATCAGACGATTACCAAAAGAATGAGTAAGTGTTACCTTAAAACAGGTGTAGCATGGAGTGTGTTCTCAGCACATTACTCTATTATTATTTATCATCTTTGTTGCAATTCCCTTCACAGGAGGAGTCTCACCTCTGGAAAACCGATTGCTCTAGGGTGGATTGCAAAAGCACCAAGTCCAGATGACTCAACGCACCATAGTATCTCCGCTCTCCATGCATTTGTGGCACAGATTCATCTCTTTACCTCGGAGGACCAATAAGCCTGGCAAACTATGACACTGTTGATATGGTGAAGTGTACTCTTAGCATCTCAACGAAAAAGCATCTTGCAAACACCATGCTTGTCAGCAGAGCACCAAAGATTAAACTAATTGCTGGAGATGAGGTTCTGTGGACGTATAATATAAGTTCAAGAGAGAGGCTCACAGGAGTTCAATTCTTCCATGAAAAGGAATGGAAACTGGTAAAGGCTCAATATGCTCCCTTTTGAAGTAACAGATTTTTCTTTCAAAAATTCTAATTATGATCATCTGTCGTCAGAAATGCTGCTCTGAATTGGGTGGACCAGTCTTAATACATACAAAGATTCGCCGCCATCAACCTTTGAAGCAATCACTTGATGTGAAAGGATTCAGGTAAGACTCACATATGGCTATAGCTCCAAGAGTTCCATTTCAGTGATTACGCTAAGAAATGCGAATCTCACATCTTCAGGCCTTGCACCTACTGCGGAAAGAATTTAGCAGAAGCTGCTAAACCTGGATCAAAAATAAACCTCAAGTGCCATTTGGCGTTAAAACACGCAACAGAGTTGTGCAATGAACTGAATGGTGATGACAAGGAACCCGCTGCCATGATATCACCTCAACTATTCATCAAGCACCTGGATCACAATGTCAATGTTTACAACACTCTTCATAATATGAACTATAAGGTAGTTCCTGCCTGCAAATTCTTTGACTTAGTGTGAGTTGCCAACATGCCTTATTTTCATCAACACGGGGCATTCTGACTGCATGTAGTAATACAATCTCTCACTTATTTCAGAGGAACTTCAGTGCTGCCACCTGATGCATCTCAGGAGGAGAAAGATCTTGTATATCAAGCATTCGAGGAAGAAGGGCGGCAGGCCTTTCGAAAATACCAAGTCCTTTACCTTCGAGGTATATCAAGGCCTACAAAATATGAAGATCTGCTGGTACCTGCAGACTCATCATACTCAAATGTCAATTGGGCTGGTTCTCGGCCATCCAATTCCAACTTCTCACTGTCTCAATATACCCTTTCTGAAAATGAACATGAGGAACATGCAATGCAAATAAAATTAAGTGTAATGAAAGCAGTTGTCATGTGGATGAATGGTAAATCTGGGTAAAATATGCTGCCTCTCTTGTTTCATGTTTTGATCAAAGAAGCTTTTACCTTATACAATAATTCTAAGTAGCCTAACTGCAATCTGCTGTTTAGCCAGGTCAAACTACACTTTATGTGATATTTATAATTATGTACAACTGGACAAGGTCTAATAATTTTATGCAAAAGAATCGCCAAAGAAGTCTCAGTAACATTTCAACCTTTTTCAGGATTTTTTTTTATATCTTTTACATTAGGGATAGTTATAGGTCATTTATTGAAAATTGTAGTTGCTTCATATTTTATAGAGCCCTTTACTAATTAAGGTATGGAAAGTTTATCTATTATGTTGATGGGTTCCTCCTACTTTCTCTAGACTTCACTTTTCTTAAACAAATGATACATGTGCAGAGAGGACAAAGTAAGGATTCTTCATTCCTTGAAGAAGTTATGACAAGACCCAGATCATTGTAGCCATTTAGCATTCTAATTCCTATTATTTTTTTAGTCTTAATGCATTCTGCAATGTACACATTTTATTATATGATGAAGCTTGAACTGCTATACCATAGGCCAAAAAGACTAAAAGAATGAAAAACTAAGGTATTTGATCTTTTTCTGAAGTACTGGTCTGCTTAAGAATAAAAATTACCTCTTTTTAGATTTTTACAAACTCATTCAATGTGACGACCCCATTGTAATTTTTTTGGTACTATTAATTCACAGAAATTTGTTCACGAAACTTGAAGTATGTCTATTCCATCTATACATTTTCAAGTACTGTGTCTTTGTCTGACAGGTAACTTTTCCTTGTCACTTGATTGAATAGAAAACAATATTATTGTAATATTTATTTTTTGCAATAGATAAAAATAAAAATGAAATGTGTTCTGTGTTGAATTTCACTTATGATGTTCTCTCATGTGATTTGCATTCGGAATGACATCTTTTCTTATGGGATGCATTATTTTAGTGATTTATATGACACAACTTGCCAAGTGAAATTCACCATGTCTCGTAAGAGCCTAATTATATTGTCTTAACACCTAAAATATTAAAGGGAAGAGACTACAACTATCAGGCGCATCATAAAGAAATGTCTATGCTATTCTACCCATCAAAATCTTGACCGTTAATGCGAACGCTTACTCTAAATTTACTTCAGTGCTGCTGATACTACTTATCATCTGCTAAAAAGGAATGACCTGGATTTTTTGGAGGATGATGTATTTTTACAAAAGTAACATTTATATAACTTTCACATAAGTTTACTTTGTAAGTTATCTATCAAAAAATTCCCACAATACAATCTGAACATGACTCATTTGCATCAGTTTGATACACCCAGACCAAGGCATGTAAAGTATTTCTTATAGAGTGTAAAAAATCATTTACATATTTTCTCACACATGCAATAACCCCTAACTAGGCAAGACTCTCTGGGCGCCACGCCCAGCTGTCAGTTTCTAGCAGAACGGAGCACGCCGAGTGCCAAGTGCCGCCTGCTGAGAGTTCCCGGTGTGAGAGTTCTCGTCCTTGGTCAGGCCGTCGAGCGCGCTGGACAGCCCACCGCCCCTCCCCTCCCCGCCGCCCTCGGGGCGTTTGCCTGGCGCCGACGCGGTCCTGCAGTTCTCGTCCTCGTCCTCGGTCATGCCTTCGAGCGCGCTGGACAACCCACCGCCCCTCCCCTTCCCCGCCGCCCTCGGGGCGTGTGCCTGGCGCCGACGCGGTCCTGCAGTTCTCGTCCTCGTCCTCGGTCATGCCTTCGAGCGCGCTGGACAACCCACCGCCCCTCCCCTTCCCCGCCGCCCTCGAGGCGTGTGCCTGGCGCCGACGCGGCATGGCTCCATCGACGCGGTCCTGCAGTTCTCCAGGGTGATTCCGAGCACCATTTTACTGTACCCTTTCTCTCGCTCCCTTTGCACATGCCCCGTGAGGGCGACAAGGAGAGAGCGATGAAACCAGTGTGCGGAATCACCCTACTCGTTCTTGGTTAGGCCGTCGAGCGCGCTGGACAGCACACCGGCCCTCCCCTTCCCCGCCATCCTCGAAGCTAAACGCCGCTCGTAGTTTCAATGTAATTTCACTCACGTCGATATGCGCGTTACGCGATCGACGTGGGCGCGTTATTAGCTCCAACGAAAATCCATCTGGACTTGCAGCGGATGCAGCGTGGGTCACCGCGTCGACCCATGCCCCGAGTTACTTTAGATCATTGTCGATCCCAAACGAAAAGTCCAATCGAGAAGTATGAGGGCTCCATTGATAGCTTGAGACTTGGACTTCAACCACGACATAATTTAGCCAGTGAGTGTGGCGCTTGAGGCGAAATATTGGCCGAGCGCCACTACTCTGGTAGTCGGCCCGGCCCCGCCCAGCCCGCCCGGCCTGACAGACGCTGGGTGCAAGTGGGCCGATTGTAGAGGAAACTTTATGCTTTTCAGCGGTGTAATCACATTTTCAATGTGACTCACGCACCGCGAGGGCCGGCCTGGGAAAAGGCACCTAGAGGAGACTAAAGTACCGGCCGTGCAGCGCGCTGGCGAATTCCGCGCGGCCCCCGCAGCGCCCTGCACGGGCAAACTTCTCACGTTGTTTTTCTCAAAAACCCGTAGACCGAAAAAATCCAAATTTTGCAAGTGGGTCCATGAAGGACTAATCTCGATGTCGAGCGCATTCGTTTGCCTCCGAGATGGTGCTTTTTAAAATATCGACATAAAATCGTAGTGCCATTGAAATGCTGTCCCCGGCTCACGCCGCCGCCCTTCGTAGCCGCCCTCCGTACATTCTGCGACCGCCGTTTAAAGACCTATAATACAAACACTAGGCCGTCGCTGCACACACGGACACGCGTACACACACACACTCACACACACGCGCGCGTGCGCGCACACACACACGCACACACACACACACACACACACACAGCGCCGACGCGCGGTAGGCAGAGCGTTTCATTCTTTTTGGCAGTCACATATACACACGATGACGCCATCCTGCCTTCCAAGGCGGGACTGCCGGCCCTGTGCTCTACGCCCCACGCTCCACGCCCCGCGCCACACACGCTCCGCGCCCAACGCCCCGCGCCCAGCACCTACCCCGCGCTAAACGCCCAAAGCCAAACGCCCTACGTTAAACGCCTTGCGTAAAACGTTTAAAGTCATCTGCTTTCACGTTAGCGTTTACAGTTTTTTGTGGGCGCTTTTTGTGGAATGTGGCTTTGTAGCGATGTAGCCACATCCTTTATCTACCTTGTTTCAAAATCTGAGGTCGATATCTGCAACGGTTGGGCTGAATTGTTTCACGAGCTGGACCTCTGCACGGGCCGTCACGGATGTTTCCTTCAATCAGACAGCGAGAGTCAGAAGAATAAAGGACCGGCCCTTATCTTCGCCCCCTCCCACTGCCTCTCGTAAAGCTGAGACAGCAGCAGAGCGCCGGGGCCCCTGCCTGCGACACGCAGAACCGTGCCGTGCATAGCCGAGCCGTCCGTGCCGTGCGCGGAGCGTGGGGCGCTTAGCGTGTCAGTTCCCAAGAGAACGAGAGCGCCGATGTGCCGCCCGCGCAGTTCCCAGCAGCACGCTGCCACGGTGACGATGGCGGGCAGGGGCGACGCGCCAGGCCTGCTCAAATGGCCGAAATTACTGTGAAACTTTTTAGCAGATGATACATCTTAGCAAAAATAAAAAAAAAAATTTCAATCAAGATTGTAAATGAAAGCAGATGATACTAAAATCTAATTTTTATTTTGGGATGCTCAGTTGCGCCTCGCGGACTGCGAGCCATTGAGCCATTCATCAGTCCCCCCCTAGGTACAATATACCCAGGGTACGCGCTTGGTTTTTGAACTTCGGAGTAAGAGCTAGCTGACACCTTAATATGTCTTGCACTTTTGTGTATTAAGGCGACGTTACGAAAATGTGCGTACGAATAATTTTATTTCAGCGCCTTCTGCACTTTCGGGGTTTGGGTAGTCAGCCACCGTTACACATGTGTTTGGCGGGTCGACCCACCCAGGGTCTGGCACATACTGCTATAAATGTGTTACACTCGGGAGAGCCGCGAGCGTGGCGCCGCCGGGCGCCGCAAGGCAACAATACCATGGGTTGGTTGGAGCCTCGCCTGGTCCCTGCCTCGGCCCCGCTGGCCCCACCTCCCCCTCCCGACCCCCTCGCCTGGCCCGCCTGGCTTCCCCCTCCCCAGGCCTGCACACGCCGCCGCCGCGCCGCCGCCGCACCGCCGCGCGCTGTGACAACCCGGCCCGCTCTATACTATTGCGAGAGTACAAGCCGATGAAACATCAATTCTCTTTAGTTTCTTTTAATTTTATTTTTGCTAAGATGTATCATCTGCTAAAAAAGAAACTAAAGAGAATTGATGTTTCATCGGCTTGTACTCTCGCAATAGTATAGAGCGGGCCGGGTTGTCACAGTAGTGCGGCGCGCGGCGGCCGGCGGCCGCGTGTGCAGGCCTGGAGAGGGGGAAGCCAGGCGGGCCAGGCGAGGGGGTCGGGAGGGGGAGGCGGGGCCAGCGGGGCCGAGGCAGGGACAAGGCGAGGCTCCAACCCATGGTATTGTTGCCTTGCGGCGCCCGGCGCCCGGCGGCGCCACGCTCGCGGCTCTCCCGAGTGTAACACATTTATAGCAGTATGTGCCAGACCCTAGGTGGGTCGACCCGCCAAACACATGTGTAACGGTGGCTGACTACCCAAACCCCGTAAGTGCAGAAGGCGCTGAAATAAAATTATTCGTACGCACATTTTCGTAACGTCGCCTTAATACACAAAAGTGCAAGACATAATAAGGTTTTACTAGCTTTTACTCCCAAGTTCAAAAACCAAGCGCGTACCCTGGGTATATTGTACCTAGGGGGGACTGATGAATGGCTCAATGGCTCGCAGTCCGCGAGGCGCAACACAGCCAAAAAAAACAAAAACAAATCCCAAAATAAAAATTAGATTTTAGTATCATCTGCTTTCATTTACAATCTTGATTGAAATTTTTATTCTGCCATGGTTTGAACTATTGACCCTTCCTGCACCTGATGTAAGCCCCTTGAGTAGACATGCACGCCGACCCCGATTTCAGCGGCGGCGGCGTGAGGGCCAAAATCGGCCGGCGGCGGCGGCGGCGTTACCGGCGTGAGGTTACAGAAAAGGCTTACAATGCCAAGAAAATTCGGCACAATTTACTTAAAAATTAGATTTATGCTAACTATCCCAGGATAATAGAACAATCAGCCGCTGTCGTTGTTACAGACACGGGACTAGGTGATATGAGTCGGGGCAGCAGGACCGAAATTGGTCGGCGGCGGCGCGACGGCGGCGCGGTGTGCATGTCTACCTTTGAACTGGCCAAAAGTGGTTTGAAGGGGCTGCAGCGCTCTAATATCGCTCGCGATTTTGGTAGGGAAGGGTGCGCATCAGAGGTTCTACATTTTGAATAGGTTCTTACTCGAGAATTATAACACTGACATCGGGTTTTATGGTATGAAAAACTCAACTGGACCTAGCTGAACACGATGACATGCCTGAAATTGTGTTTCGAGGATGTATAAGTGAGTAGTAGCAAGCGCAAGGTTGTATGGACTTATATGCGGTCGCTGAGAGATTCTCACAAGTCCTAGCCGACTGCTATGGGTGGGGCAAAGCAGTGCTTTTTGCCTACATTCAGATGGATTGTAAGTAATGTTTCCAACCCATCAGGCCGTTTGTTAAGGGGGAGAAACCCCCTTTGCTTCCCTGTATCCGTGCCTGTGTACGCGCGCTCCTTCACCCTAGCCTGGCTCTGACTCAGAGCCGCAGCCCGCAGCGCGCGCGTAAAAGACCAGCCGTTAGGTCGGATTCTGAGCGGCACTCAGTGTCTGTCGCGACTGTAGCTGTGGCTTTGTACTCGAGAAAGAAAAGAAGCCCCTAGCTACCTTCGGTCACTCGAGTTTTCTTGCATTTTCAATGCGTTCCGTAGAAGGTTCATTTATTCTTAATATTTTCAGTTAGTACATTATGATTAGTCTCCGATCGTAAGCAAGACCGAAGTTTGATTCCAGAGACAAAATACGATGTCAACGCCCGAATGCCCCGGAGCCGCCACTGGCCTGTAGCGCGGGGCGTTTGGCGTGCGTGGCGGGGCGTTTGGCGCGGGGCGTGTGGCACGGGGCTCGGGCGCGGGTCGCAGTGTGTGTGTGCAGTGTGTGTGTGTGTGTGTGTGTGTGGGTGGGTGTGGGGACTGCGTCGGGACCCATCACGGATCACAACTTGAAACTTTTTTAGGCAACGGAGTTGCCTTCTAAAATCGCTGGAAAACGTGCGTGTTTTGTTTCATATGGCCCCTTACGACAGAAAAAAATCTGCTGAAGGGAATTCGATGATATTAAGCATACATTTAGAATGTAATCTAGTACATTCGATTCTGAAGTCTAGTTGAAATCTGTATTGCAGAAATTTTGTAAATTTGAATTGAAATTCGAGTTTCTATGGTAATGCTCGACTCGTCAGGCAAAATGAACAGGGGAAGGGGATATTTTTTCGAGGAGGGGGTAGGCCGAGACGAGCCAACACGGAGCGAAAGAGAAACCTCTAAAGTCTGCGTTCAAACAAAGCCAGCCTTTAGTTTCGAGCGCAAGAATGAGATAACACCACTGAAATTCGCACGTGACCACCGTACTGCCTTCTTTAAAACTACTTCAGTTTTACTGAAACTTGCCCCGGTTCTGCCAACTAAATGTGTGCCTCAAAGAATGAGTTCCAATCGTAACGTTATGAGAGCAGTGATTTTTTTCATTTTATTTGGTTGGCATGTTGTGTCAACAACGCGAAAGCAGGCCAAGCATGTCCGCCATTGCCGGTGGCTGATGTGCCCACCTCGCGACTTTAAATCATTTTTTAAAGTTATCGAAACGTTGACAAGGCGAACTGAATGCGTAAATAGTAGTTTTATACCTACGGAAAACGGTTTGGTAAGTTTGACTTCGATCTGGTGAGCAGAATTCTTGAAATGATGTACATTTACGTGTACCATTTTGTGTAAACAACGCCTTAACTCCGCGTTTTCCCAATAGAGCGCACCCCACGTCGCGGCCGCGGCGCGCTTGCCCGCTGGTCCTTCGCGTACCAGCGGTATTAGGTAGGGCCCCGGTTCGCCCCTCCTGTGCGCCCGGTGGAGGGGAGGTTATTGTTGACGTTCTCCTCCGGCCGTGACCTCGCCGCCCAATTTTTGCCGTCTGAAGGAGAGCTTTCTATCATTCTGCTCCTGTCGATTAAATGTCGGCCGAACTGCCGGAGAGTATTCATTACTAGTAACCCGCCTTATCAATTCAAACTTCGAATTGTTAAGCCACTATCTTGACTATCGTAAACTAAACAAAACCAGTCGGTCTTCTTACAGTCTTATTCAACACTCACAATATTTTATTTTAGTTATAGAAACTCCGTTGTCTACCAGGATTTCGTGAAATCGTATTTTTTTTTTTATTAAGATTTATGTGGGCATGGGTAATAGTCACTTGTTAACACTCTGATTGTGATATTAGCTGTTTTAATGAATAAATGTTTACATTGGCAAGTATCACTGTTAGTTTGCTAATGAAATCGAAACGGGACGGTGCCGTCGAGCACATGCGCGTTGAGCCTGGGCGCGGCGGGGCGGGCGCGAGCTGGACGTCAACGGGACGTCGCCGTCGATGGCGGGGCGCGGCGGGGCGGGCGCGACCGTCGCCGTTGTTTTGCTGGATCATATTGCACCCTTAACGTATTTTTTAGTTTGCCCACAGGGAGGACTGCACGGCCCATGTAATTAATACCGTCGTACGTAGCACATTCACCATACCTTTCTATGAGCTACGACAAGAGGCATTGCGGTCGGCGCCACCTGGCACCATTGAATTGCTAGATACCGTGGAAGAGGTGGTGAAGGTCGTGCGGTCTGCCAGCCCTGACCTTGTCATTGCTGGAGTTGATGATTTGCAAAAGCTGCAAGAGAACTTGCAGCTCCACAACAGGCAGTTTGCTTGAAACATGTCTGGTATGTTGCGGTCTGTGCTCACCGTCAAAAAAAGGTATGTTTAAGTGTGTTGCGTTTTAAGTTGGTGTTGTTGTTAGTGTTGGTGGGGGCTTGGGGTGAGGAGGAGAAAAGTGAGAACTAGTAAAGCCACTTAATTTCCTGACTCAAAATCCTGAAAAAATTCAAATTGTGTCTCTTTATTCATTTCAGAGGTGTGTACTAGTTCAGAATTTTCTACTTAAATTTTTGGAGGATTTTGAGTCAGGGGATTCAGTTACCTTACTTTTTCTCACTTCATCCACCTCATCCCCTCCCCTCGTTGACTGGGTGGTGTCGAGTAATAGAAAGTCGCATTATTCAAGTTCCCAAAACAAAATAAGATATGTATATACATAACTACTTTTGCTTGTCACAGACCTTACCGCACCATTTATCATTTCTATTTATTTATTCATTTTTAGGCACGAAGTAGCCTTATGGTTTTGTCGGCGGATCCGATTTTTTTTTTTTTAATCAGTGTGGCCCCTTACCTAAATCCTGATTTTTCTATACGATTTTCATAAGACTTGGCAGAGAGGTAGAACTCAATCTCCTTAGTTCACTGCTGAAATGCCAGCCCAAACTTAGTGGCCAATTTTGAGAAATTTTGATCTAAAATCTCCGTTTCTATGGTAATACTCGACTCGTCATGGAGCCGAGTCGGCTCTGACCAATAATATTATTTCGCGCGAAAATCCAGCCAATGAAAACGGTCGCCTGTTGCTTTGTACCTCGATATCCAAAAGTGTCAACGTAAGAAATGGTCACGTCAGAATCGTTGCAGATTCACGCTATGTTAAAGGGTTCACCACCAGGAGACTTTCAAACGTGACCACTAGCTGGCCGCCGCGGCTCCTGATTGTTGGTTGGGACTGTAATTTGGCCTTGGGCGGGGCTTGTGACAATACCGCCAACCTCAGAGTGAGTCCTCAGCTCATGTTTTCATTAAAAGATACAAATAAGTCTACCCTTGTGTTCCGTGGTATTGCGTGGATGCTTCCACAACTGTTTACTAAAGGCCTGCAACATCATTTTACGTGCTTACTAAATCTAAAACTAGCAAAATATATTTTGAGTGGCCCGCTCGGCGCCATCCCGCGAAATCATTTTAGATAGAACCTTTATGTATTTTCTATACAAATTTTATAAATGGGTCTCATTATATCCAGCTATATATATTATATATAAATTAATAAGGCTTTTCCATATATAATATATATGGCTTAAATATAACTGGATATAATGAGACCATATTCAACGTCAATTTAAACATATTGATCTATATATAGGTATATATAGCTATATATAGCTATATAAGCCTTAATTTGATTCCATTTAGCGGGATGTTTGTGTCTTAAATATGAGGCGGATAAAATTCACGATTTGGCCTCTCACAGAGCGTTTTGATCAAATATTTTTAATTTCTATTTCATTTAATGGTAAGTGTGTGGCAAATGTGAAACTAGGACCCTTTAATTCTTGGCTGGTGGTTCGATTTAGTGGTTGTCAAGGCGGGTTGTTGATAGCTGGCCCGCTGGGGGGCTGGCTCTCACCAAGTCTGCCTCTGCGTTCCTTGTGAATGTGTAGTGCCTCCCATACCTGAGTTAGGCCGCACCAAAAAAAATTTTTTTCCGGAACGTGTAATTTTTTCGATAGATAATGAGTAGAAACGTTGACCTGCGAAGTATGGGCGCGCTGCGACTACTCTAACCCGGTGCGCACAGCGATTTTCTGTCCGGGGCCGAGCGGCTCCATCAGGTGCTCCGCGCGGACCACCGACTTTGAGGCCCCGCTGCTCGCGAACGGTGCGGCCGAGGTGCGCGACCCGGGGCTCCTCGTGATCCCCAAGGGGTCTACTTTCTGTCGCTCACGTCCAATCCGCTGCGTCGCGACCCCCCGCGAGTACACTGCTCAAAACATTTTCGAGCGCGCAAAAACCATTTCTGCGAGATTTCTAGAAAACGAGTCGTGCGATTCGAGTCGTTCCTGCACGCGCGCGTTCTCTACCCATAGGGGTACCAGAGGCCCAAATGGCTTCCACCGGCGCCACCTGCATCACCGCGAAAACATCGAAAATGTTGATCCGGCCGGGCGGCGCTCGTTCGAATCCAGCGCGGGAGCGCCCGCCCGGGCCGGCTGGGCTCGACACCGGAACCTCAGCACCGGAACCGGCCCGAATCGTTCGGACAGTACCAGATATGTTCCAGGGCAGCCCGGAATTAGCCCGAGCCCGTGCTTGCAGCACTCAGGGCAGTCCGGAATATGCCCGGTGTTACCGGACAGCCCGGCAACCATCCGAGAGAAAGAATTTAGGGCTATTTTCGGGCTGTTCCATCACCCCGCTGCCTCGCACAGGATTCGGCGGGGTATTTTCCTTCCAGGAATTGCATCGGCCGGCGCGCTGGGTGGAGGTGGGAAGCGGAGGGTAGCCTTAAGCTTTGGGGTAATTCCTGGTGCCCGCTTCCCTTTGGACCAGGAGTCGTAGGCTTCCGGCTACCTGGTGGGTGCTCGGCGAGCAAGGAGCAGAACAAGCAAGCAGAGCTCGCTCGCCAGTGCCAGTGTGCTGCTGACAGCCGTTGTGTGCGGACGTACATGTGCACAGCAGGAGAGTCTCCTGAGGAGACCACGGACCACGGCACCACGCATACTTTTTGCAGCTATCGCGGACGACGTGTGACTTCGTATTATTGGCACGGTTCAGGATGGTAGCATGTCAGAGGAAGAACGTCGCGACGGACTGCCCAAGTTTGCTGGCGGGAGAGCTTCGCGACATGAACTCACAAGCAGTGTACCTGATATTCTAATATTTTTGTTGTGTTCAACCATGAACTATTGATCTTGCCTTTCTTTCCAAAAAACTAATTAGTTGTATAAGTGTATGTGTTAAAAGCGGTGGAAAAGTAAGATACATTTATAGGAAATCGGCCATGGAGATTTTTTACAGTTTGTAGGCTTCCACCCTTATGAGGCGGGGAGCAGGAGGGGAGGGGGAAAGCTGGGGTAGCAGGGGGTGAGGGGGGGGGGCGTAAAATTAGAGGGGATTATCGAGCCTCACATTCGGATTCATTTCGGGCTACCCGTAGTTCGGGCTACTCCGAAACTCATCCGCGGGCTGTACCGGAATCTTACTGATTTTTAGCAAATCCGGATGTATTTTCGGTACAACCCGGGTAGTTTCGGGTTGTACCGAGGATCGCCCGATTTTCGGGCTGATTTCGGTACAAAACATTTCTGTAAGGGCGGCCGGGGGCTGAGGGTCCCACCTCGCGACTTTAAATCATTGTGTAAAGTTATCGGAATGTTGACATGGCGAACTGAATGCGTTTACAGTGGTTTTGCACCTGCAGAAAACTGTTTGGGAAGTTTGACTTTAATCTGGTGAGCAGAATTCTTGAAATGGTGTACATTTACGTGAATAATTTTACGAATCCATTGAACTTCTTTGGGAAACGATTTTCGTGGGTCTGAAACTCCTGTTTTCACAGTCATTTCGCCTGTATAACATTTCGTTCGAGTAAAATAGATAGTTAAATTCGCTTCGTGCGCTAGTGGCGCCATCTCTCGGTAGTGGACGCGAGTTAAGTCGCGATGAGGACGCGTGAGCGAGCCGCCGAGCCACCGGCCTTCTTTTGTTGAGTAGAGCGAGGTCCCAGCCCAGCCTAAAACCACGAAAGGGATAGGACTGGGCACTCCCACCTCAAAAGCGCTCCGTTCTGTTTAAGGCGGCGGCGCCTCCCCGAGCCTTCTTTTGTTGAGTGGAGGTCCCAGCCTAGAACTATAGAAGGGAGGTCTGGGCACTCCCACCTCAAACGTTCCCCGTTCTGTCTATAAGGCGGCGACGCCTCCTCCAGCCGACTGCGAATAGTGCCAGTTCCGATGGCGAGCCAAGCCGAATCGGCATTGTCGCTGGTGCTCGGCCGCTCGGCCCCTCGGCCCGCGCGGCCCCTCTGCCTTGCCCGGCGCGCACGGGAGGAGAAACGTAGCTGGGTGGAAGGGGAAGGGGGCTGTTGATTCAACTCATGGACGGTAGTTCAAAAATAAAATTTCGAACGACACGTTAGAATAAAAATGTTAAAGCAATGTTCGAATGCCCATTGCACAACGAGCCTACAGTTCAAAAATCAAGCTGATCGGACAATTTTTGCTGAAAGACTAGACTAACTTCTAAATCGTTTGAGCTAGAAATCTAAAATTTGGCATGTGACTCGCTGTACTAGTGACACTGAGATAAAGCAAATTCAATAACATGATTCATAAGGCTAAAAATTTTTAATTAAATTTCTACATAAACCATCATCCACCGAAGTATTTTGTGAAACAAAAACATAAACGAACTTCGTGCCTACCAGGATTTCATGAAATCGTATTTTTTTGTTTTGGACTAAGCCGCTTGTTGGGATTTTAAGCCCTACGGAGAGTCCATATAAATAAATTTCAACTTCAACTATACCTATTTATGTATAATTTTTTGGCAGGTTATTGCTGTGCTAAGAGCATTTGGTGCAAAACACCAAAACCTGGTTGATAACCTGGTCAAGGCACTTGCAAGCACCTTGTACTGAACCCTTCTACATTTCTTTTCACCTCTGGAGAAGAAGTGCCACGTCACTGCCTCCGACCTCAGCACCATCATGCGGCACCTGCAGATAAAACCAAGAGACTCACAGGATACCGTCAGTCTCAAGTCTAGTGTGCAGAACCAGCGGACCATTATGGAGGTGCTGGTCCTTGTCAAGGAGGCGAAGGAGCTAGTGACGTATTTAAAGTCTACGGGACTCGCTGCCAGCCTCACCAAAAAAGTTCTCCAAGAGTGCGAGACCCGGTGGAACTCCCTTCATACAATGCTAAACTCTGTGGAGGAAATGTATGATGAGGTACGAACACTCTTTAACTGTAATCGACGCGCTCGTGCCCGCCGCGCCGCACCCTCGACGGCGACGTCCCGTTGACGTCCAGCTCGCGCTCGCGCTCGCGCCCGTCCCGCCCCCGCCGCGCCGCGCCCTCGACGGCGACGTCCCGTTGACGTCCAGCTCCCGCTCGCGCCCGCCCGCCGCGCCGCGCCCTTGTCAGCGACGTCCCGTTGACGTCCAGCTCGCGCCCGTCCCGCCGCGCCGCGCCACGCCCTCGACGGCGACGTCCCGTTGACGTCCAGCTCGCGCTCGCGCCCGCCCGCCGCGCCGCGCCCTCGACAGCGACGTCCCGTTGACGTCCAGCTCCCGCTCGCGCCCGTCCCGCCGCGCCGCGCCCTCGACGGCGACGTCCCGTTGACGTCCAGCTCGCGCACGTGCCCGCCCCGCCGCGCCCTGGGCCCTCTTTGCCGTGCTCGTCTATCTTAGCTACAGCCGCGGGCTGCGTGTCACCGTCAGCACCATGTCGTTAACGTTCTCGCGATTCGCATTAGCTCTTTGTCTTTCCGTTCCCTTGTCTCATCCACATTTTGTTTGATTTCAGATTGCTGCATTGCTTGGTGACAAACCTGGGCAACAGAACAGAATGAGGAAAATTGACAGGGATATGCTAAGGTGGCTTACCAAGTTTCTCCTGGAGTTCAAGGAGGAAACGAAAATTTTAGAAGGGAATGACCACCCAACCCTCCCATTTGTCCTTCTGGCAAAGCAGCGCTCTCCGCGACCACTGTGAGCCGTCGTTTGACGACTGCACCCACCTCACGCTCCTAAAAGAGAGATGCCAGCGATTTCTAGATATGAAGTTCAAGCCTAGTATCAAGGCAAAGGTGGCTACGTTTTTATGGCCAGATTATAAGGACCTGACAATGTTGCCAGATGATGAAAAGCAGGAGGTAAGTTTTTTTTAATTGCTCGTCGATTACAAATAGGTATTACTAAAATTAGTAATGGCGTATTTTGTAATAGGTTGTGGCCAAGGTGCGCCAAATAATCGGTGCGGTCGAACCCGATGCTGACGACGTGGTGCCTGGTGAAGCCGCTACCCCAACCCTCCGACCGCCAAAAGTTCCACGGTTGGATAAATATTTAAAATATAAGAAGCAGCCGCTCCACCAGCCCCCCCAGGACGAGGTGGAAAAGTACCTGGCCATGGCAGTGACCGTAGCGCCTGACCAGCTGCTGAAGTGGTGGAATATGATGGTGAGCAATTAAATGTCATTTAAAACATGAATGCGCCAACCCTCGTTTCAACACTTCAAATTATTATTTATTTTTTTTTAATTTTGCAGAACCGCCCTGATGGACTCCCTAAGCTTGCCAAGTTGGCTAAAAGGGAACTGTGCAAGCTGGCTACGGCAGCCCCCAGCGATAGGATCTGGTCGAAAACTGGATTTATTCTGAACAACCGCAGAAATAGACTGTCTCCCAAGCATTTAAATGCCATTGTTTTCATGGGGTCTGCCTTGCGAGCAGAATGCAAAAAACGAAAGGATTAAAAATATTTGAACACACACCGCTTGTACTTCTTTCGTCTGCCGAATCCGAAGTTCTATTTTTCCTAAAACACTGAACAGTTTAACGTGCCGCTCGGTGGTTCTGTGCTAGCATTGAAAAAAACCCGCGCCTGGCCTGGCGGAGTGGGAGGTGGGAGGGAAGGGGGCAAGGCGAGTGCCGAGTCGGAGCAAGCCCAGCCGTGCCGTGCCCTGCCGAGCAGTGCCAAGGCGTACCGCGTGACGTGCCGCACCCGAGCGGCCCCCCTCCCCCGCCCCGCCTCCCGCATCGGCCCGGTCCCTTCCACAACCCGTCTCACGAATCGGTCCGGGCCGTGGCCCGGCCCCGCCAACTGAAGCCGGGCCGGGCCGGTCGCTTCGGCAACAGTACGCTAGATGGCGGCGGGCGGTGCCGGACCACCCATCGCAGATCTCTGGTACGCAGCCAAGGCGCGCGGGGAGGTGGTGAGGGGCGGGGAAGTCGCGCCGGCCGGCTCGCGGCCGCGCCAGGCGGAGCGCCGCGTCATTCCTGTTCTTCGCTTGGTTGTATGAGCATCGCGGCAATGGACCTCATCAAAGCTTATAGTAGTGGGAGCAGCTCGGGCTCCAGCAACACCCCGTCTTCACCGATCAGTTGGTACACGAGCGGTGACACCCTCATGCTGGAGGACAGCTCGCTGGAGCGTGAGCTCAGGGATCTACGACGGTTCACCCAATCCCTTTCATCCACTGACGATACACCCTCTCATACTTAGCCCACCAATTCTTCACCCATTATCTTTAGTCCAAAAAATTTAGCTCCAATGACAAGTTGGCCCTCCATTATACACCTTGACCCACTTCCACAGGGTCAAGTTATTCCCGCAAGCCCGGAGGAAGTCCACTCTCCTCCCCTCTGCTTTCATCTCTTCATAACGGCCGCTGATGCGCTGCAGCCGCTCCGTCACCATCCGGTACTTCAGCCGCTGAGGTGCCTTCACGACCTGCATAATGTTATGTTAAATATATATATATATATATATATATATATATATATATATATATATATATATATATAGTGTGTGTGTTTTTTGTTTTTTTTTGTTTCGCTGCGTGTACCTTGCCCAGCTCCAGATCAGCCATCTGCCGTTCGCTGTTGCCCTGCTCCTTCTGCAGCTCTTTGATCAGGGCGTAGACGGAGGGGTGGTCCTTGCCCACCAGGGTGTTGAAGCGCCGGTGCCACCCTTCCGTCAGGTTGTTCGTGCGCGGTTCCCCCCGCAGGGCCGCCCTGTGCTGGTTCCATAGCTCTGGCGCGTACCGAGGTCTCGCCGCACGCCGCTGACCCCGCAGGCGACGCCCTCGCACGTAGGTATCGTCGAAGTAGTCGACGATGTTGAGGAGCGTGTCGGGGATCACCTCGCGCAGCTCGGCGAGGACCCCCTCCACGTCAGCGGGCGGCACGAACGCTAAGCTCAGTAGCTCGTGAACTCCCTCCTTGACCGACCTGTCGTCGGGGTCACGGGACGCCACTTGAAGACCAGCATCTTGCACTTGTCTGAAGACGCTCTGGCCAAGGTGAAAGAAGCATAGCCGGAGATCGGCGTCGGGGAAGACGGTGGCGACGGCGTTAATGATGCCGAGCTCGAAGTCGCTCACCACCGTGGTTGGTTCAGGTTCAGGGATCCGCGCCGCCCTACACTTGTCTAAGACAACTTCCAGGACAGTGGTGTACGACACTTGCTCCTTATTCGGGAGAAGGGCGTACACAAAGGGGAAAGCTGCTCCGCGGAAAATCCCGTGGATGGTGAAAAGTTGGGTGAAGAGGCCCGGGCTGACCTTAAATGTCCCATCCAGCAGCCAGGTGTCAGAGGTGCACAGCTTCCGCAGGCAGTCTCGCGTACTGAAGATGATGATGGGGTTTCTTCTCCGGCGCTCTTCCGCCTCCTCGTCGTCATCATCGTCGTCCTCGTCGTCATCAAGGGAGTCCCAGCAGGAGAAAAACGTCCCCCATGAGAGTGAGCGTGAACTCCCTGGGAAGCTCTGGCAGGTCGCGAAGTGTCTGGGGATTGGGTGGGAGTGAAGCCTGTCGCGTCCGGTTGATGGTCCTCTTAATAGCGGCTTCATTAGGCAGCTTCGCCAGGACGACCTGAACACAATGGACACCGGCACGTGACGCACGCACTCTGCCACATACAGTCCGTCACAAGCGCACCGTACTGCTAACCTGCGGGATCCGCTGCAACTTGTTTGAGGTGATTTGGACTGGCGGTGCCTCTGGCTGCTGCACACTGCTCGCCTTTATCTCGTTCATAATTTCTTTGGCCGCTATGCTATCCTGGTCGGGGGCGTGGGAGTGAGTGCCCTCCCTGACCAGGACAGGTGGATCAGAGACAGTAGTGGCGCGGGCTTTGCATTCGGGCTTGAGAGTACACACCCAGTACGTTTTTTCTTTCTTGCTTGAATGTTTGTGATATTGGAAGCCATTATTCACTAAAATTTTTCGCCCCTTTTTAGACTTAATAAATTTTGGCGCCATCGTGGCGTGATCTGGCCGAAAGAAGTGAGGTGTGGGTTGCGGTTGTTACCATCCTAACAAAGACACTTGTTCCAACAGTGGGCGTAGGGTAGCTAGCAAGGTGGGCCAAGTGCCACCGGGCGAACATGAAGTTGGGGGAAATGAGGTGGATGAAAAACTAGCGGGCGAAATTGTTTTGGGTATTATCGTTTTGGGAGAAAGGCGTTGGGTGAATCGTCCTGATCCCTGAGCTCAGTGATATGCGCGTAAGTACTCTCTCGTCGTTTTTTGTTTTGCCTGAAGACAATGATTTTTTTTTGCGAATAATTTTTCCACTGAATAATGTTCTAAAATAGTTCTACGTCTTCAACATGCTCTATGTGGCTATGACGTGGCTGGTTTCAATCATGTTTTTTTAACATCTTTTGCCCCAAGCGTAAAAAGATGTACGGCTGATTTTTATTTCAGTTTACGGCAACCGCGTAGCCGCCCAATGCGGCACGAGACTTCTCAAACAGAGTTCGTCTCACCAAGGCGGAGGAGGACGACAAGGAGGAGGACGAGAAGACCAAAAAGAAGGACGCCACGGTCAACATGGTCTTCCCGTCGGAGCCATCCACATCGACAGCTGGCCAAGATATGAGCAGCGACGGCCAGAGAGGGAGAGGCCGAGGACGCGGTCGCGGTCGTGGCCAAGGACGCGGCAGGGGGTCCGGCAGGGGGTCCGGCAGGGGTCGCGGTGGATACAGCAGCAACCCCGACCAGTACATGCAGTGCAGGTTCTGTGGAAATTTGGGACCCAGAATGGCTAACTGCAGAGCCATGGCACGGACCAACCAGCAAGCTAAGTGCCATAACTGTGGACAGCCAGGACATTTCATAAGGGACTGTAAAAAGAACAGTGCAGCGAAATTTGAAATGCCTAATGTTCCGCCGGATTTGTACAAAGCCACGATGCAATGGTTCTTGAGTCAGGGTTTCAAGAACAAAAAGAAACCACCCCATGTACCAAAACCTGATGACGCTCAGGAAAACTAGAACCAACTTCCACTGAAACGGTGGCAATGGAAGTTGAAGAAAATGTTGTTAACAAAAAGACTGAAAATGTACAAACTAGTCTTAATGAAAAACCACCGGTGATTTTTCCAGACATTCCTATGTTTAAAGAATGTTGCACAAAGTCTGAGAATCACCGGGAGGTCAGCGTTGTTCCTTGTTATATGTGCACAAATGTAAATACCGCACCAATGATTGACTGTAAAATTCTGAATTAAAACAAAAGTGGATGTATAGACACTGCAGCAGTTATTACAGTTATCCCAAGGACAAGAGACCTCCCAGTAGCAAGACTCGGACTAAAAGGAGTCACATCGCACAAAGCAAGCCTATATGGTCCGACCATGACAGAGTTTGAAATTGGAGGCAAAATATTCAAACACGAGACATATGAGGCAGATATCCAGGAACATATCTTGGGAATAGATTTCTTGCATAAATTTGATGCAATTATAGGCGTAAAGAAACAAGTCCTAGAGATTGGTGAGGGGCCTAACAGGGTAGAAGCAGCATTTACGTTAGGAGAGACAAAAAATGCAAATATTTATACTACGGACAGGGTACCCTATACAGTGAGGGCTGAGAGCAGCTTCACACTTAGACCTTTCGTGGAGAGAGAGGTTGCCACAATACTTAGGACGGATACGGTAACTGATGAGTCAGTTAGGGGAAGAACTGACGCCTGTCAGAGTAGTGGACACACTCAGGGTCTAGACTTGGGTGAGGGGGACCACACCCAGAGCAGGGTGGTTCTCAGCACTCAGGTAGTGGGCCAAGCAGTGTCGTCAGACTCTGAAGGAGATAGAATAAAGGGATCCCTAAATGAAAACAGCCAGTTACCAGGGGAGACTAAGTTAGGATTATTCGTATCTAATCCAGCATTTGGAAACAAGGTTTCCAAACTACCACCAGGAGTGGTAGCGCAATCAGGCATTATACCTTGTCTAACAGCACCAATCTCTGTGACCATACAAAATCTGGGGGATAAGTGTATCACAATACCAAAGTACGCAGTACTAGGAGAGGTATTTATCCTACACCCAGATACGTATGAAAAAGAATTTAATCAGGACTTCAAAGAGATAGGGGAATATGACGAAGGGGAAGGAATAGAAAACATGGAAATGGATGTAGATGTGGATGAAATAGCACAGGTGAACGTGGTCAACCATGACACAACTCCATTTTCTGACGCAGAAATCAACACTGTTCCAAGTCTTCCAGAGATAGAGAGAGGCGAACCACTTCCAAAAGACTTGCAGGAGTTGGTAGATAGATGCACGCAACTATCTGAAACAGAAAAACAGGAGTTGGCTAAAGTGCTAAGAAAACATCATGACATCTTTGCAAAGGACAACACCACGTTTGGTAAATGTCCCTGGATAAAATTCAGGATTGACACTGGTGATCACCCACCCATTTAACAAACAGCCAGACCTATACCAATTCATTATAGGCTGGCAGTAAGGGAGACTATTAAGAAATATTTAAAGCAAGGTGCTATAAAGCCTAGTCAATCGGCATGGGCTTCTCCTATTCTATGTGTGATGAAAAAGACAGGAGAAGTAAGGGTCTGTATTGACTATAGAGCTTTAAATGCAGTCACAAGAGTCCCCGCCACGCCTATACCAAGGGTACAGGATATGCTGCAGCATATGGGTGGCAAAAAGATGTATCATGCTTTCGATTTAGCACATGGATACCACAACCTAGAAATTCATCCTGATGCTCAACCCAAAACGGCTAAAAAATTACCGGAAGGTCTGGGACTTGCACATAGGCAGTTTGAGTTTACCAGGCTAAGCTTTGGACTGGCCGGAGCACCAGGTGCCTTCCAGTATATTACGGACCGAGTCATTACCCCAGCAAAAGTCAAAACACCCGAAAATGACTTAGGTGAAACTGTATCAGTTTACCTGGACGATATCTGCATAGGAGGAGACAATTTCACACAAATGCTCCAAAAGTTGGAAGCATTATTTAATAGAATACGAGCAGCAGGCTTCCTTCTAAAAGCCAAAAAGTGTGAACTCTTCCAGCCAGAAGTCTCGTATCTAGGCCACAAATTGTCTGAAAAAGGAATAAAAACTGATCAGAACAAAATAGACAAAATACTCAGTTGGCCAGCACCAACGAATGTAAAAGAAGTAAAGTCTTGGCTTGGTTTGGTACAGTACTACTCAAAGTATGTCCCTCATATGGCGACACTAGCAGCGCCAATATTTAAGCTACAAAAACAGGGACGAATCTTTGACTGGACTAGAGAGTGTCAAGAAGCTTTTGACAAGATTAAAAAGCTACTAACAACGGCACCAGTGCTGGGAACACCAGATGTGACAAAGGGACCTTTTACTATCACAACAGACGCTAGTCTCACAGGTCTTGGGTGTGTTCTAAGTCAGGAACAAGATGGTAAAGATGTCACCATAGCATACTGGTCCAAAACTCTAAATCCAGCACAAAGGAATTATTGCACCACCCATAGGGAACTTCTAGCAGTTGTAGAAGCCATCAAAACATTCCATCACTACCTAGCAGGGGCTCCATTTATAGTGAAGTATGATCACGCAGCACTGCAGTGGTTAAAGAACTTCAAGAATCCTACGTGCAAGTTGGCACGATGGCTGGAGAGACTGTCTCCATACAAGTTCCACGTCAAAGGTAACAGCATAGGGCATGCAGACGCCCTATCCAGGAGACCTTGAGACAACTGCAAGAAGTGTGACCGCCTAGAGGAAAGAGACAAAGAGGTATTAGCAGCCGGTAGAAACTCCCGCTGGCAGGCTGATACCATGATCGTCTAAACCGCGCGGAGCTCGAGTTTTGTAAACGTTCAAACAAATGAACGGAAAGGTTTTGCGTACTCAAACAATTTCTAACGTTTTCGTATTTTGTGTCCTCGTGGCTTAGGAGGGTTATCGCAGCTTTTTTACATTCACAAACACGTAAAATAAAATAAAACTAAAACTCGATAGTATGAGAAATTCAGCTACCGATCGGCTGTGCTACTCTAATTTATTAAAATTTCAATGTTTCCGTACGGAGAAGCGCATCGACAACCCTCCTAAGCCACAAGCACATGAATAACAAAGACCAGACAATAGGTTTGAGTGCTGAAGACCCATCCGTTCGTCCGTCTGAACGTTTTCAAACACCCGAACGATCATGGTATCAGCCTGTAGGCAGGAGTTTCCACCGGCTGGTATTAGTGTGCAAATGCAGCACAAGTAAAATTTGTGAAAATGACTGTACAAATTGCCTCTTTGAAGAAAGAAAGCAGATAAGATTTACTAATAACACCATTACCGTTAACTGGACAAAAGTTGTTCCTGATGGTATGAGCCCGACAGACATCAGAAAGGCTCAATTGCTTGATCCCGACATAATGCCTATTATGGTAGCAGTACAGGATCAAAAGAAACCTGAATTTCAGGAGATTGCGGAAAATAGTAATAAGACCAGGTCACTTTGGTTCCAGTTCAACTCATTAGTGATCAAGGGAGGAGTTCTCTACAGAAAGTTTGAACATCCCAGTGGTCTAAAAGAGGAGGAGGAATTACAGTTAATTCTCCCAACGAAATTGGTAAAATCAACGGTAAAAACTTACCATGAGCAACTAGGTGCGGGTAATCATTTTGGAGTAACCAAAACATTGGCATATCTAAAAAGATTCTTCTGGTGGCCAGGAATGTTCGAAGATACTTATGAGATAGTATCACAATGCAAAATATGTGCCAAATACAAGGGCCCAAAACACCACACCAAAGTTCCGTTGAAACTGTTCCAGGAAGGAGTCCTTCA
This sequence comes from Frankliniella fusca, assembly GCA_029379305.1. Lineage (NCBI taxonomy): Eukaryota > Metazoa > Arthropoda > Insecta > Thysanoptera > Thripidae > Frankliniella > Frankliniella fusca. The sequence continues at coordinate 209,792 of JAHWGI010001382.1, forward strand.
TGGACGTTGGCATGTAGATATCTGTGGGCCTATAAGTCCTAAGAGCAGAGAAGGACATGAATACATATTAGTTGCAGTGGAGGCTTTTTTTGGATGGCCAGTGGTAGTACCACTATATAAACAAAGAGCAGACGAAATAGCTCAGGCACTAATAACTCATGTATTCTCCAGATTTGGTGCACCACAGTCACTGCTAACGGACCAAGGAAAAGCGTTTGACTCAAAACTCTTCCAAGAAATCATGGAACTTTATCAAATAAAGAAACTGAGAACAACGGCATTCCATCCTGCAACAAATGGAAAAGCAGAAAGATGGATCAAAACGTTAAAACAACACCTGATGATATTGGTGGAACAGGACAGAGAAAATTGGCCGAAATACCTGCCATTCATAGCACAAGCTTACAGAAACTTACCTCATTCATCACACAAGTTTTCTCCATATGAGGTTATGTTTGGAGCTGCTATGAGGAGTCCACTGGACGCGGAACGAGGTTCCCCGCCCAAGAACGTTGATATGCACAAGCTCTACCCAATGTGGGTTCGGAAAACTATGCAGGATATTCACGAAGTTGTTGCAGACATGAATAAGAAAGCTGCAAAAAGAATGAAAGCTTATTATGACAGAAATGCAACACTCTCACTATTCCTGGAGGGGGATCTCGTGTACCTCTACTACCCCAGACGAGTCACGGGCATATCAGCCAAATTAACGACAAGGTGGGAAGGGCCTTACAAAGTCGTAAATCTGATCAATGATTGTAATGCCAGGATAGAACGGGTAGACAACCCGAATAAAAAGTTAATCGTCCACATAGATCGTCTTGCACGATGCCCGGCCGAGGAGGCAAATGTAAACAAACAAGACGATATGAGAAATGCGTGGTTACTATTTGTACAGTAAACACTGCCACATGGACGCTCGCGGCGCGAGAATTTAAAGAAGAATAACTAGTTGCTATAGCACCCATTGTTGAACAGCAGGGACGCCTAGGGAATGACGGATAAGGCTAGCGTCCCCTCAGTAGCGTCCCACTCCAGGTAGCGAACAGACCCAGTGAAGTGCGTGACAAACAAGAGAAAATGGCCGAGAAAAATAAGTCAGAGAGCTTTTTGGACACTGGAAGAAGGAAGAACACGTTTGCACAAATGAAAGTGACTGCGTCTGGTTTCAATGAAGACGGTTCAAGAAAGAGGATTGTGAATTTAGGCAGTGCAACGAAGCCTACGAGTGCGAAGCCAGACCAAGGCGAATTAAAAGAAGTCGTCGAGAGAATGAAAAGAAAATTTGCTCAAGATCAAGAAGCCTCGAAAGCAAAGAAAGCCAAGATTATTATAAACAAGCCAGTGATCAAGAAAGGAAAATTAGCAGTGAAAGTGAACAAGCAAAGTAAAATCAGTGACTCCACAAGAGCAGAAAAATCAGTGAATCCACAAGAGCAGAAAAAAAAATCAGTGAAACCTCTGACATGATGGATTGGGACATGCCTGTGTTAGAAGCGGACAAAACCCTGTCCATATCACTAACCGAGGCAGAAGCATCAACCACATTATCATTCCCTCCCATCAAGAAAATAGTGAGTTTGCCAACGAAAATAGTGCTGCCTGAATCACTTCTGAAAGATCTACAGTTGAGCGAAGATTCAGACGAGGAAGAATCCAGTCTCAGTGCAGAAATTAATCGTCTGGAGGCTGAAGTGAACAAAATAAGTGTAGAGCCAGAGGTGCAAGACAGACTGAGTGTGCAAGATAAACAAACAAGTAAAGTCAGTGACTCCGAGGAAAACATCAACGAGTTAGAAGCAGTGGAGGAGGAGATAGAAAAAGAAATTTCACAAGAGGAGAAAGCCATACGGGAGCTGGAGGAAAAGCTAGCAGAACTCCAGAACAAAAGCAAGAAAGAAGAACTCACCTGCGGAGGCATGGCATTTTGAATGCCATGGAAGCTGACTGAAGTGACGAATGTTAGCATACCAAGTGGAAGACTCCAGTGGTTAAGTGAAATTCCAAAAAGACTTGAGGAAACTAAAGGACAGTTAAAAGTGCACCCACAAGACCCCCGTAGAAATAAAAGGTGCAGGAAGTGTCATCGACGCTTTCATGTGGCAAAAGACTGTCCCAATAAACCAGTGAGAAAGTGAATCTCAGTTAACGTTTCGCCACCCAGTTAGCGAAAACTTGTGATAATGTATATACCAAAGCATGCTTGTTAAAATATTAGTTTAAGTTTGCCAAAAACCTTGATTGTTAAGCTTAAGTGTGCCAAAACATGCTTGTTGAATGTTAGTACCAAAATTATGTTTGTTCAAAGTTTGTTAAGGTTTTGTGTTATGCTCAATAAACCATAAATGAAACGACATGATGAGTGATCAATGAATATATTCTCATTAAACAGGATGAAAACACAAAGGAAAAAAGGGTTGGGACAACAAAGTCTTGAACAGCATAGAGCAAATATGCAGAAAATGGGAAAGTTGAAAATGAAATGGGACAACAAAGTCTTGAACAGCACAGAGCAAATATGCAGAAAATGGAAAAGTTGAAAACGGAAAAGTTGAAAATGAAAAAGTTGAAAATACGAGGAGGGAGGAAGGAAAAGACTCTGAAAAGGAAAGGAAATAAAAGAGTCACAAAACAAGAAAACAGGAGGAAACAAACACCAAAGCAAAGCAGATAAATTAACCTCACTCCTCAAACCCAGACCTGGAGCTGGTGGAAGGCTCACGATCGGGCTCGGGGGCGTCCGCAAGCCGCATTCGGTGAAGTTCCAACTGCGAATAAACAAACAACAATAACTAGGTAACCATAAGGATGGCGCGAAAAAGGAAAAAGCTTACAAAAGGCACGCGTAAGCAACGAGCACAGAGATAAGGGGAATTAGGTCCGTACAAAACAGTCAAAGGAAGCTTTTTGACACAAAATACGTAGGACCCGGTAAGCACAAAAAAAGGAGAGGCATAAGGAGCGCATTGGCCACATAATAGAACTGGTTCTCCATCTTCGGTAGCACGATGATAATTGAAACACACAACGGAAGACATAGCGACGACAGACAAAGAAAACTCACGCTCAAGGCTTGAACAAGGGCATCATGGTCCAGAGTTGTGACTTGACCCAAGCCGTGAGGATAGGAGACACCGGGAGGGGGAACCTGATTGATTTCCACAGCTTCATCGTCTTGATGCAAAACAATCTAAAAAAATATAATAATAATATATATATATATATATATATATATATATATATATATATATATATATATATATATATATATATATATATATATATATAAAATATAGTAATAATAATACTAAGGATAAGTAAAATAAAACATAATGCAAACTTACAAAACATGGCTCTAGGCAACAGCCACAGGATAAGAAACTGTCAAAAGAAAGATAGGAGGTGGGCACATCCAAGGAGTGTTGCGTGAAACTGGGATCCACAATCACCCAGACAGGATTCCGATGGACAACGGTAATGCATTGCACACAAATCTAAACGGAGTAAAAGTCGAAAGTTAACTGCCGTAGCCACGGAGAATTTAAAAGGTAGAAGGAGCGTCACTAAGCGTTACTTACTCGTTGAAAACCATCTTCACCATTAATTTTGCCAAAGTAATGCTGTACGAGGAGATGGGAAGTCATGATGAGCGAAAAATAGTAGCGAAGGATGCGAAGTAAACGGAGATGTAAGGAAGGAAACCGTAGAGACGCTAACGGACAACGGACGAGTAACGCGACACGGAGCAACAAGTGAATAACGGAAATCGCACTACCAGGGGAAGTTCTCTTGGAAAAGGTGGAGGGGGTAAGGAGCGACAGCCAATCAGAAGCAAGGACCGAAGCGACCGGCTCGGCAGCGCGGTTCGCGTTCGGGAGACCCGAAGTTCAAACGGATAACGGATCCGACAGACGGCAGGCTCCGAGATGATGAAATGAAAATAAACAGCACTAGTGTGGAGAACACATTCAGAAAAGAGAGGAGGATAGAAGTTAAAGAAATATTTCCAAAAGAAATCGGAAATCCAAAAATCAAACACATCAAGACGACGCAGAGCAACCTCGGGACAAGATCTACGACGATCAACGGAGGCAGAAGGAATCGACGCTGGATCAGACACACGAAACATCCTTTGTTTACAAGCTAAGTATCCCTTAACCTTAAGAGGTTAAAAGTGTTCAGCAAGTCAAAATTTTAAGGTGTCACGTAGAAAGGATTAGCTAGAGGGTAGGAGACACCTAGGGCTAGCAAAGCAAGCTCTAAGGCAGTGGTAGGAAAGTGCAACATTTACTGTTCCAGGATTCATTGTGTGTTGCAGGTATCCTGTTACACCCTTACAGCAACTTCAAGATCTCAAGACCTAATCATATTCAAACTGGTACGGAACCCCGTGGTTGACACCCTTGAAGGACTTGACTACTATTAAACAGGATTAATAGTGGGCCGGAGTAGGGGTCATACTAATGCATTGCTACATGCTAGGGGGAAAGTCAATTCGTTTTTGTTTGCACACTGAGTCAGACCAGTAGGGTTGAATAACCCGTAGGTTTGCACAAGGTGGAAGCCAACAGGTTTAGTTAAGGATTTAGATTTTGAAAAATAATTTATTGAATTGTATAACGTTAACGTTAGTTCAGTGAATCTCGAATTGTAAAACCAAAATTATGTAATGAAGACAAAGGCGAAGTCTAGGATGTGATGAAATGTGAAAATTTCTAGAGAGAGAGGGTTCTAAAAAGAGGGAATAGTGTAAATCATAAATTCTACCACAAAATTTATACTGCTCAACAAAAAAAAAAGAAGACCTAAACTACACACCAAAGAATAAACATTACCCATTACTATATTAATACTACTAACTACTTTCAGCATATGAACTGCAACATGCCAGCTCACTTTATCAACAACTATCTATATACAACTAACTACTAATGTATTTCAACACACTTAGCAAACTCAAGTGTAGTACAGTACTGCAGTAATGTCAATCATAAATTCTACCACAAAATTTATACTGCTCAACAAAAAAAAAAGAAGAAGAATAAACATTATCCATTACTATATTAATACTACTAACTACTTTCAGCATATGAACTGAAACATGCCAGCTCACTTTATCAACAACTATCTATATACAACTAACTACTAACAACAACACTGCAGTAAATAGTGTGAGACCAATGGTCCTGCCGTAAAAAGTGAAAAACCCGTTGTGTCCTACAGTATATACTGCAAGACACCCTGTGTCCAAAAAGTTTTAGTGTAAAACATCATATGTCAGACACAGGTTGTCATACACTAAAAACTATCAAATATTGTATGACACAACAGGTCCTACACTTATTACTGCAAAACCATTAATCTCACACCATATTCTGCAGTACTGTACGACACTTGAGTTTGCAAAGCTCAACTGAAACATGCCAGTTCACGATATTTCTTATCAAATAAAATAAAAACTGAATCATGCCAGCTTCAATGGATCCCCAATCAACCCCCAAAATAGACAACTTGCCCAGAGTAACAAAGCGTAGTAGGAAGCAAAACAAAGCACCATAACCTGAGCATAGAACTGATTTAAATCTTGATTTATATTCAATTCAAGCGTAACTGTGGTCATAAACATGTGTCTGTCAAGGCTGCACATTTATTAGAATCATTTTAAAAAACTTTTTACACCCTTAGTGTGACTTATTTACACAGCGCTTTATGCTTTGTTTTGGTTCCCAACTATACTCCGCCACTCTAGACAAATTCTCCATTTTTCAAGCCAATCAAAAATTTACAATCTAAACTACACACCTAAGTTCAAAAATAACTACATAACTAAATATTGCAACCAAAAATAACAACTAATTTCAGAAAATTGTAAAATACTTTAGTAAAAACAATTTCATTCAAAGAATATTGATACCTTTTTCTTTCATCTCATTTCAGTGCCGCAACTCAGACACCACAATCTTACTACCTCGCTTACCTTCAAAATAACCTGTAAATTTGCTTCTCATGCAATCACATCAAAACATTTCTTAGACATTCATTTTAAAAACTCACCATCGAGCACTTCAATCAAAGTAATTCTCTTGCTAACTCTTATCACAGTCAGTTCTGAAATACAACAGCTCAAACAGCTCAAAACATTTGCCAGTTTGTTATGGTCCGGGCCTGTCACTTTGCTCTTCATCGTTAAAGCAAAGCCCACACCCTGGTTCTCCATCACTTTTAGTTCACATACTTAAAATATGGTATCTATAATCAATAACACAAAAATGTTTGAAACTTTTGTTATAAAACACATATAAAACGTGTTAAATACATGCATATTTTTTAAAAAAAAAAAAACACCACAACAATACACTTCTATGACACAAGCAACATGCAACCAGACGTTACAAGATAATACACAGTGAAACAATGAAAGACACCAAACCAAACTCATGCCAAATGCTTCACACAAAAAAATGACCCAAGTACATATAAAATAACTTTTCAATTGCAATTCCATGACAAAAAAAAAGTTAAACAATAAACTGAAAACCATGCATGCAGCATGCAACATGCAACCAGATGTTAAACATAACAAAAAAAAAAAAAAAAAAAAAAAAAAAAAAAAAACAATTAACCAAACACAAACAAGGATTAAACAATAAACAGTAAAGAACTCATGCAAACTTAATTTTTTTTCTGTTGCTCCCACACAACATTATAACTGGAGGTTCCATATTTTGTTGGTTGAATACCCCGATACATAGCATACCCTTTTTTCCCTTGATCAATTTTGGCCTTCAACTGCAACACTTTTTTCTCGTCATAATTTCTTACTAAAGAAACAGGCATCCCCACATAAATAATTTCCTCATCCTCCAACTTGAAACCTCCCACAACTGCAACTCTACTTTCAACATTTAAACTGTAAATATCAACTAATTGATAAACTACACCTTCCTTCAACACTGATATTTTATTAATAATTCTCGAAACAGGTTCATTCAACTCCTACAACAAAAATTAAACAAGTAAAGAAATTGATTAAAATCCCATTTCAACCATGTAAAAAACCATAAAAATTACTAACAACTAACCTCAAACAAATCGTCATCATCTTTTGTACCATCTTCATTGGTTTCAACTTCAGGCTTCTTAATTAGACAATCACTAGATTCGTTAATTCGTCCCATACTTTCACCTAGACCATGCTGCTTTCTAACCTATAAACATACAATAACATTTAACAATACAAACAGAATGCTATATCACAAAATTAATAAATTGAAATATACCTACCTCTTCACTAAGAACTTGTTCAACAGCACTACCTACACCCACATTAGGTTTCTTGGTAGTTATTATTTCACCTTCACCTTCCCCTTCACCCGTCATGACTGCAGCAACCCTCTAAAACAGATTACACAAACTCCATTTACACCAAACATCAATACTTAAACACAATAAAAAAATACAACTACATTTTTTACACACCTTAAACAAGTTCGACATTTCCTATTCAAGTGCACTAAACAACGGGTATAAGTAATAATGCCTCACTCCTACACTAGCTACAATTTCAAACAAATCAACAAATACAACTACCCACAACCATCACCTTAGCAACTAAACTACTTAAACCATTCCAATTACACTACCATCAATTAAAAAGAATGAATACAAACCAAAGTGATAGAAAAAATAAAAATATTAAATTAAAATAATTTGTACAGTGATCACTGTATAAATCCTTCACTTGCCACCAAACATAAGCTATGCCTGAAGCTCACATTAAGAAAGACATTTTCACATTCACATTGGCATTCAAGTAATAAGTTTGACTTTGATAAATATGAAAAATCAGACAAAACATTTCATTTAGTCAAACGTATGAAAAGTTTACATTCCACATGATAGTCTCAGTGCAATCCTTCAACTATATTCTGTTGCCAAGGATATACCGGGTTGTTTTGAATAGTGGCGTCAGTTGCTCAACGTTAGTAAATTTGTAAATTTGTGAAAATATGGATGATTTTCGTATCAACACACCAGTTAAAGCGTGTCCCATGGCGTGCGGTAAGTATAAAAGACTTTCAACAAGTCCAATATGGTCCTTCAGACTAGTTAATCCACTTAAACACAATGTGACGGCAAACCACCAACATTTGTGGCAACAGATTCGTTAGATAATCGTAGAGGAAGAGGAGGTATGTGGCGAGGACAACCAAGAGGACAAAGAGGACATGGTAGAGGACAATATCGAGGAAGATGTTGAGGAAGCTGCCATTCATTTAACAATGGACATCAAAACAAAATTAAACCTCAGTGGAAAAAGAGGTCAGAAAGAAACACGTATAAAAGGTAAGCTAAAATGACACATACATTTAAATTGTTATACTGTAAATCTATAACATTGTATTTATAATTCATTCTATTATTAACAGAGACATGAACAATGCACCAACTAACAACAACAACAGCAAACAACAACAAAAGCAACGACAAATCAGAATCAATCAAGAATGACACACAGAAAAATATGGAAGAAAAAAACCCAACGGAAACTCAAGTGACAAGTGACAAGAAAGAAGACAAGACAAAACAAAAGGACACATTAAACAGTCAAATAGATAAATTGGAATCTATCATGAAGACGGTTACTGTTACAAAAATATAAGATTTATGATTCAATATTAGGTTACATTACATTAAGTACTGTTCAATAATTAACTATAATAATTTTCATTGTTATCCTTCGTTACCATTACTACAAACTTTAACAACATAATAAAACATCAAATTACTGCTACAACCATTACTTTATATTGCCTACAATCAAGTTTACTTCATTTCCTCAAAATCTTCAGACTCATCCAGGCCAATAAATAGTAATTTCTATTGCAGCCTTGGTTTTTAAAAGCCATGATAGTCTCAAAACAATAACGCAAAGAAAAAATTACAAAACTATTTAAAATACCTACAAAAATAACTTAAACTCAGCTATCCTTGAGTAATTTCAAAACCTTGAACATAAGTTGACTTATATCCAACAATAACTAGCCATCAGACATTACCAATAACAAACACATCTTTGTTTGAGTTGTGTGAGTTTGAATCTAAAATTTTGATTTACCTGAAGTCAATCCAACACACTAGCTGCAGCAATCTACTTTAAAATTCATTCAATGCAAGGAACGTGAACCGCTTTATCAACATACCAATGACATTCAACAGCAAAAATATTCATTTCTTTCGATACCTTCCCTTTAGCAAACAAAAATTAAATGTCCTTTTTAAAGTCAAAATAACCATCACTATCAGTAAAATTTAAGGTTGGAGCAGATTACTGTCAGACCAACAGATGACAAAGACCTTCGTACAACATGATAAAACCAGCTGTTTTCTTCACACACATTTCATTGTAAAAGCAAATTAATGTAACATAAAAAAAGGTACAGGCTTAAATCTTGTTCCAAATTCTTTCAAAGATTCCTGAAACCTGATCCACCTCAAAGAATGCATTGTAATCAACAGCTACTGCCCAGCACAAAATAGATAGAATGGTTTGGTTAACGTAATTAAAAAAAAAAAAACAAGCTGAAACATAAAACAACCATAACCATACAAACATAAAAAGATAAAACGTAATACCTTCATATTGGCCTCTCCATCATTACTTCCAAATTTCCTCAGTAACATAACCTTCAGTTAGCTCAACCAAATCAAAGAACAAAACGTTTGTCTCAACCTGCCAACAAACAAAAATTACAGCTTTTTAATATAAAAGACTTGAAACTATCTTCACACCACTTGCCATTACTTCGTCAACTATTCCACTAGCTAAAAAATACTTACCTTTCTGACTAAATAAGCCATGTTTAGTTGCACAAAATCGAAGACAAATAACTATTTGTCCGATAAAGTTCTTTCAAACAAACGTTCTCGCATTTAAAAAAAATTGAAACGCCACATAAATCGAGAAATCTCTTTCAGACACATAATCTTAAATCCAGACCATGTAAAAAACACTTGTTTGATTAAGTTCTACCTAGCCTACTGTGCTCTCTGCAAATAACTCCCCAGACTCCAAATCCGCTGAACCCAACACTTGTATTAGTACGCAACACTACCGACAGATGGCGCTGCTATCGCACAGTGCTCTGATATCGGTCAATACCCCACGCACTTCCAACTGCTTTCACTTTCTTCAATAATTTCTACTAATTCATACCATACAATATCAGACAAAATCGTACAATTATCATTAATTAATATCAAAGCCCACATCATTAGTCACAAGTTTATGATGTCAATACATGCTACTACTTTCTTTAAAAAAAAAATGTTTAACAACCAAATAATTAAAAAACCTAATTCCCTTCTACGATCAAAGCATAAATCTACTTCGTGCCCACCAGGATTTCGTGAAATCGTATTTTTTGAGATCGACTTTTCTTCGATGGCTCATCCAAACTCACGAGCACACCGATCCCGGTCATTTTGTCTGCTCACTCGCATGGCTCTCGCAGCCGACACGATGATCGCAGGGGTTTGCACGTTTGCACCCTAGTAAAGGTTGAATGTGCGCTCCTTCGCGCAGCTGAGCGGATGTTGTGCCCCTCCTGGCTGAGGAGAAAAAGGGGTGCCAGGCGGCTGCACCCCAACTTAGGGGTGTTTTTTTTTTCTTTTTTTCTTTTTTTTTTCCCCTCCGGAACGGTTCGTCCGACGGGGGTGGCTCCGGTATCAATCGGAAGAGGAGACAAAACCGAGGGGTCCCCCACTTCGATACTCGTGTGTACACGACCAAAATTACTCGCGCCTACTCGCACGCTTACTCACCAATACTCGCGCCTACTCGTGCTTACTCGCGCCTACTCGCCATTACTCGCCATTACTCGCCATTACTCGCCAATTACTCGCCATTACACACTCCCGGCTTATGTACTTTTTTGTACGTAGCTATGTAAATCTATGTGCATGCGTAACTTACGTAAAAATTTCTTACATAGTTACGCATAAAAAGGCTCACTTTTTACGTAATTACGTAAGAATTTTTGCATAATTATGTAATAAATTTTACGTAAGCTACGCATGCACATAGATTTACATAGCTACGTACAAAAAAGTACATAAGCCGGTAGTGTGTACTCGCCAATTACTCGCCATTACTCGCCAATTACTCGCCATTACTCTCCAATTACTCACGCAAAATACACGCAAAATACTCGCCATTACTCATCCCTACTCACCATTACTCATCCCTGCTCGCCATTACTCATCCCTACTCGCCAGTACTCATCGCTACTCTCATTTACTCATCACTCGCCAATACTCGTCGCTACTCGCCTTTACTCACTATTACTCGCCTTTACTCACTTTTACTGGCCCCTACTCGCCTACTCAAATTACTCGTGTGTACACCATCTATGGGAGTGGGGGACCCCTCGGACAAAACTGAGTCGGCCAAGTGAGTTTCAAACCTCTGCGACACCTGCAAGTGCATTTCGTGGGGCCCCTTGTAGCAAGGCAACCCACCACGCCCGACGTCACACCCTCCCTGTGAGTGCAGCAGCATTGCAAGTGCATCTCGTCGGGCCCCTTGTAGCAAGTCCAGAATAGACAAATAAAAAAAAAGGAATAAAATTAAAGGAAACTAGAAGAAATTGTCAGAAGCAAGTTCTCCATCCAAAAGGGAAAAAAAAAGGACATTCTCATATAACTAAGGTAAACTAGGTATCATGAGCTAAAGACCTTAAGAATTAAACAAAAACCACAATTGACAAAACAAATCAATCAAATTAAAGGAAACTTAAAGAAGTTATTGAAAATACACAATATAAGTAAAGTATGAAAAAAAGAAGAGATATCAAGTCAAAAAAATATTGTCATCAAAATGTCACTGTCAGTTCTGGTTGAACACTTTCGACCAGCCACTGACCTGGTTTCCACAATGTGGACAGGGTGCCCCCTGTATGTTAACGTACCAGGTTCTGATACATGTGCCACACACTGGGAAAGCCCCACAGTTTAGCATCACATAGCGCCCAATATTGCGTCTACAAATGAGGCACCTCCTATATCTGGCGCTGGCGGTAGAATCTTCACCATCATTGGTGAATTCTTCCTCTTCTGATTGAGGCTCCTGCCCAAGATTAAGTACTTGCTCACCTATAATTAAAAATGACTACAGTCAAGTGCCCTAATTTCGGACGAATTGAGCGGTTTTTCCTTTCTTACGTGTAGGCATGATAAAATATGAAAAATCTGTTGCGATTGGAAATACTGTGGCTCGAGACACGTCGGATGATACCCATGTCGAATTTCTATCAACAGATGGGAAGCTACAGCAATCATCGAAAGAGTGTCCGAAATTAGGAACGAAAGTGCTCTAATTTCGGAGAGGTGCTCTTATTTCGGACACATGCATGCATTTTGGCCTAACCGAACAGGTTTACTTTTCACTTAGGATAGCCTAGGTCACAATTCGTTGAATAACATCCAAACCGATTTTTTGACTCAACCCTGAAAGATGAAAACTGGACAGAAAAATGGGATGGTTTTGTGAACGCCATTAACCCTGGACAATTGTGCTGTAACTTCGGACAAAATTCAGAGGAGTGCTAAATTCTTCCTATCTTAGCCGTTTTTTCAGGTATCTCAAATCCGGAAACGGCGTTGTAAAGGTGATAGTCAAAAGTACAATTTCGCTTCTTCCTGGTGGTGAAAACATAAGTCTTTTGGCACAAACATGGAAACAAATGTAATTCTATGCCACAGAATGGGACTGTCCGAAATTGTAGCACTTTTAAAGATCGTGCTGTACCAAAAAACGGTTTGACTTAAAAAATAATAATTTACGTAGTTCTGTAGCCAAAATACCAAACATTCATTCGAGAAAGGACCACCCATAGGGCAGCTCACACCTACATGAGCCCATGTTTTTGTGGGAGCTTATTTCAAATCAGCAATTTTGTTCTATATTCTTATTTTTACTTTAAATTCCTGTGTGCTGTAAAATTTTAAAGGTACTTCAACCGACTTGACGAAATATGGTACTCTTTACAGCAAACTGTACGATGCCGTCTTCGGATTTCAAATATCTCAAAAGGTGACCGAGATAGGTTGAAATAAGCACTTCTCTGCAAACTGTCCGAAATTAGGGCACAAGTCCGAAATTAGGGCATTTGACTGTATTAATATTATTTTTATTTTTATTGTTGTTGTTATTATTGTTCTTATGATTATTATTATTATTATTATTATTATTATTATTATTATTATTATTATTATCATTGTTTATTTTCTGAAATTTTTGTTACGATTTCAATATAGAATGTAACAATTATGACTTATACTTTGTAAGTTGAACGTACCAGTTCTTGGTCGCAGGACCATTGCAGTGTCCGACCATGTCCTTCTCTCTGGGGGGTTTTGTTGAATAGCAGAAACCTTAACCGAGCCAAATATATATTATATGTGTGTTTCATTTTCTTGAGCTATCAGTTTTAATTTCTATAGAAGCCTAGTCTTATGACTCATCTCTCTGGTAGATATATTTTAAATAGCCCCTTGACAGAACAGAAATGGGTAAATAGGGAGAGCATTATTTTTTAGAGCGATGGAAACCATTTTTTCATTTTGAGAGCATTTCGATATACCAGTTAATGGTATTTTCACAGCAGATCATATTTCGGACAGAAACGTATTATACAACATAATTTTGTTTGAGCTGCACAAAAAAAAAAAAAAAACTACATAAAGTTTTTTTTATAGATTCCTAGAGTTTGGCCAAATTTATATTAGTTCAAATTGCTTTGAAAAAAAAAATAAGTTTTATGCGGTAACAATTTAAGAAAAAAAAAGCTGATTTTACTGGAAAGGGTTGAACATTTATGAATAAACAATTAGGTTTCTGAGAAGTTTGAGCAAAAGGGTGCTTTAAGGAAAAACTAGGAAAGCATGCTGCATATGTCCTTGGAACTTACCTCAGCAGTAACTGTCGCAGAACTAGCAAAATTCTGTCCATCGCTCTGACACGCAGCATCTACCATGGAAGATGACTGGACTGACACAGGCCCAGGCCGCCAGTTTAAGACACTCTCATAATGGGTTCTTCTCTCTGCTACTCCATGGGGATATCTCAATAGTATTCTTAATTGTGGGTTCTCTCCATGGGGGAATATAATTGTTGGGCCCCCCTCCTGGTAAACTCTTATTTCTCTGCTTAGACTAAGGCTTAGAGCTGCTATACACTCAGCCTCTCCCCATATCTGGGGGTTTGTCAATGTTTGCAGAGTGGCATCAATTAGCAAATCATTTTCTTCCAAAGGAATTGGGATATCCCCAGTTTCCATCATTTCCCATCCTAATGAAAGCAGCTCCGCCTCCATTTCAGCTCGATGAGCAGACAGATAATCTACAGCCATTTGTCTCAGCTGCAGGGGTCAGAATTGCCCCACTAGCTGGTGGCTGAGGGCTACAAATAAACAGTCTCCATTGCCATTGTTGGTTTCGGCCAACAGGGAGTATGCCCTGATTCTCCGACAAGTTCACAAACAATGTTTTAATTTCAGCGTTTGACTTGAGTCAAAGTTAACCACCGCTCGTCTAGTTCCTTTTCAGACTCCCTCGGCCACGGGTAGACTTGCTCTCTCGGTGCGTCCTAACCTTCAAGTTGGCAACGGCAGGATGTCAAACATTTCCCTGGTTTGCGTCGCAGTCTACGGGGCTGGAAGCCGTAGCCTGGTGTTCTTGTCTAAGCGCAAGAGAGCTACCCTCCTAGCCACCTCGCTGCGCTTTCACTTGACCATTCTAGTGAGTCAATATGAAGATGTCAAGGAATTCAAATGCACTGGAAATTGGACCTCAAATCAGCTTCAACACCCAACTCATCATGCTTTTGATGATGTGTGGCAAAATTAGTGAAATATTCTCTATGAGCTGATTGTCAGTACTGGGTTTTCAATTTTTTTCTAATTTCTGTTTTATCCTCCCAGGGTTTGCCATGGTTGTCAGATCGTAGAACTGAGAGCGTACCTCCCAGAAGACGCTGTTGTTAGAAACTCGTGGAACTGTTCGAGCATCCACAGACAGGCTGCCCTTCGGTAAGATCTCCTTGGTCTTGACCACAGTCTTAATTACATGGTGTGACAAACCCTTTAATCTCTTGTGCCACATTTTCAGGCGCATTGATGCTCTCTGTGGAGCCCGAAACTTTCTTGCTCACGAACAAGGAAATTTTGCCGTGGACTGTAGCAGGGCTGAGGCGAGCTGCTGCCAATGCAGGAGCAAAGATGTTTGGATGGCAAGCGTCTAAATAGCTGCCAGGTATGTAGATCAACTAATGTCGTAGTCAGTAATTCACAAGCATTGCTCGTAAACATAAATATATGTAAAGAAAATGGATGCCACTGCGATGCCAATGGGATAAAACTAATTTAAATGATTTGGTGAATTACAGATTGTCATTGGAGCAAGAAAATGCTAGGTATAGCACAAACTGCGGTCAACACAAGATAAAATCTACAGTGGCTGATACTCCCTGAAGATATTTAACATCCGTCTGCTTGCAAGGTGGAGGAATCTCCTCACATTGATTTGGCCCTCAACTAATGCTTGAGAATAATTAACTATAAATATGTCATTGTTGACAGCTGATGCCCGGCTTGGCCTTCCCGGATTCCTGTGCTCCTCAAGAGCCAACAGATCCAGATAGGAGTTTGTCTCCATTGCTCGGACTGCCTCTGGAATAAGGGATAATATATTACTTAGCATGTATGTAAAGGTGTGATGTTGTACACTTATCATATTATGTGTGGTTTTTAATGCTACTGGCCTAACAATTTAAATCTTTGGTTCCAGGGTGTGATGATAAGTCTCAAGATAGGGGGAGTTCTTTTGATCGGAAGAAGGGAGTAGGAGACTAAAGAGGGTATACCGGTATGTCTGAGAAGCCGTAACTTAAGTGGTGAAGTAGTAATATCTTACCTAAGAACAGGGAAATGTTAGGATGGTGGACCTGTGTCCTCAGACGCAACATCCTGTTGGCTGATTCGCTGACATTGTTGGTCCGGTGGTCAGCCAAGAAAACTGACATCATCTCAAACCGGAATCCTACCAGCCAAGTCTGGAGCACCCTCACAAAAATGGTATGGAGGACTGCATAGACAGCCTCTTCTGCAGCCTCAAAGGCGAGGGACATGAAGCCTTCCATAATGAGGTTCTGTGGCAGCAAGGGAAGCGCAAGGAGGCTTCTGACTTTTGACTTTGCTCTGGGATGCAAACGCAGGTAATGAGTCAAACCCATCGTCCTGCTGAGGATGGATACAGCCTGGAAGAGAAAGTTGTCCGTTGGTGAGTCTTGTACACCAAATGAATTGTACTTGAATTAACTGTAATTAATTGTTGCTTGATTACAGGTTTACTGAGGAAAGCAGAATGCCTTCTTGCATTGTAACTTACTCTTGAGAAGAGCCAATAACATCCATGAACAGGAACACTGTAAACTTGTACCCAAGCCTGCATTTGAGCACACTCGAAATCAGCGATGACCAGCTCAGGCCTAAATTGAGGCAAAGCCTCTCTTAAAGCCTCCAAAACAGCAATATAATCTACTCGCTTCCTCGACTGCATGAGCACTTGGACTAGAGGAACAACCTACAAACGACAGATGTGTTAGGGTGAGAAATATCCATTGGAATTGAAAATTATGCCAGTTTTTGCTTATTAAAGAAAGAAGCGCTTAGAAAGTGAAAATTAAAATGTTCGAAACAACATAATACCTCAAACCCTAACAATTTTAAAAGCTTCTCCGGTTCTATCTGATGCCTTATAATCAATCCGAAAATTGAGGTGATGAAATAAGAAAACATCACTCGAACCAATATCAGTCATTTTTAAAGTTTATTTGAAAATGTGAAAACTGTCAAAATTTTCATTTCCAATGAAGATTAACAAGCAGGGGGAAATGTCAATAATGGAACATAGTAACTTACGTTGTTGTTAATGGAAGTACTTATTTGAAAAACTTGACGAGAGTGTGGGCGACTAGGCCTGCTGGCGAACGTCCCGTCAGAAAAAAACAATTCTAATATTTAGAGTTGCAGATTGCATCATCCCAGCAACCCTTCTGGACTGGAAGATGATGCTGCGGTGTCCTGGAGGGCCAACAGGTGCCATGAAGATGTTGTCCTCCCCATCCATGGTAGCGGTGATATTTGGGTTTTGACCCATTAAATCAGCCAGCTCCTCAAAGGACTGTGGCACTCTCCGCAGATGAAGAGGGTCTGCCGCCTGGCGCATGGCTGTCCTTATCCTGTTCTGGGTGACACGGGCAGCCACATGAGGCGGATACCTGATGGTCAGTTAGGAAAAGTTCAAGTAAGTCAGTGCTTATGTCAATTAGAAAATGTCATGATTCCACTTTTTAAAATAAATTAAAAGAAATAAAATAAAAAGAAAAGAAAAGAAAACAACTAATAATCTGCATTTCTGTGTCAGGTCACACTATAAAGTCAAGGGTGCAGACTGTAGTGGAGCCATTTCAGATTGGACCAGCAGGCAATGCGAAACAGGTGAACAGTGCCATTCCATTGTAAAGTAACTGAGCCAGTTTCTGTAAGCATTCCTTATAAACTTGATCTAATGTACTGTTATTTCCTTTTGCTTGCAGGGACCAGGAACCAGGATGTCAAACGATGCTCCCAATTAAATGTTGAGTTCTTCTTTGCAGTGTAAATTTACAAATGATCTAAGGATTTAAATGAAAGGAGACTGAAACTTTTCTTTGTCTTCAGTCTGAGGACCTTCATCCATGTCCAATTTTCCCCTCTCATACAACAGAAAATAAATTAAAATTTATTGTGAAATTATCATACACTACAGGGGAGAAAAGGGAGAAAGGGACGAGAGAGAGACTTCAAACTTAAGAAACAAAACATATTTTTCACCCGAATTTACGCTGCTGCAATTGCGTTATCACACTCATTGCGGGCTTTATAGTACAGTAGTGATTGTAACACCACAAGAATCAAACAAAAATGAAATAAATAATTTAACAAACTCCTTCAAGTAGGCAACTGTTCCGGCATCGCTGCCGGGATGGATGCATACCTCACAGGGGCCCCTCGCTCGCGTTCGACTCACCGTGCACGTATCCTTGTCATGATGAAATGTGGCTGCTGGAAATTGTGCCTGTTGAGCCTAATCTCGCCGAGGATTTCATGCCGGAGCTGCAGCTCTGCACCCCTAAAAAGATCCGGCTGACAATGGTGTCGCGTCTCACTGAAACGGTAGCCGTTGACGAGGTAGGCGTGGTCGTCATCCAGGACTATGGCTTTTGCAGTGCCCCGGCAGTTTACGTTGGTGTCATGGAATACGCAGCGCATGTAGTAATACCGTGTACCGTCTGGTCTCAGGCGAATTTGGTTTACGTGGTAGTAGAGGCCCTCATTAAAGTGGAAGAACCGGGTCCGGCGGCGCTCCCCCCTTTCCACGCGAAGTAATCCCGCCATTATGGAGTGTTTTCTGGTGATGGAATACTTTTCGTACACTGATCGTAACCGGGTGAAAGCCAGGACTCAACTGACAATTTTTGCCCAGTTTGGCGCCTTTCAGGTGGCGAGGGGAAGGGGGGGGGGCGCCACTCATTGGCCGAGCGAGGGAGGAGCGGGGAAGGCCGAGAGACTGTGTGTGTGAGAGAGAGACAGAAACAGCTGCGATACCAGGCAGAGAGGAGAGGGGAGTGTTGCACAGTGGGCGATTGGACCCCTTTCCGTGCGAAAAAATCGTTTTATGGTTGGTTTTGTGTCAGGACCATCCAAAATGTAGGAAAATATGTCCAAGACGTAAGAAGAGTGAAATCCAAAATATTTAAAGCGAAATCTCGCATTTTTAGAGTAAATTTAGGTACTTTAGAGGCAAATTTTGCCTTAGATAATGAAATTTCACAACTACTTGATATTTCCATCTCTAAATTAATAAAAAGTTGAAAAAGCATAAAAATAAGCCTATTTCGTGAATTTTGAGGCTCAATTTAATATGCCGTAGTAATAACTATTTGATTAACAAATATAAATTCATTAAGAGAATTAAGAATAACATTTTGATTTTACCAGTTCATTAGTCAAATGAAATATACGAATGAAATGCACAACCGCTGCACAAAAAGAGCAGAAATGAGCATTTCAGAGAACTCTTCCTCGCCGTCACTTTCAAATAGATCGGTTCCTTTTAAGCCCGAAACGCTTGGCTCAACAAGAAAACTAAGCACAGTTTTGCAATATGTAAGAGTTTTGCGCTTGGGTTTCGGTCTAAAATTGTACAGCACAGGGTCACTTGAAACAAGTAGGCAATGCAGGAGGTCTGTGTTCCCTGAAGTCCTGTTACAAAGTCTGGTATGGTGCTTGCGAAAATGGCGGATGTTCTTGTGCCGCGACTCTAACGGTTCTTCAGAGAGGAGGCCGATTGGTACTGGCGCAACTTTCATGATATCGGCGCCATGAATAATGATCTAAACGGGGAAGAAACGTTACATATTTCTGTTAAGCATAAGTGTTAATTTTGTCCCTTAACGTCCCTTTGTTTATACAGTACGCACCTTGTGCATGGCACTTGGCATAAAATACCAATTGTACAGCCGTACGTATTCCCGAGCGGTTTGTAGGGCATAAGTCCGGAACATCTCTATGTTAACCGGAGAACAAGTAGAAAGCAAAACTAAAATCACTCGAAATCTCTCTAACAAGCCAGCATCAAGACTTTACGAAAAGAAATAAGTACATTTAAAACGCAAAGTAATTTTTAGTTAACGTAAAACGCAATTGACTAACATTTTCACCTGTAAGGGTGGCTGTTTTTACAGGGGCTTCAAAAAACTTTCGGCCAAGGTCCCCGTCATTAGTGTTGCCGCAACTCCCGGGTTTCGAACTGTCGACTTTTATTCCGAGACCTTCTCTGAGATTGCGTTTGATTAAAGTTTTTTTGCGTCTCCATGTCAGCTTTCTGCTTTTCAGTGTATTTCGAGTAGGAGTGCTTGATTGTCAGTCTGTATGCTACATGCAAGTACAGTTCCAGAAACCTAATCCAGGCGTGGAGAACTGATACGAAAAGCTGCAGTGCTGACTTATCAGTTGGACGTACAAGTAGCTCGTCAATTTTATTAAACATAGATGGCTTTGCTAGGCACACATTGCAATTCTGCGATCCAGTGTCCGAAAGTATGCTACTTATTTTCCCATCAATCATTGATAACACAGCTCTAAATGTAACGTAAAAAATGTAAATAATTTTTTTTCGCGAGTCAAATACCAGTGATGAAAAATGCATAAGATGATTTACTTGTGGCGTATCGTCACTTCTCTGCCGCTCTTTAAATGAATTTGCACCGGAACTAAATCGTCAATCTGACTTTGAATGTGCTCCTTGATTTTCTTCACAACTTCTTTAGTCTCTTTTTGGAAAAGGAGTCGTAAAGGACGGCAGTTACGGGGGGAACCTGGCCTATCAGTTTGATAAAGAAGGTACGATGGTCCTAACAATAAAAAAAGTTTCTCGTATTATTTTTAGTGGCCTAATTTTTCTGGGACACATGACGTAAAACTAAGTGCAATTAGCCTTTCACACTTAATTTTATGTTAAAAAACAAAAACAAAAAAACACTAGCACCAAAAAGGATTTGAATCTACCGTTGTCTGGTTGTGCAACAATTTGCAGTGGTACTGCAGCCGTAAGAATAATAGTCCCCTCCGTCAAATCTCCATCTGGCTTCTGGTTATATTCTGAATATGACGACGCACCGTCATACCCCCATTTCCAAAGAAGCGAGAAGTTTGTAGCATCAGAACTTTCGAAAAGTGGCAAATTTGCCGAAACAAACCGTGTCGCTGTCAGATCAAAAAAAAAGAAATTTTTCTTTCAAAGTACTGTGGTATTGAGCTACGAAATCGGGTGCGTGACTTTTTTTTACCTGCACACCAATCCTCATTTCACTTTCGGTGACTGTCACACTCCCCGGTTCCGGGGGATAGCAACGCTCTTTAGCGCGCCGCACGTAGTCATAGCAAGGCAATACGTCCACTCCATGTGCTAGCAAACATGCTCTTATGTAAATGTATTGGTCTTTTGTTAGGTCCACCTGGTCAATTAATGCCAGGGCCTCGTCATCACTGAATCTACGCGAAGCTGAAGGGGGAGGTGCTTCCCGCTGCGGCACAGGGGTGCATTGTGTGCCTTTTAAAAAATCTACTGTGTGGCGCTGACCAGATTTTCGCAAAGACATCTGTGCAGAGAACACAAGCTCTTCGATGCACTTGGACGCCCTGTCTGTCGCTGTCCTCTTTCTTTTTGCACTTTCCGATAAGTCGCAAAAATCTATGCTAGGTCTACCGCGTTTTGTATCTGAAATAATCATGGTACATAAAAAACCTAACTCTATTCTCCTGCGCAGATGTTTTAAACGCTGTATCTAACCTTGTGTCGATGTTGACGCGGCATTACTGATGACAGGAAAACTAAAAACTTCTCCGCCTAACCATTCCTTATTACTTGTTTCAAATCTATCATAATGATAATTTGCCGACTTTAATTTTTTCTTAACTGTTGAATATAATTTGATATAGAGGATTTTAACTATTTTTGTGCGTCTGGGGGAAAGTTCTCCACATCGCACTGAAGAAGCTCTGCAGAAACATATGGATGCAATCCGCAATACTATAGGGGTGAAGAGCACAAAATGGAGTACAGAAATCGACATTTTTAATTGTATAAATTCTCTAGGCGGAAAGAGTATCGTCGTGATAATATCTTTAGCGGCTAAACTACGCCGCCCAGACTGATACCGAAATAAGTGGCGGACCGTTTGAAAGCAATAATATTCCGCACACCGTTTAAAAAAGTACTTCAAACTAATATCTTTAAAAATCGAAACATTTGTTTTAACAACTTGACCTTGTTGTTGGCAAGTCTCGTGCCAAGAGTTTCTGACTTTTAAAATAATCGAAACAACTGCGGTAAACAGTACAATATAACTTAAGGTCATACCACATGATTTCGAGTAAAGAGCTTGAAATCCCTCCTGGGGACTGGCCCTTTTGAAGGTCTCCAGTAAGTCTCTCCTGGACACACTCATTTTCTATCATCTGGAGAGGTTAGGTTAGTGGGCGGTGGCGATGCAGCGGCCGGCCGCAGGAGTCAGCTGTGATGCTCCGTCCACTCCCGCTCCGTCCTGTCAAGTGAGCGCGGGCGTGCGTGCCGAGCGCTTCGTGCGCGCGCATGCAAGCTAGCCGGCTGCCAGTGGCGGCGGGTAGGGGGAGGGGAAGGGGTGACAAGGCCACCGCACCGCCGCCCGGCGCGCGCGCCCGCCACCCGGCGCAGCGCGCAGCGCCCGCCTGACCTCCCTAGTATTAAGGCTATTTTAGCGTACTTACTAGTAAAAGTCCCGACTTTGGGGCTGAGCTCCGGCCCTACGGGCTATTCTTCACGACACAATCGGTACCTCCCAACAACAAGCGCTCAGCGCTATGTAAGCCCCACAGAACCGCTCATCTTTGATCGAGTCTACACAGAACCGCTCATCTGCGCGGGCTGCCAGACATAACCGCTCATCTCTCTGAAATACGGGGGCACGCTTCACAACTTTCAAAAGACATTTTAATGTTATTAGTTTCTATTTCGAAAGGAAAATTGGAATCCATTGTTGGTCTTACTCATCAACAATACTTCTGACACAAATATTTAACATGAAAGCATTCGGTATCGCCTGATATTACTTAAAATACGAGGGGCATCATAACCTAACCAGCGCCCCGGCCGCGCGGAGATGAGCGGTTATGTCGGCGCGCCCAGCGAGATGAGCGCCTGTGTGGGGCGGCGCACCCAAATAAGCGGGTTTGTGGGGAAGAAAGGATTCTGAGCGCATGTTGTTCGGAGGTACCGCAATAAGTTATTAGAAAACATCTAACTTTTCGTCTTCCGTTTCTAATTCGTTACAAAATATTTACAAAAATGTAAACGAGAATCTTGAAAGCTTCAACACAAAATCCGAAACAAAACCGGATAATAAAATCATTAGAGAGCTCCCAGCTTTTTAATTTCCGGTCCTGATCTCGGATTGTGTCCTAAAACTTTCAACATTTCTGTTTAAATTTTACAATCAGTGATATTCTAAAAATTCTTATTTTGGACCTCAGGTAAAGAGAACAGTTAACTGGAATAATAATAAAAAAACAACAGGGAATTTGCTTGCCGGCGGAACGCGCTGTAATCGCACAATTTTAATTTAACATAATTAACTCATAACAAATTCTTTATTTCAAACGAAAACGAGTTGCAATTCAGTCACACCTCTGCTGTTAGCGTCCGGCTAAATTCTACTATATAGGCCTCCTATTGTTTAAAGTTGACCAGGGAAACCAGCCTACGCACAATTAAGCAAACCAAACCTAACATAACTTTAGCCATTAATGCACTATCAACCTCTTATTTCGAACTTTTACCAAAAATCAAAATTTCTTTTTAAGCTACCAGGGGGCGGCAGCCCCGGCTGGACCCCCGCTGAAGGGAGTTAGATACTGGTGGGCGATACTGAGTGGCAACTTGCCACTCAAACCCTGGAAAAAATTTTAAATGGCAAAGTAGCACTAGAAGCGATTTTGACATTTTAAATGGCAACTTGCCACTTGAAATGTTGAAATCCATTTTAATACCGGCCACTTTGCCACCTAAAATATTTCCAAAGGAAGTGTACTATCGACTGCCAATGAGGTATTTTCCGAATTAGAAGAGCAGGAGAAGTATCGTCTGCTCCCGGACCATCACAAAGCCTCGACCAAAATCAGAGGGGCTTCTCTCCTGGCCCGGTCCAGAGAGCACTTCTCTGATTGGTCGAGGCTTTATGATGGTCCGGGAACGGCAATATTCCTCCTGTTCTTCTAATTCGGAAAATACCTCATTTTCTAATTTTAACTAAAAATCACATTTTGAACTATACCAGGGGGCTGCCGCCCCCTGGACCCCGCTGAGGGGAGGTCGATAAGGAGGTCGATACTGCACTTCCGCGGATGGGGCAAAGTGTACTATCGACCTCAAATTTTCTAATTTTCACCAAACAAAAAAAAAAATTTGAAACATTACCAGGGGGCTGCCGCTTGTTGGACCCCCGCTAAAATCTGGCTTAATCACTCCTTTCGTCTTCATAAGTTTTCGCATAAACACATTATGCGTGAGGTAGATATTTCCAACAAGACTGTTGTCGACTGGTTCACTTTTCGCAGAGAGATATTTGAGGAAATCATGTTGTTTTTATGACTTGAGTGTCCCTTCAAGTTAATAATTATACCTCCCTCAAGGAAGGCGAAGTTTGCACTAATACTATTGAAGGAATGTGGGGTCTAAAGGCATACTTCTGCAACAACTATATATTTTATAATTTCCCCAAAAAAGCAAAAATTAATACGAGTACTAATCACAGAAATATCAGTACAAAGTAAACAAAACAAGAGTACAAAAATTACTAATCTGCTTCAGCAGTTTTAGTTTCTGAATCAACTACATCAGAACACTTCAGCTTATACACCTCCTTTATTTTCTCCAGAAATGTAACTCTTTGATCACCATAACCTAACCACCTCCTCCTAATCATAAATTCAGCTAAGTATGAGTCGAACATGGCTTTCTGCCTATTATATCTTGAAAAACTTCACTTCACAAGAGCCCACATTCCTTCTATAGTATTTATGCAAGCTTTGCCTTCCTTGAAAGTGACAGAATGATTAACTTGGAAATGCCTAAACCCGTGCAGGCCAAGCGTGGCATAGGCTTTCGATGAGTCTAAGTAGATGGTAGTTCTGGGCAGCACATTCTTTTAAATGAGTGGAATCAAAGTACGGGCATCCCGTTTAACAACTTTTGCCAAAAAACACTTGTTTGAGGGTCATTCTCTGTCAGATCACCATAAGGTCCAAAATGATGGTTTTCAGATTGAGTTGGAAGTGGTTAAGTATCATTTGGGACCACCCCAAGGACCCATATGTCAAAGGAAATTTTTTTAAAAATTTTGGTTTGGGAGTTATAGGAGGTCAAAGTTTGGTGTTCGACCAATCCGTCTCAAGTTATGAATGATACCTAATATCCTATATGAAACACAATACCAACTCTAGTCATGGTGTTTTACATTCAGTTTTTTATACTGATTCAAATGATCCATGGTTGGATTGGATCGTGAAAAATTTTTCTTGGCTCTATTTAGTAAAATCCCGTTAAAATGTTGTATAATTTCACTGTTTCAACTCTAGCAGAAATACGTCATACGTACAAAAATTCCAAACCATGCTTTTTTTAAAAGCTAATGATGGGTCGAACACCCACACCAAGTGACATGTTGGCCCCGGAGAATTTAGTCCCTTCGCCTTAGACTTTAAGGTTTGGAACTACTATGAAAAGACCGTAAAGAGTGACAATTAACTTCACTTGGTCTATATCTTACTAAAATCAGTAAAGTGACACATCTCCTAAATATTTAACTATTTTTCAACACATTAGTCATAAAATGATATTATGAATGAAATTAAAAGCATTTTATACAGACCTAAAATTAACAGTGATGTCCCCAAACCTACCAAAGCAAGTGTCCAAGCAATATATCATAGCAATAAGAAAAGCTTCCCAAGAAAGGAGAGCTTGCTACTAACCTCCAGATTAAAACAACAGGTTGACAGATTTTCCTCTATCTTAATAGTCATCAGTCTTTATTCGATCCCTTCACATTTTAGCCGTTTTCCAAAAAGTAAATAAGAGGTAATCACGGCTCGGGGACATGGAAAATTAAACAATGTCAGAGAAATATGTACACGGGACAGGGACAATAATAAATGCATGTTTACAACAGCCTATAGCAGCAGAAAACAAAAGTCACAGCCCTCGCACCAATATGATGTAGCCCATAAGTGCGAGAGAGACAGGACGAGAAGAAAAGCGCTAGCTTCATCGTATAGGTGCGAGGGCTGTGACTTTTGTTTTCTGCTGCTATAGGCTGTTGTAAACATGCATTTATCACGGATCCATTTATTATTGTCCCTGTCCCGTGTACATATTTCTCTGACATTGTTAATTTTCCATGTCCCCGAGCCGTGATTACCTCTTATTACTTTTTGGAAAACGGCTAAAATGTGAAGGGATCGAATAAAGACTGATGACTATCAAGATAGAGGAAAATCTGTCAACCTGTTGTTTTAATCTGGAGGTTAGTAGCAAGCTCTCCTTTCTTGGGAAGCTTTTCTTATTGCTATGATTTATTGCTTGGACACTTGCTTTGGTAGGTTTGGGGACATCACTGTTAATTTAGGTCTGTATAAAATGCTTTTAATTTCATTCATAATATCATTTTATGACTAATGTGTTGAAAAATAGTTAAATATTTAGGAGATGTGTCACTTTACTGATTTTAGTAAGATATAGACCAAGTGAAGTTAATTGTCACTCTTTACGGAAAGTCTAAGGCGAAGGGACTAAATTCTCCGGGGCCAACATGTCACTTGGTGTGGATGTTCGACCCATCATTAGCTTTTAAAAAAAGCATGGTTTGGAATTTTTGTACGTATGACGTATTTCTGCTAGAGTTGAAACAGTGAAATTATACAACATTTTAACGGGATTTTACTAAATAGAGCCAAGAAAAATTTTTCACGGTCCAATCCAACCATGGATCATTTGAATCAGTATAAAAAACTGAATGTAAAACACCATGACTAGAGTTGGTATTGTGTTTCATATAGGATATTAGGTATCATTCATAACTTGAGACGGATTGGTCGAACACCAAACTTTGACCTCCTATAACTCCCAAACCAAAATTTTTAAAAAAATTTCCTTTGACATATGGGTCCTTGGGGTGGTCCCAAATGATACTTAACCACTTCCAACTCAATCCGAAAACCATCATTTTGGACCTTGTGGTGATCTGACAGAGAATGACCCTTGAGCCCTGCTCAGCACCACTAAAAACCCACTACCGGCATACACTCTTCTTCCCCTTATTATGCTTTCTCTTATTATTAACCTACACCAAATTATAAAACGTCACATAACAAATTTTCAATCCAGCGATTAAACTAACCAAAACAATTTACTCATTCATCAGTACACTTACGAGAATAAATGATTAACCTGTCCTTTTTCCTTCCGACACACAAAACACCGACGCGTCATATTTACTCAGATTCTTTTACAATTAATTCTTTTTTCTTTCTAATTCCAATTTCTAACCTTCCAAATCAGTTCACAGCAGCCGGCATCCATTAGCGTTTGCCCGCGTACGTTAACTCAAATTACATACGTAACCAACATTACAACGACAAAACACGAGATCATGATTCGATCGAATAAGTTTAAATTGACTGCTTAAATTCAACACGACTTGTTTAATTTGTAAAGAATAATCAAAAATAATATAAATGAACTTCAAATACAGTCTAAATTCATTAAGTCAAAATTTAGTTTCATTTCGTTGAGGTTGGCGGCAGTGTAGTGTCAACTCCAGAAAAGCTTGCCGTTCGGATCAGTACGGCACGCCTGTCAGTGTGGCTTCGCTAATTAAATTAAATTAGATTAAGTTTAAATTTAAATTAAATTAGATTGCTCAGCCAATTATTTTTAATCGCCTTTAGCTCGGTTTTGCGGACGAACGCGGACGAGGGGCAGATGAGACTAGTTAGAGGACACTCATAAGTGTTCATTTATGCCATGATGTCCGTTTAATGTCGATTTATTCGAAACTATTTTGTCACTTTTCGGTAATTTTTTGTATATTTTCCGTTGTAAAAGACCGTTGCGTGGGTTATGGATACCCTCACCCAATACCCTCGAAAGAGGTGCCTATGAGGCCCTGAAAACCGCTGGCAGATCACCTAGTTGCTACTTACTATATCCCGATAGCGGCGAACGAAGAATGTTTTTTAATGTCGTTTTTTTGCCTTTTTCTGACATAAAACCGCCCCTAGGTCCTAAACGCGGATGAGTTGGATCAAAACTATTATCGCACATTATGCGTCGATCATGCACCTATGAAAGCCCATCACCCGTTTCAGCTGATCGGCACATCGACTTGGCTGAATTTTTCGCACGGAAAGGGGTCCAATCGCCCACTGTGTGTTGCCGGCCGCTGCAGCGGTTGGGTGGTTGGGTACACTTGAAACGTCCTGGGCCCGTTTAACGCGTTAGCTATGGATATTTTTTTTCTTTCTTCAGTTTACCAATATTGTGCTGACAACTCAATCTCTATTTTTCTTTCTTTTTCAGGGAGCTGTCGAGTCTGCCTGATCCGGCGGCCCGATTCCATGCTGGCCTGCCGCCATGTCTTCTGCGGCATTTGTCTGACAGAATGGAAGAAGGCCGCCGGAACATGTCCCATTTGCAGAAAGGGATTCCGCAAGTGGAAGCCCTTGTTTTAATTTTTATATTGAACTGTTTTTACGTCGTATATGTGTGTACGTTCATCATCACCTCCGTGGTTTTGTTCTGGAAACCATAGTTTTAATTTTTGATTTAATTTTACACGTGTGTAAAATTGCATTCTCTCCGTGATGGCAATTATTGAAATTAACGTGAGCTTATACAATAAATAAATGATTAGAAATGTATTTTACATGGCTTGTCAATTGTTGTCCATTGTCATCAGAACAGAACAGAATCCGAGACATGCTGATGTCTGTGTTTACAGTTACAGGTCTTGAAACACTTGTTGGCATGAGTGTCGAACTTTGTCACACACGCTTGAATGGATGGTTGCGCGTGTGTGACCGTGGCTATTCGCGAAACCGCGGGGCTTAGCGGAAGGGGTTGCTGCGGGTCCTCGCGGAACCGCGGAAGATGTTCGCGCGTCTGCGGGGAACAGCCACGGATCTGCGGGGAATGACCACGGGGATAGCGCAGCACTGGTGCGGTGCGGTGGCGGCGTGCGCTGTAGTGCCCCGAGGCACTCCGAACCGCTCCGAACCCCCACCACAACGCTTGCCCGCACATTTACGCTTACGCTTTTCGCTTACGATTTCGAGGCGCGTCTTAACTTGATATAACATGTGAGAAAAACCACGGTAAATACCTACGGTACGCGCCGTTACTATGTTACCGGGTCCCGGACTGTAATTTTCGACTGCGGTCCGAATCTTACGGTACACACCGTAGCCTGCAAATATGTTGGGGAATTTTAATGGCGCACATTCTATCAACAATGAAATACAGTCAGTACCGTAATAACAAGCTATGTTCTTACCGTACAGACCGTGGGCGTAATGTAACTC
The DNA here is from genome assembly GCA_029379305.1 of Frankliniella fusca. Classification (NCBI taxonomy): domain Eukaryota; kingdom Metazoa; phylum Arthropoda; class Insecta; order Thysanoptera; family Thripidae; genus Frankliniella; species Frankliniella fusca. The sequence continues at coordinate 239,071 of JAHWGI010001382.1, forward strand.
CCTACGGTATTTTTAACTGTAGGCCGGAGCGAGCCGGAGCGTGGCAAATGTTGGGCCGGTAAAAATCACCCAAATCTAATCAGAGCATTGGTTGCTGTGCAACTGATGCCGCTGCAGGGCGATAAAACTCACGAAAAAAATTTCCCTGGGAAGAATCATCGCGCGATGATTTTTCCCCCCGGAAAAAAATCAGCGCACGATTATACTTCCCCTTCCTCTCTCCTGGAAGGGGGGGAAGGATCATCGTGCGATGATTTTTCTCCCTATGAAAGGGGGAAGAACCATCGTGCGATGATCTTTCCCCCCCGACAGGAGACAAGAGGGGGAAACATTATCGTGCGAACATATTACCGGAGGGAAATATCATCGCGCGATGATTCTTCCCCCCTGTACAAGTGAACCCCAACTGCAAATAATGCATAGTTCGTTACGATATCCTGCAAATAACTGCTCAAAAGTATGCACGACGATACTTCCCCCCTCAGGCGGTGACGAAGGACTGGGAGGGAAGAATCATCGCGCGATGATACTTCCCCCGTGTACCTACGCAGAGGTGGGAGGGAAAAATCGTCGAAGTGGGGGAAAAATAGCAGCGCGATGATACTTCCCCCCTGTACTCACCCAGAGGTGGGAGGGAAAAACCGTCGCAGGAAGGGAAGAATCATCGCGCGATGATACTTCCCCCCTGTACCTACGCTGAAGTGGGAGGGAAAAATCGTCGCAAGGAGGGAAGAATCATCGCGCGATGATACTTCCCCCGTGTACCTTCGCAGAGGTGGGAGGGAAAAATCGGCGCAGTGGGGGAAAAATAGTAGCGCGATGATACTTCCCCCCTGTACTCAACCAGAGGTGGGAGGGAAAAACCGTCGGAGGGAGGGAAGAATCATCGCGCGATGGTCCTTCTCCCGGCAGAATTAAATCCTCGAGTAAACCGAACACGATTTTATTTCTCAATCTTTCAATAAATGTCCGACATTGATTTGTTGTATATTTTTTTTTCAACCAGTAACAAAATCAACGTGAGTAAACAAACTATAAGATTCATGCTCTTCCGTTGAAGGAATATCCTATGAGGTAAGTCTAGTTTTTATAAGGATTTACTTTCCTTGTGAAAATTGCCCTTCAAACATACTTTACTCTTTTTTCTCTTCAAAATAGTAAAACACTGAAAATTCTTAGATGTTTCTGTGATAAAAATGTTAGTAAAATTCCTAACAATTTTGTTGTTAGTTTAAATAACGTTAAGGTTTTAATAAGCCTGTTGTGAATATTTACAAATTGTGTTTTGAGAATTCATATCTGGTTGTTAGATTTAAGAAAGTTTGTGAGAATGAAGAACGGTTTTAGGTTTCCTCAAAATTTTATAATTATTCGTTACACATTATAACTTATTTTTGAAGCGATTATGAGCTGTCACAAATGTTAAATGTTCAAAATATTAGCAAAAGACAAATGTTGTGTTGAAACATAAAGGCTATAGTTATATTGTGAATTACAGGGAGTAAATCACGTGAACAGAGTGGACTATTAACGCGGTCTAGAGTTACTAAAGGACGAGTAATAAGTCACTGGGGCTTGTCGACGAGCTACACCCGCGTAGCCGTCGCGGCTGTGATCACGGGTGCCTCGCAGCCGAGTGCATAACGGTGCGGGCTTCTATCCCGTAGGGCAGTGGTTCGACTCCATGTAAGTTAGTGCAATTTGCTGTTACTAACTAGGAAAAGTTAACACTTAAGGCTGAGCCAAAAATTTCACTTTTCTGAAACAGATTATATTAAAATTTAGTTGTTCTGATCTAGTTTTATTATGAAATTCTAAGTACATTTTGCTGGTTTGCAAACGATTTCTTAATTTCTGTGACTATAAACTATAAATATAATTAAAAGATTTTTAAGAACGGTATTTCGTCCATATCTCTGGCAGTAAGCTTGAGTTGCATTAGATAGACTCATCAACCAGTAATCATAATTTCTTTTCTAAATAGTTTAGTTTGTTGGTTTACAAGAACATTAAATTTTACCTTGCATGGCTCTGGCAGCAAGCTTGAGTTTTCATCTAAAATAAAGTTTCAAGTCCCAGACATTTATTTTGCGATAAAATTGTATTGCTCAGAAACTTAACTATGCAGCAGCGACCCTGGCAGACCGCCTTTTAGTGTCCGTCCTGCAGCTCACTCAGGAATTTTCACCTAAGACTGACCTATAAACAAGTTATGATAATTTCTTTTCTAAAAAGTTCAGTTAATTATTTCATAAGAATATATCATTCAACCTCGCATGACTCCGGGAGCAAGCCCAGTTCATGTCTAAGATTAAGATTACGGTGCCAGAGAATACAGGGTGAGCGACTTTGTATCTGCCAGACTTCGGGAGCGGATAGGGGACATTTAGACGAGTATTTTGATATAAGACACTTGGGGTCGGAAATCAAAATTACGCCCGCTAGAGGGAAATTAAATTTCGGAACCGAGCGCCGGCAGGTAGGCTACCCACCCGGATGGCAGCCTAGGAGCGGCGTGGCGTGGCGTAGCTCAGCTTCCCCACGACACTGCGGTCCTCCCTGGCGTTGCCACGGGCCTCCACCGCGAGGCCGCGGGCCTCAACGGCGGGGCAGAACTCACGGGCCAGACCCACAGTCTCGTCGGAGAGGCTCGCGGTCTCGCGGGAAACGTGCATAGGCGTAGAGGTGCGTCGCGAGCTCGCGAGGTATCCCTAACTACCGTTTATGTCTTAGACTGGAAACCCACTACTTAAGCGCAAAATTGTGAGCATTTCCGATTTGGGTTGCCTACCTGCCGGCGCTCGGTTCCGAAATTTAATTTCCCTATAGCGGGCGTAATTTTGATTTCCGACCCCAAGTGTCTTATATCAAAATACTCGTCTAAATGTCCCCTATCCGCTCCCGAAGCCTGGCAGATACAAAGTCGCTCACCCTGTATTTTGGGTTGAAGTTGTATGGCTAAACGGCGTAAAATCCCCCAACTATGCAGCAGCGACCCTGGCAGACGGCCTTTTTGTGTCCGACATGCAGCTCACTCAGGATTTATTTGCCAAAGATTTGGTTATAAACAAGTTATCATACTTTCTTTTCCAAAAATAATACTTAGTTATTTATAAGAACATTTCATTTTACCTTGCATGGCTCTGGCAAAAAGCTTGAGTTATAGCGGTTGTATCAGCTTAAGCGAGTGCTGTCGCGACAGCACGACAGCACCCGCCCCAAACACCCAATTTTCCCAATCGATCCTTCAATTTAGAAAAGAAATTTCCTCCCGGCTCAAAAACATTTATTTTCCGATTCCGAAAAAAATATAAATAATGCGTTTCAATAGGAAATATGAAAGGGGTGTTCAGGGCAGGTGCTGTCGTGCTGTTGCTGTCATGCTGTCGCCTGGAGACCTTCATATTTCATATTTTAACGCATTATGATATTTTATCGGAATAGGAAAGTGAATGTTTTAGAACCGGGAGGAAATGTCTTTTCTAAATTGAAGGATCGATTGGGAAAATCGGGTGTTTTGGGCAGGTGCTGTGGTGCTGTTGCTGTCGTGCTGTCGCGACAGCACTCGCTTAAGCTGATGCAGGCGCGTATTAAGCGATCGCTGTGGCCTCTAGACAGCCGCCTGAAAGGTAGGCAAATTGTGCTACAAAACCCCTGTGTGTAGGCAACCTGAAGGGCACCGCCCCCCCTGTCGGTCGGACCTTAATACGCCCCTGAGCTGATGCGGCCATAGTCTAAGATAAAGATTAAGTTCCCAAAGATTAGGCAAAGTATAAATGCTCTTTTTAAAGAAGACTTTCCTCATAGGATATTTCTTCAATAAGGTGAAAAAAAAAATCTAATAGTTTTAACTCACGTTACTATTGTGATTATTGGAAAAAATTACAACAAATAAATGTTGGAGATTAAGAGAAAGACTGAGAAAAAAAGAAGGGGTTCGGTTTAATCGAGGATTTTAATTCTGCCGGGGGAAAGTATCATCGTGCGATGATTCTTCCCTTCCTGCGACGATTTATCCCTCCCACTTCTGCGTAGGTACAGGGGGGAAGTATCATCGCGCGATGATTCTTCCCTCCCTGCGACGGTTCTTCCCTCCCACCTCTGGGTGAGTACTGGGGGGAAGTATCATCGCGCTACTATTTTTCCCCCACTGCGACGATTTTTCCCTCCCACCTTGGCGTAGGTACACGCACTGAGAAAAAAAATTAGCTGGGTAGCTAAAACTTTGCAACTGGTGCTAAGAATAATTGCAATATATGCACAGCTAAAACCTTAGCACTCAGTGCTAAAAAAAATTGCAATCTTATCTTAGCACAGCAGCTACTAAACTTAGCTCTCGGGCTAACATTTTGTGACGCTAGCTTTGCACGTATGCTAAGATCTGGGTGTATTGACCTAAGCGCAGTTAGCAATCAAGCTAAGATTCTTCGTGTAATAAATCCCCTGGAACCACAAAACTTAGCACAACAGGCTAAGATATCTTAGCGCGAAAACTAAAATATTTGCATCACTGTCAAAGAATTAGCAGAGGTTTTCCTTCATAGCCACAGGCTGATGTGGCTATTTTACCACCCTTTCCTTTCCTGAAAGAAGTGAAATAAACAAATTATTATCAAAATTGTTTTATTATGATAGTATCACCGCATCAGTCTGATGCAACTTAACCCAGAGTTATGGCACAGCACTCTTATCACAGTAACACTAGGAACAAACCACATACTTTATAAGTATAGCAAAATTAAACAGCATACTTAAGGACAACAACACTTTCTCCAGAAGACATTTTGTACATACAGAGAGGACTAGGATCAAGTAGCTTTTCTTGATCAAAAGCAAACCAATTGATTTTATCTGACATGCGCTTTACCTCATAGCCACGGACTTCAGCAAAGTAGCCAATAGTTTCCAAGTACGAACAGATAAAAATTGGTTTGTCGCACTTAACAATAATAATTTCAATCTCAGCAAACATAAAGAGACTAACATCATCGACATCAAAAAGAACTACTTGCTTGGGCTTGTACATAGTTCCCTTGAATTTGACCCAAGAAACAACTCATTGTTTAGGCTCCTCAAAAATATCATCAGACAAAGTAAGTTTAAATGAGGGATAAGTATCCAGTTCTGATAAGTCAACAACATGCATGGGTCCATGATCTATGTCCTGCCTAATTGAACGATTACTTACAACTCTAAAGCAAAACCCAAGCTGATGTTTAATAGCCACAGTGTGCGCAAGATTTACTCGACTCATACATGAATTGGCAGACATGGTTATTAATCTGTGCTTGGCCTCAAAGCGAATTGTAGACAGATTCGAAAATGGACCTAGAATGGACAGGCTTCTAGCATAATGCAAAAGGAAGTGATGCTTGGGTTTTAAGTGAAGTTTTGTGATCTCACAGTACAGCCTATTGTGATCCTTAACTTTCAAAGCTAAAATTGTGGAAAAATTCCTTGGCATCCTTTTGGCTTGCAGCATACTGGCTATGGCATGTAGTAACAAATACAACTCATAATAAGGGTCATTTTCAGGCACCATGTCATGAACCAAGACTCCAAATATTCTAATAAAAGTTACCATTTCAGCACCCGTCATTTTTAGTTTTTCTTTCTTAAGCAAAATGTCAAGATTTATCAATGGTGGTCTATTATCACTATCTACACCAAGATCAAAATAGTATAATCTATCATTGAGAGTACTTATGAACAAACTGTTCAAATTATGGAAGTGCCTCAAAACAGGAACAAATGTATAATGAGCCACACCTTCAATCAAGTCATGAAACTCATCTAAAGCTATGTCAGTGGGTGTTTCAAATGAAGGCAGCTGATTAAAAATACATTCCTCCTTAATGCCTGTTACAGAAGAGTCTCCAAACAGAAGATCAGCTTGGTAATTCTCAGGGGTGCGTAGAAGGGAAACATCTTCCACGAACATACTACGAGCGACTTCTTTGGTGCAAAAACATTCTCTACAATAATGGTTCGAAGTGAAACATTCAACAAAGCCACATACACCATTGAGACCTTTGTTGTCCCCTAATAGAAAAGCAACAACAAAGTACAATTTCACATCTCCAAATCCAGGAATACTTACAATAATACCTTTTGTCTCTAGAAGTATGAGCTCATTGATTAGGGGCCTGAAACACTTATGATTAGAGTAAACAGTACGGTTGTGAGCATCAAATAATAGGGCCAAAAATATGTTTTCCAATTTTGAACTCCATGCTGGAGGTAATGAAGCAACCTGAATATAAGTGCACCCTAAGGGCTCGCAATGAGGCCCTAGAGCTTTGTTGGGTTCCACTTCATCATAATAGCAATTCAATGGTATAGCTATATCTTGTTCACTGAATTTAGATACTTTTTCTTTCCATCTGTCACATTGGGTTAAGTTCAACAACAAATCTGGCTTGGACTTGAGATACTGCATATAAGACATTGTATCTGCAAATACATCAGGTAATTGGAAAAACTTAGTTAACAGTTTGCCTAAGGGAATAAACTCCCCTGTGACAGACTTCATCCTGATTGTGACTCCATCTTTAGATCTAGCTCGCTCTTCTCGACAGTCGATTTCATAAGAAATAGGAGGTATGTAAGATCCACACGATTCAAAATGTTTTAAACGCATGTATTCAGTCTTTAGGTGACAGAATGGGTTTTTTAAAACCTTGAACATGCCAGCAATTTCATTTTGGAGATGAGGTGATAAGTTAGGATCTAAAGATGAAGTTACAACCTGTTCAAAGTGCTCATAAAAAAGGGCTTGTCAAATAATCTGCAAAATCACTTATTACTATATTAACAAGGTTGCGTGGATAAGCTGGATTTGAATACAACTTAGCTACCAGATTATTTTCTTGGTCTTCAAGCAGTCTCTTATAGTCACGAGAAATGGATGGAATGTCAGAAGACAGCTCGCTACTTTGCGGAGGATCATTTACAGCTTCTTCAAAATGATCAGTAACAAAATCATGTTCGACATTGGTTGAAACATGACTTGGAACTTCTTCAGTAGCAAAAATAGGAACATGATGCCCAATAATTAGATGTCGACGAAAAGCATTGTAGACAGAATACTTATTTCTACAATTATCAAACTGACAGGTATATTTACTAAGACTTTGATGTGCTAACTTACAATGTGCATTAAAAGAGCGAACATCCTTAAATTGTCTGGCACAACCTGAACCACAGCAATTGAACATCATAGGTATTCATTACAAAACCTGTTAAAGGAGATCAAAAGAAAATGATATGTTAATAATGCATTTCCTACATTAAGTTACAAATTCAAAAGCATTAAGAAATATTTCTAGTAATATTAACTACAAGCATTAGCTTTAGCCTTTAAACAAAATACAAAAAGAGATCTGTCGATTGAAAGCAGTGTTGATAGCAATCCTTTTCTGAAGAAAATGAGAGGTTCCAAACACACTAAAAAGACTAGCAAAACTGAAATGAAATGTAGTAGAACTCATACAAAAAGTAAAACTAAACTATTCAAACTAAAATTAAGTCATGAAAAATTTAAAAAATCTAAACAGATTTAGTCATGAACTTGGCACAATCAGAAACAAGGCTGGAAACAGAAGCAGCTAAGCCTTTCTTGTTTACATTGATGTTGTATATGGCTCGCTCAAGGAAAAGAAATTCTCTCTTGCATTCCTCAGGATACTGTGTGTCCAGAACATGCATGGCCTTGAAAGTGATGTCCAGTGCTTTAAGAGGATTTTCAACTTCATACAGCACTTCATTGATCCTCACAAAGCTCTTCTGAATTGAGTCCTCATCATCCCCAACAATTACAGCCTGGGGGCTTAGCTTTAGATGGAAAGGCTCATACCTTGTCAGTCGCGCAGCCAATGCAGGCTTAATGTCTCCAACAGTCTGGGAAAAAAAAAGGGGCAGTTTGATAAAGACAAGCAGATAATATGAGAATTAGTTATTCTTATTACTTTTGAAAGGATGTTTGTTTATAAAATATTAAGTTCTTTTAACATTATAGAAGGAAAATTTATACAATGTACTTTACTTTGGATTGAATCTATAAGATGCCACTACATTCAGCTGATGCAAACTTATTGCCCTTAAACTTGCATGAGGCGGGTCATTTGTTTGGTGGTCATGAATATCAAGAGAAATGGCCCATTAAAATAAGGAATGAATACTCACACCCTTATTTTGATATGCACTGCTCTCCATTTCCTTCATGATCAAGAACACTAAACAAATCAATTGCCTCGAGCGAGTAAGACAATGTGATCAATAGAACTTTGTACACGATTGGTAGAATGCTCAATTCTTTTAAAATGTGACTCTAAAGCATTAGCAATGAAACAAAAATTTAATGAAAAAAGTCTACATCTAGAGGGAAGGTGTTTTAAGTTAAAGTTCATCCGAAACCAGAGAAAGAATGGCTCCAGCTAAAGGATGCCTTTGCTAGAGATCAAATGCTTCAATGCCATTGCAAAATGAAAATTACAACAAACTATTTAGTTAGAAAACACCTGATGTCTTTGAAAAAATTTAAATGAAAAATTAACTTCCAAAATATTTTCAAAGACATAAGGGAATACCTCTATTCAAGAATTGTTTGAAGTTGAGATTCTTGATGTTGGCTGGTTTTCTAGATGAAAATCTCAAAGAAAATGTTCTACTTTTCTCAGGGCTCAATTCATTTATGAAAGGGAAAAATGTTATTTCCTAATAGTGACCACTCCCTCAACACACCAAATTAGTTTTTGTGGAATTATAAGGATATTGTTTTGAGTTAACCAGTTAAAACAAGAAATTGCCTCCCAAGCCACATAAAATTGTTGAATTTGATGTTCAGTTGACTCCACTAAATCCCATCCCACATCCAATTCCTAATAAACATGAGCCCTACGAAAAATTCAACATTTTCTATGATATTTAAAGCAAGAAAGCCGCCCAACAGCTAGGCATTGTCAGAGTACCCATTGCAACTACACCACATACCTTAACCATTAGGAGTAGACATTCAGACACTACTTCATTTGAAGGCCTGTAAGTCTTGTGTTTATTTCTGGCCACTGTTATGGTGCTGAACAAATAAGCAAGTCCCAAGATTGTTTGTATCTTCTTACCCCCTGAAACAAAAAATTAACAGAGGTTATAATAGTTCAGAGTTACATTGTGATGAAGACAGGACATGCTGTTAGTACTTAAATTGATAATATGTCTAAATTAATACCTGGGGTTAAACAGTCTTCAATGGCCTGTTTAATTTTGGCTGGAGCTCTCTTTTCCACAAATGCCGCAAACATGGGCCATTGAGTGTAGAAATTGTTTGCGTTGCCAAACCTAGTTTCGAAGTCTGATTCCAGCTGCAGACAAAACGAGACAATTTAAATAATATTCCCAAGTAAGGATTGAGGTTTTGAATAATTCACAATAAAAGTCTTACCAGAAGATAACCAGATTTGTCTTTCAATGCAATGTATTTATCCATGTAGTTGGCAATCGACTCAGTACCATTAATGTGGTCTCGCAATCTTGAGTTTGCCGTTGCTTTCCAATAGTCTATCAGTTTCGCCCATGGTTGTTTATTGAACTGAAGCCATGACAGCATCTCTTTAATTTCTTCACTATCTTCAGTGGGTCCCCCTAAAAGATATGAATCAAGCGTTAGAACCAGGAAGGATTGTTAATACATCAAGGGAAATCAGAAATGAAAGTAACAAACCGATGGCGTTTGATTTAAGTTTGTTTGATGGAACTATAACACCACATTTTCTAAGTTCTCTTCTAATGTGATAATATCGCTTGATAATGAAGCCACGTCCCTCAGCTTTCTCTCTTTGACAGGAGGTTCCTGACACCCATGTATCCTGCAAAAGTTTTTCAAGTCAACATCATTGTTTAAAATAAGAATAAAAAAATGACAGCATTACCTTAGATCCACAATCAAAGAGTTCAACAACTGCATCGGCCATCTCACTTTCCACATCAGGAGGCAACCTTAAAATAATCAAATTAGTGTGAAGATTTTACGAATATTGAAACATTTAGAAACATATCGAACAAAACTTACTTTCTATCATGATCATCCTTAAGGTACTCATTTAGAATCACATCCGCTAGCTTGTTTCTAATGCTCTCACTCAAGTCTTTATGTTCCTTATAATACGCAAGTACTTCTTTACCTTTTAAACAGCTCGACAAAATATGCTCAAGCTCCTGCAAGCAGAAAACAGAAGTAGTGAGAAGCTGGATTAAAATTTAAAAAATGATAACAAAACTATTGCAACATAATAAAAAGGAAAATATAACTTGCAACCTGAAACAAATTGTAAGTGGCTGGTCTTTTCCTGGATGCAGAACTCTGCCTTTGCACAGCTGATTCAAATAAAATAGAAAATAAGAAATATGATAAAATTATAGCTTCAGGTTAAGTTTGACCAATAGATACCGTTGTGATTTTGAGACTTGCTGCCATTTCCATTCTCTGGATCCTGATGTTGAGTCTTGCTGCCATTTCCATTCTCCATGTCCTGGTTAGGTGACTCTTCGCTTTCTGTCGAAGTACTTCCATGTTCACTTGAATCGGACTCCGGTGTTTCATTCTCAAATGAAGTAACCCTGATACCTGTTGAAGATCCCATAGCTGCAAATTCTGTTGTAGATGTAGCTGTATTCTGGAATGAAATAACAAATTAATTATAACTGCAAGTCAAAAAAAAATTACATTTGAGACCAGTAAGGTGACAAACAGTGGGGCAATGGCCTCACTAAAATATACATCAACGATTCTCTGTACAGTTACAAGTTAAGATCCCCACGAGTAATAAAAAATAACTATCAATCAAAACTGCGTAAGTTTCACACTTACAGTAGTTATGGAGTTTTGGAATGCATTCTAATCAATGATGGACAAAACTGACACGAAAAGTTACATACCTCACTTCGAAGTTGTTTCAGGTTTCTCATAAATTTGGCCTGGCTTCCCACTTTGTCAAAAATCTCCTTCACTTGGTCATCAGTTAAAAGGAGTAGAGTTGGAATGTCGAAAACATCTTGATCTGCAACAAAGATTTAATGAATAGAATAGAAACATAAGTTGTTAAAATAAAAATTCACCAGTAACCGAGGCTTGAAAAAGGGGAATACACGTCAAACGTTAGAAGGGCAGCCTCCTAGGCCAAGTGCACAAACCATGAATTTCAAGATACCGAAATGAAACTGTGAGCATGTAAAATGAGAGAGAGCGAATACTAATTGCACGAAGCACCCAAATCTTGCCTGAGCCACCAGGAGCAAGAGCCTACAGACAACCACAACAACAAAGTCCATAGGCGTTGAGTACACGCACAGGTTAGAGTTGAACCAAGCCAAGACCGCGGAGTTCCAGGCGAGACAACGAGCACAAATAACGACGAAACAGAGTTTCAAGGGTGACAATTACAGTATGCACTCGACTCCATGTCTCTCTATGTCACCCAGACATACCCATAACAGATTAGTGTTACCGAATGTAAACTCACCGTTAAGCTTGTCAATGTAGTTTGGCGAAACCTTCCATTCCTCCAAAAGATCCCTCAAACTTTCTTCCATCGTGTCACAGTTTAAATCTTTAAAAAATAACTTACTAAAAGAACCGAGTTACGCATGAACGCAAAAATGCCGGCCGGTTCGAACTTGCTAGAGACTGGTGGACACGATACGCGCGCAAGAAGCAGCAACAGCAACCTGATCAACGGTATTACTGCGCGGCTGCAGCGCTCTTGCTTGCGCTTGGTGCATCCGCTCGAAAGGAAATAGTCCGTTGACCAGAGCAGCGATTTACATGTAATCAACAAATTTACTGACATTTTCCACATAAAATGAGTTGCTTAGCGTGATGTTTATTTTATTACCAAAGGGAAAATGTAACTCTACTACATATATTAGCCTGCCTCACGTTTTGAAATTCTTATAATGCCTTCCTAAGAGAATTTGCCCTTCCCCCTTAGCACCTGCTGTTCAGTTATTAGTTGTCGAGCTAACTGATGCTGCTAAATATCGTGTCTACTTTTACTAAATACTTTTTGCTATGTAGCTAAGTTTTAGCCAAATGCCTAAAAGTGTTAGCACATGGTGCTAAGTCCTTACTGTTAAGGAAAATTTGCTCCATGTACTAATCCATTTTTCTCAGTGCGGGGGAAGTATCATCGCGCGATGATTCTTCCCTCCCTGCGACGATTTTTCCCTCCCACTTCTGCGTAGGTACAGGGGGGAAGTACCATCGCGCGATGATTCTTCCGTCCCTGCGACGGTTTTTCCCTCCCACCTCTGGTTGAGTACAGGGGGGAAGTATCATCGCGCTACTATTTTTCCCCCACTGCGACGATTTTTCCCTCCCACCTTTGCGTATATACACGGGGGAAGTATCATCGCGCGATGATTCTTCCCTCCCTGTGACGGTTTTTCCCTCCCACCTCTGGGTGAGTACAGGGGGGAAGTATCATCGCGCTACTGTTTTTCCCCCACTGCGACGATTTTTCCCTCCCACCTCTGCGTAGGTACACGGGGGAAGTATCATCGCGCGATGATTCTTCCCTCCCAGTCCTTCGTCACCGCCTGAGGGGGGAAGTATCATCGCGCATACTTTTGAGCAGTTATTTGCAGGATATCGTGACGAACTATGCATTATTTGCAGTTGGGGTTCACTTGTGCAGGGGGGAAGAATCATCGCGCGATGATATTTCCATCCGGTAATATGATCGCACGATAATGTTTCCCCCTCTTGTCTCCTGTCGGGGGGGAAAGATCATCGCACGATGGTTCTTCCCCCTTCCATAGGGAGAAAAATCATCGCACGATGATCCTTCCCTCCAGGAGAGAAGAAGGGGAAATATCATCGTGCGATGATTTTTCTGGGAGAAAAAACATCGCGCGATGATTCTTCCCGGGGGGTAGGGGGAAGTCTGATCGTCTGAGACCGCCAGCGACGACCGAGGTCGTTGCGGCCAGGCTGCGCGACGGCGGCGCGGCCCGCCGGTGCAGCACAACGCTCTACATCACAAGCTAGACGACCTAGGACGTTGTGGCCAGGCCGCGCAGCGGCGGCGCGGCCCGCGGGGGCAGCACCACGCTCTTCATTTTGACCTAGACGACCGATTAATCTGCATTAGCACTCGAAGTGGCCCTGAGAGTTCTCATTACATGCACACACAGTCGGAAACATCAGTTTGATTTTTGCGAGAAACACAACGAATAATGTCGGTTAGAAAAGGGGCAAAAATTTAACATTGAGTTGTTTTTAATTGACTTGTTATTTTTCTAATAAAAAATTGCACATTACAATACACATTATTAAAATACACAATACACAATATATATATGACAATACACAATTTTTCTGTACACATGACAATACACATAACACATTACACTGTGAGAAAAACCGTACATCATACAACGAAACAACGGTTTTGAATTTACGATTTACGGTTTTCGTTACCGTACCTCACTAATTTACCCTAAACCGGGTACAATTTTTGAACAGGTTTTCATTCTTTTTCGAAATAACGGTTTAAAACTGTTGTTAAATTGTAGTATTTCCTCACAGTGTAATAGGGTGCTGCTCATTGATTGAGAGAAGGGGGGCGAGGAGGGCCAAAACACTGAGGGAGTGTGAGAGAGACAGACAGTGCTTTGATGTCAGGCGGAGCGGAGGGGAGAGTGCTGCGGCGGTTGAGTATGCGAAACCAGCTTGCAAACAGATGATTCTGACCGGAACGACCAGGTTCGCCGACCCGGATGAGTCTATATATTCGAACGTATCCCGAATGGTATAAAACGCCGTGGGCCGCGCCAGACACTTCAGCTCTGTTCTCAGTCCGCGCTCAGTTCCCGCTCTCCGCTTATCATGTGAGTATTGCTGCTGCTGCTGATGTTGTTGTTGATAATAATGTGCGGTGGTTTCGTTCCACCCATTTCCAAAGTGTGTAGAAGTTACTATTTTTTCCTCTGTCTCTTTCATGTCTACTTTTGTTCTAGTTTACCTCAACTTCATCGTCATCGTCATGGACAAGGAGAACGTGGACCCCGGTAAGTATACATTGCGACGCGTATCTTTCCAAGTACTAGTCGTAAATTTGTTTCAGTGCTGGTTTCTCTCTTCGTAGCCTTGCTGAGGGCTCGGCTCGCCCGGCTCGCGCGGCTCGAGAGCCGTGCTAGCGCCTGAGCCGGCGAGCTAGCCCTTCCGGACTGGGGGCAAGCTGATCCTGCTCCAGCGCCTGCTCCTGCTCCAGCACCTGCGCCTGCTCCAGCACCTGCTCCTGCTCTAACACCTGCACCTGCTCCAGCACGTGCACCTGCTCCAGCACCTGCTCCAACACCTGCACCTGCTTCGACACCTGCACCTGCTCCGACACCTGCACCTGCTCCGACACCTGCACCTGCTCCAGCATCAGCACAAACGGTGCATCTCAGTGTTGTCGTCGGTGAGTTGATTGTAGTTTGTGTATACACGAACCATAGTGTGAACAGTGGATCGCAGGTCGTCAGAGCAGCGAAAATAGCGAGCGCAGAGTCTCCTATGCGTCCGAATACGGCAGGCGAGTGTGAGACATTCGCAATGGAACATTTGTCCCTCTCACTCTCACCTCTTGTTTTCAGACGCATACGGGCCTCTGCGCTCGCTCGTTTCGCTGCTCAGCAGGCGATGCGTTCGAAAACGACTGGGGAGAGTGAGACGTTCGCAGTAGAACATATCACTGGTAATGTGACCAACCAACGTAAGTCAAAATCAGTAGAAGGTATTTTCTTTCTGGAGTGAGAAAAAATGAAGCTAGACCCATGCTTCTTGGACAGGATTAGTTAAAAAACAAAAAAGGATTCTGCATATTTAAAGCTTAGGTTTCCCACCACCATGGTTCTTAAGAATAATTGGACTTACGTTACAAGGAATAGATCCAATCATCTGACCAACAAAAGTATGTCCATGAGTGATCTGACCAAGTAACGTATGTCCATCAATAATCTGACCGAGGAACGTATGTCCAAGAAAATTCCCTGTTCCAACCAACGTATGTCCAATGTGATCTGATCAACAAACGTATGTCCACGAGCCACTTGGACATACGTTTGTTGATCAGATTACACTGGACATACGTTGGTTGGAGCAATAATGCTTCTTAGACGCCCTTTGGCAAACAAACTAAATGTTTATGTACTTTTATTGTACATAAGTCATGGACTGAATGACACAAGCATAATTATGTACAAACAATAAAAGTACATAAACATTTAGTGAGTGAATAGGGTAAAGAAATCACAGTAGGTCTTTTCTCTGGTTGAAGTATTATTTAATAGGACTAAACAATCATTTACTAGAACTCTAAGGGTGAAATATGAAAAGTGTCTGTTCATAACCAACTTTAGCACCAACCTTTCCATGCTACCATATTGTAGCTGACTACACAAAGCATACTGACAATTTGATTTAAGAACTCAAAACTCACCAGTCAGGATTCAAGCAGGTAATGTTTTGTGTTGTGTGTTCATTCTCGACTCTTGTTGAGTGAAAACGAGAAACACTATATCTACCACAACGATTGTGGTACCCAGCTGTTTTTCTTCTACCATGTGGTTTAATCATTACATTTTGGCAACTACTAACGCGAAACTTCGCACGAGCACCGACACCGACAACACCACTGCACCACTGCTCTGGCGCTGTCTTGTCGTCTGCTTCTTCCTCCAACCAACTTCTCATACTGTAGCAGAAACGGTGGAACCCGACAAACTGTTTGCACAAGGCGCGTCCATAGCAGACGGTGCACGACTGTGTGATTGTTTTCGGGCTGGGCTGGGCTTCTCGTTGTGAGTATTTTCAATGCTCGACGACGCTTCACTATTATTACAAATTCGTAGTTCTGCTTTTCAGAAACTCGGAATGTTTTCAAGTGCTAATCTGACGGGGCTCGCTTGCTCGCTTTGAGTTACCTCTGCTGAAACCATTCTTTACCTCTTTTACTCGCCTGTTCCCCTTTGTTTGTTTTTTTTTCACAGGTTTTTTGTCTGCAATTCATCTGTATCAGGCGAGAGAGTAAACGAGAGCAGTGCGGGTCCAAACGTATCCCTGGAACTTCCTCGTAGAGACCCGAGACTTCCACCTATCTAGACGCAGCACATCATATCCTGGGCTAATCTTTTGTCCTGGCATCTTCAACTTGTAAGTTTACACATTTCTTATCTTCTTTCCAGAAAAATTGATTAAATCAAATGGAAAGACTTGTAAAGTTTTCTTAAATTTTTGTTTTCTTATAATTTTACTTTTTTCGTCTAAAGTGTTTTAAAGCTGTTTTTTAATACCTTATTGCAGTACCATTACAAATCTGTTCTGTGTGGCTGGTGAGACTTCTCAAGAAGCAAGCCCTAACCATGTGCAGCAAGGGACGGAGGGACAAAGGCATCAGTAGCAGCTGAATCACTCCCTAGTCAGAGAAGTTTGAACACAAGTTCAGAGAGAACGGCTTCTCTCTTTATATGAATTTCCCCCTTGGTAAGTGTATTTCATCTACCAAGAATATTTTTGACTTAACTCTTGTGCTGTGTAAATCACTCATGATATTCACATGTATATATCCTTTGTAAAACAGCATGTTTCATATCTTTTCTAGCTTCTGATTTATTAAAGTCAAAACCCATCGTAAATATTTATGAAATTGCGCCTATGGTCAACAGCAAAGTTTTCCATTCAAAAAATAAAAATTTGGTTTATTAAAATCTCTAATAATTCTCCTTTACTTTTTCAAAACTGCTTCTTAGGGGAGGGTGTTGCTGCTTGCCTAGCTCTCAACTCTTGAGTGCTAGGAAAGTCCAGATCCCAAAAACCTGGGAAAAGGGAAAAATTATGTTACCAACACAACAGCTGATTAAGTGTCACAAGCAACACTGTAGTCAATCTAATACTGTCTGGCCTGCATGAGGTATTGTGGTGCCGGTTTGTTTGATACTCATACTTTTAATATTTTAGAAACAGGAACTTATTGAACCACCAGCAAATTTAGATACTTCTGGTTTCTTATCTTAAGGATAAATTGTCCTACCAGCAGGGGTGTTTGTAGGGATGTTTTACCGTAGAATGAGAGTGCAGAAGAATGGTTTCCCGATCTTGGAAGAAATACATACTAAACCATGAGGGCAAGCCAACTTCATACATTCAGGGTTTAAATAAGAATGATATATCTCATTTAAATGGTTATGTCATTTTCTAAAATTATATCAGTAAAACAGAGAAAATCATAGCTTCCAAAGGAAGACCGTCAAGACTACAAACTTAATGAGCATTGGAAAGAGAGCATAGATATTTAAGGATCCAAATACCATTATAAAATAATAATTCATTAAACTTCTGCTTTGAGTTCCTACATTACTAACAAACAAAATTAAAGGACCAGGCGTAATGGAACTAAGCTCTTAAGTAAGTCCCAGGTATGAATAAATACATATTTTAAAGCAAATTGTGAAAGAAATTACAAAGATAAAATCATTCAACCCTAGTACAAAAGCAAATGAGCAATTCAGATAACATGCATTAAAGGAACAATTAATCAAATCATTTAAAACTAATTCATTTCATTTCAGCTTCCAGTTCCCACAAACAAAATACAAGGACTAGTCGTTCTGGAGCTGAGGACTTGAGTTAATCCCAAATATATAGGTATGTATGAATAAATATATAGAAGCATATTGGGAAAGGAATAACAAAAATAGTGCAAAAGCAAATGAAAATTAAGGGAACTAACAATCACATCATAAAAATTCATAAAATTTCTGCTTTCAGTTTCTGCAAACAAAATTAATGAATGGACTAGGAAAAATGAAACTGAGATCATAGATACATAGAATAGAACAAAGATATTTAAGGAACTAAATACCATCATAAAATAATAATTCATTAAATTTCTGCTTTCAGTTTCAACATTAACATTGCATACCAACAAAATGAAAGGACCAGCTGTATAATGGAACTAATCTCCAAAGTAAAGCCTGGGTATGTATAAAAGCAAATTGGGAATATAATAAGCATGTAAGCATATTCAACCCAAGGACAAAAGTAAATCAAAATTAAAGATAACCTTATAAATTAAAGGAACAATAACACATCACAATAACTATTTCATTTCATTAATTTCAGCTCCCACTACAAAATTGGAGGACTAGCTGAAGTGGAGAACTAAAGGACTAAAGGCAAGCACCGGAGTTAATCCTAGGTATGTATTCATCAATACTATACTGTATATAAGTACAGTAAGAAAGTAATACAAAGGATACAAAAGTGGAAGCTAAGTTGTCTCTTCCATGAGGTCATCATCAGGGTGAAGTTCTTTAGGGCTATCAGGATGAATGTCTTCTGATCCAGTGTTGTCAACTGTAGTGAGGTTCTGGTAAAAGGCATGATGTGTGGGGTCAATGAAAGGGAGCAACGACAACAAGTCCTCCTTCTTTTTTGATTGTATTGGCATAGGACCATCATATGCCAATTGTAGAAGAGAATACAGATCTGGTAGACTGTCCTTTCTCAGACGACGGAAGCTGAGCTGCTCAAAAGGAGCATCAGGATTAAATGCTGTTTTAACCTTGACAATTCCAGGATTCCTTTTATCATATCGGAACCAATGGTTTTGCATGTATTTGAAAGAATTCTTCTCTGTTGTTGTTGATCTCTTGATTAAGGGGTTTGGTTGTTTAAGGAGGGCACCAAAGTCATACATTTTGGATGCCATCTGGACTACATGGTATTTTCCAGCTGGGAAATTTACCAAATCAACCATTCCAGCTTTTTCAACTAACTTGTAATAGTCTGAAGGCACATTGATTACATCTTGTTTTCTCTTCGCCCTTTCAATCACTGCATGCTTTGCATCACATCACATTCCATCCGTGTGTGGCCAGGCACCAAAAAAATATGATGGATTCTTTCAAGAGTTGGGTGAACCTGAAGTGCGACCTGGAACATAGCGCAAATGACTGAGTTTCTGTTCTGGCCAGAGCAGCAGTCTGAGAACAGGTATAACTCCTTTACTCCAGTGGGAATTTGACACTTGATGTGTTCAAAGATGCACGAAGCTATTTCGTTGGCACCTCTCATGCCCTCAGCTTCATGCCACATGTGACAAAAAAGTAACTTGGTGGTGGTATCATAAATGGTGAGATTGTAGGTGTACAGCTGCCTCTTATAGTACACTGTACCACAGTTGAGATCTGGACTTGGAAGGCACTGTTCCAAATCGAATACCAGAACCCGTTTAGTATCATCCTGTTGAGCTTCTTTTTTTTCAGTTTCCTTTTCAGTTCATATGCTCTCTCCGCTTTGCGCTTATGCAGTTCATGTTCTTTTTCAAGCTTGGCCTTTTCTTCACCAGTAGCGTGCTTTATCTTGACAATCAGGGTATCACATTTGGAGCAAGTGTCAGACAGCCTTTGGTGGAATTTCAGGTTTAGAGTGTCAAAGATTCTCTGATAAGTGGAATATGACACACTTTGCTCTGGCTCTGGATGCTTCTCAAGATACAATTTGTGCATTGTCCTTATGTTAAGTGAACTTGGGAGGTACTTTTGAGACGTATCTTTTCTGCAATAGTGTGAAACATATTTGGGGAATGACTCTATATGATTCAACACTAAAGTTCTTTTATCTTCTTTAAGCTTGTGTGGTGGAGCCTTTTTACCTCTTTGGTCAGGTGGAGTACCAGAGAGTGTACCGGCTTTCTTATCTAGAACACTCTCAACAAATGTGTCACTTATATCTAAGGTTTTCAAGAAGGTGTCCTTGCATACTCTGACTCGTTTACCATTTAATTCAAAGAAGAATAAGTTATTCCTCGTTCTCTTAATATCACTATCTGGATTTCGTTTTCTATGTCTAGCAACAGGAGTACTCTCAGTTCGTGAAGCCACATACTGGACCCTGCGCTCTTGGCTGCCCATCTCCCAGAACTCTACAAAGAGTGTTTCAGCAACATCGTCATCAATTATGTCTTGGCAGCGATTCCTTTTGCAAGTGTGAATTTGCCGTCTCTTACGCTCCCTGATGTTCTTACCATTCCTGGTAGTATATGCCTCTCCAAGATTCCTTTTTGTTTTAGCTTCTTCTTTTCTTTTCCTTCCAGTGGTTTTTACAGACACAGGGCTATCAGGGTCAACATCAGAGGCGTTGTACTCAGGCGGTTGTTCATCTTCTCCACTAGCATTCTCATCTCTTGGTTCTCTCTGACCTGAAAGAAGTTTGAAATGACAAAAATTATTAAGAGTGAAATAAACTGAGTTCATAACTACCATGTGATGAAAAAGAATTGTAGTGCCAGCAAATACTAAGGCTTGTATTCTTTTTAAAAAGATGGGAAGGAACTTTTTTTTTAATCATTCATCTTGCAACTTTCATTTTAAACTTTTTGATCCAAGCTAGCAGGGCTAGGAAAGAGTAGAGGACAAAGGACTATGGAGCCAAAGTACTTCTTATCCATAAGGGGAGATAGTTTTAAGTTCGAAGGTATAATTAATGGCGTTTTATCTCCTAACTTACTTCCACTTTTAGAAGGAGTAGATTCAAAGGAACCAGAGGAATCAAAGTTTACTTCACTACCAGATTCATTATTTTCATCATAAGAAATATCCTCTGCTTCTCCCTCACCTAGAAAAAGATTAAAATGGCAAAATTGAATAAAAGCAAATTAAAATGGGTTATCACTGTTTCTTGGTTAGATAGATGATTAGTTCTATACCTCATTGGCCCAAAATTTATGGTCTGGTTTCAGATTTTTTTTTTACTCTTGAAAATTAAAGGTATTTCTTTATGAAATATGAACCAACTTGAAATCTGGGCTCTGTAGCTCAAACGGTTTAGGATGTATATATTCTTTAAGTTTTGAGGCCAAAATTGCAGATTTAAAAGGTGGTATAGGTTCAACTCTATAAATCTTTCCAGTAAGGTAAAAATCTGACTAGACCATTTGAAAGAGGAAAAAAAGCTGAATCTACAACACCACTGGCTTTGTTTAGTGGTCAAAAGAATGCCGAGAAATTCAAGGCAGAAGGAGACAAAAAGGCAGAAGGCGGCAAATTCGCCAGAAAAAGGGTGAATATTACCTTCCCACAAATATTAGCGAATGTTAAGAGAAATCTTGGGTTGCCTCTCGGCTTACTTACTCTTATTGGGAGTAGAGCCAGGGGAAGAAATGATAGACGAGCTGTATCTTCGCTTACTCTCACACTTGGTAGAAAGGTCACGGGAAGCACTGCCGAAGTTTCCTCCAGAGACATTGGCAACAGAAGTATCAGGTAGTGAGGACTCAATAAGCTCATGTAACTCCTTTCTATTTTCTTCCAGGTTTCTGATTCGCATCATTTGATATTGAGTTAAATTTTTAGGAGGGCTGATACCTAAAGGTATAAGAGAAAGAATGAAATACGTATTTTCACTAAACAGAGAAGAAGTATTTTTGTTTGAGAGAACGTACTTTGCATGGGTAAATCAACATCTTCCTTCTCACTTCCAGATTCTGAAGCAGACATTGAATCTGACGACAAAAATTCATCCAGCAATTTCCGCTTAACTGACGTATTGCGGCTTTGTCTTTCTGGCAAAAGTCTCTTCTCTGCAATAGAGAAAAATTTAGAAAATTACCCTAATCTTATTAAAAAAAATTGTTATGTGGATGTATTTGTCTTAATTTGAAAAGAAAAGCACAAATACTAAATTGTTAGGGGCATTTTGAAGGACTAACGGGTCCATTCAGAGGCATCTCAAACTAATGTATTTTTGAGAGTGTAAAAATAATTTTAGGAAAAAGTGTGACAGATAACATGCTAAAATACTGTACCATGTAACTTACTTTTAAAAGTTGAATGATCCTCATTTGTCTCCCTTACTCGCTTTTTTGTCCCAGCATCACTGAGCTTCTCAGCTAAATCTCTAAATAAGTACCTTTAATGTTCTTCTTGCTTGATTTAAATCTCTCTTTTTGTGATAGTCCAATTCTAAGTCCCACACTGTTTGGTCGACATGCTGAAACATAACAAATTACTTTAAACACATATTTAACAAGATGACTTTTCTTTTGTTTCCCAGGTGGTGCTTCTATTCTTCTTCAAATGAATACCAAAGAGGTAAAACAGAAAATGGCACTACATAATTTCTAGTGGAAGAGAAGGCAAGTTTCATTTATTTTCTATTGATAGAGACATCCCCATACACATAGAAAAGGAAGTGTTTCACTGTCATTGATTAATCTAATGTAAGCACAATTTCCTGTTTCCTTGAGTGGACAAGTTAGACCCCAGAGTATGGCGAACAAAAACTATGAGCCAAGTACCTCTTGTTCGAAAGTAAACAGACTTACCTGCACTCTCCTTCTTTTCCACAGTCTCATTCTCCTTGTTATCTGCACCTTTTGATTTGATAAGGTGTTGGAAAAACTTGTCAACTTCTTTGGAAAAGTACCTGGTAGAAAGAAAAGACAGATTAGACTTGATTAGTTAACATGTTTCAACTACCTTTTTTTTTCTGTTTCCCAGGAGATTCTGTTTTATCCATTAACAAGTCATTACTGAAGATGTAAAACCGAAACAGGGACTAAATGATTTTTAGTGGAACAGCAGGCAAGTTTCATTAATTTTCTTTTGAATCAGACATCACTATTATCAAACTGGTATGGTATTTTACTGCCATAGGTTAATCTCCTAATATTATTTAAGGATTCAGGCTTTTCATCATGAGACAACTTTGATCTAAGAGTGTAGAAATACTCTTTTTCCAAAAGTAAACAGACCTACCTGTACTCTCCTTCCTTGCCACATTCTTATCCTCCTTGTTTTGCACGGTGTTGGGAATAGTTAGAAATTTTGTTGGAGTAGTACCTAGAACAGAGAAAAAGATAAAACTTGCTTCTCTTCTAAATTAGATTGTAGTTTTTCGGCAAAACACAAACAAACACAAATAAGATAATAAAATCCTCAGGACAGGAAAAAAAAACAACAAAAAAAACTATACCTATTTGAACATTAGATGATAATTTTTGAGCAGAAGAGCAGCTAACCAGTGATAGTGATGAGGTATAGTCCACAATCATTTTACTCCGCTTACATTCCGGTGTGTTAAACCGACTAAGGCATGATTGCGCTGGAGATGATAGTGCATTTTCTGTAGAAAAAATTTAAAATTTTCTTCAAAATTCTTTTAAGTAACCACAAACATTACTATTAGAAAGTGATTGTCAAAGGGACCATACCTTTCCAATCGTCATTTAGGATATCAAGTTCTGAATCGCTAATTACTGATATTGTGGGACTACTCGCCCGATCAGTTTGGTACTCGTCTGTTGGCCTTTCCCTCCTGCTTTGACTATGCTCAGCAACTGCCCCTACAACATAATTGTCATCAGTTAGATACGTAAAAACAGGAAACCATCAAGGCTTAATTCAAATCGCAACCCAACGGGCTGCAAATCTTAAGTTTGAGTTAGGAAGATTTCACCGAGTAATTTTGCTTTTGCTGTTGATTCAATCCGTATTACGCTACTTACGATTAGTGCCTATTTAATGCATGATTGCCAAAATAAATAGGTACAGCTTAAGTTTGAACAAATATACAAGAAACAAAAATGATGTTGTTTAACTTTTAACTCTAAAGGGTCGTGCACCAAACAATGAGAGGAAAACTTAACATAGCCAGGGCTGTAAGTCTTGGAAAGCAACCTCATAACCTCTCAGAACAACAAATTTATATTGTCATATTGTATTGATGTTGTGCAAAAGAAAAAATATCATTTCAACTTTTTGTCAATTTTTCTTCTCGAACCGAACAAACCCTTCATTCATATCATAGCTGGATTTGTTAGTTTGACTTACCATTATACCGTTTCGGAGGCACTATATTGCATAATGGGAGCATAGACCCCCCACGAGTCTGCACTTTTACCTCTTTGCTGTTATCTTTGTTGAACATTGTACATTCATAGCTTTAAACTTTTTCTCTAGAAAAGGCAGCCGTTAGACGGAGTACAGCTGAGTCACTACGCGCGAACGTCCACCTTGCGTCACATCAGCAACAATACAGGCAGGTCAACCAGCCAACAGATTTCTTCACTCTAAGTTCAATGTTGTAGTCTTGACTTCAGTTGACATGAACGTTTTAGAATTTCGTTAAACCATGAAATAATTCAATTGCATACATACTCAATATGAAAGCTAAGTTTAGTTGACTAGTTGAGTCCCTTTTTTTTCCATTTCATGTTGGCGCACCTCATTGGCCGTGTCACTAACCTCACTCCACCCCACTACCCCTCCCGCAATTCTCCCGCCTTTTATCCCCCTTGCTGTTTGTAAACTATTCGTTGATTATTATTTTCCGTTCTGTTTGAAAACAATTCGGTGCTAAAATGTTTCGCAGTTGTAAACGGATAGAGAGCGAAGATATGGAGACCATGGAGAATTTGAAAAAGCTTTGTGAGGATCAGGAAAAGGAAATTACTCGACTAAGATCTATAGTATATCGGTTGGTACAAACTACGAATTTATATATATAAAAAACACACACCTCTGAGCTTTAAATGTTAACATTTGTCGGCATTTAGCATTAGCAAACAGTTTAACTTAAAAAGTGCACCACATAAGCTGGAATTAAAAGTTGGGGTAGACCAAAGTGACACCTTACTGAATTCTTTCATCTAGGCTCATGTAATTCTGTGGGTGGACCTTAAGCTGGTCTGGGTATATGTCCACATCTAGCTGAACTCCTTAACACTATGTTAACGGCTTAAATCATTTTTGTTACAGTATGAAACAGCTTCTCTTTGAAGAAAATGAAACAAACAATGACTCTGGCATGAAAGTAGTGTGCATTCCGCCTGCCATGGAAAATTTGTTTGCTCGTAAGTTTCAATCTATGAAACATGTACTTTTAGGTGGTGAAAATTATTGTAGTTGCCACAACTATGTATGAATGTTGTTCTATTTAATCCTGATTTGAAATTTAAATGTCTGCAGCTAACAGGTCATCTTCTAGTCACAAAAGCCCGATTCTGGGTTCATCATCTGTCAGGGTAAGGAGACGGCTGGAACGGGAGTTAATCCAGAATGCGCAAAATATTCATGAGGAAGTGGAATCTCTGCCTGCCCAAGAGACTGGAAAAAGTAGCAGCTTCTTAGCCTCCAATCCACCATCTCATTTAAAAGTTTTTGAACATGATCCAGATGAGACATTTTGGGAGCAGGCAGAAGCGAAACCAGAACGTGAGATGAAATTTGAATCTAGCTATGACAGGTATGTATTTTTAAAAACTTAATTCTACAGAAATAAAAGGCATTGAACTACGCAAATAATTATGAAATAATTTAATTGTTCTGATTCTAGGCTGCCTGCCCCTGAAGAGCCTGCATCTGCTCATAAATCAAAGCCTCTGCGAGGAAAGAAAAGGAAACAATTACCAGGCCAAACCTGTAATTATTGTCAACAAGTAACTACATAACTTTCTAATATAAAATTTTTGTTTTAATAATTTTCACTTCCATTGTTTTACAGTCCTTTTCTCATTACAGTACTATAAAGCTGCTGGTGTTTCATATGGTGTATGTTCAAAGCACAGAGCCAAACATCCCCGTACAAACACCCCTGCTGGTAGGACAATTTATCCTTAAGATAAGAAACCAGAATTATCTAAATTTGCTGGTGGTTCAATAAGTTTCTGTTTCTTAAATATTAAAAGTATGAGTATCAAACATACCGGCACCACAATACCTCATGCAGGCCAGACAGTTTTAGATTGACTACAGTGTTGCTTGTGACACTTAAGTGTTCCCACAATGTTGTGTAGTTAGCTGGCTTTCTAGACAAAAATCTCACAGGAAAGGTGGAATTATTCTTAGAGCTCCTGTTATTTAGAATGGGGAGGTGTAATACTATTTGATCGAGTCAACTATTGACCAAATAAGATAATTTTGACTGGCCGGGGTTGGTAAGTTATTGTTTTTGATTCTTTCACTATGCATAAAAATTATTATTATTCGAACAAAATTGTATTATTTTGTTCTGAATTTACTCTATTCAATAGTAGACCATCACCCCTTTCTGAATAACTGGAGCCCTAAGAATAATTCCACCTTTCCTGTGAGATTTCTAAAATCAGCTAAGTACATAGGAGCGCCATTAATCAGCTGTTGTGTTAGTAACATAATTTTTCCCTTTTCCCAGGTTTTTGGGATCTGGACTTTCCTAGCACTCAAGAGTTGAGAGCTAGGCAAGCAGCAACACCCTCCCCTAAGAAGCAGTTTTGAAAAAGTGAAGGAGAATTATTGGAGATTTTAATAAACCAAATTTTTATTTTTTGAAAACATGAACATTACACATTCATAGAGATATCTAAAATTCCTTGAAGGTGTGTCCTAATTTTAGGGTCAAGAGCTGCCACAAAGATTAGAGTGGTTAAAGCCTATACACTTTACAACTCATTGGTCAGTGTGTGAGCATCTGTATGAATAGAAGTATTAAAATTACAAAAATTAAAGTTGGACGTGCCCTCTACATGGAAAACTTTGGGGTAACATACAATGATCTACCAAAATATGTCCTACCGTCGTAAAATAAATTAAAGGAAAATTAAAGTGAAAGAATGCTGTTTTTAAAACATCTACCAATATTTGTTCTACCAGAATAAAAGGAAAAATTAAAAATCAGAAAGGAATAATAAAAATATTATTTGTCAAAACCCTGGTGCCGTGGGGAAAAATACAAAGAAAAAAATCCTACCAAAATTAAAAAAAAATCCTAAGAAATTTATTTTTTTTTCTCAGTATTTTTAAAGCGTTTGGTAGATGATTAATTGGTAGGATATTTTATCCTTCATTTTTCCCCACGGCACACAGTGGAAGTGGAGTAAAATCGAAAAAAGAGGGTCATAGTTAAAAAATGCTTGGAATTGCACAAAAATTGGTGTGTGTTTAGAGGGGGGGTGGGGGGTAGGCGGTTGAAGTGTGCATGACCGATTGCTGATATCCGTTTGCACCTCCCGGGTCATCCTGGGAGTGTCATCGGGAACCTCATGAGGTCGCCGATGACGCCCTTCTTGAAAATTCCTATCCTGAGATTGTCGAGGGTCCCCGTTCGATTCCCGGTGTCCGTTTGCACCTCCCAGGTTATCCTGGGGGTGTCATCGGAGACCTCATTATCTCATGAGGTCGCCGATGACGCCCTTTTTGAAAATTGGTATGCTGGGGTTTTTGAGGGCGCCCGATCGATTCCAGGTGTCCGTTTGCACCTCCCGATTTAACCTGGGTGTTTCAACGAGGACCTGACGAGGCTACATATGACGCCCTGCCTTGGGCGCGCACCAGTGCGCCACTAGTGGCTACAATGCGCGACACAATGCAACAAATCAAATGTCCTATTTTGGTCTATGAGGTCTCCGATGACACTCCTCTCAGGTTGATCCAGGAGGAGTGAACGGGCACCGGGAATCAATGGGTGCATTCGAAAACCTGTGGGTACGAATTTTCAAGAAGGATGTCATCGGTGACCTCATGAGGTCTCCGATGACACCCCCAGGATGACGCGGGAGGTGCGAACGGACACCGGGAATCGATCGGGCGCCCTCAAAAACTTCAGCATACCAAATTTCATAAAGGGCGTCATCGGCGATCTTATGAGATAATGAGGTCTCCGATGACACCCTCAGGATAACCTGGGGAGGTGCGAACGGACACCGGGAATCGATCGGGGACCCACGACAATCTCAGGATAGGAATTTTCAAGAAGGGCGTCTTCGGCGACCTCATGAGGTCCCCGATGACACTCCCAGGATGACCCGGGAGGTGCAAACGGATATCAGCAATCGGTCATGCACACTTCAACCCTCTCCCCCCACCCCCCAAACACACACCATGTTTTGTGCAATTCCCAGCAGTTAGCTATGACCCTCTTTTTTCGATTTTACTCCACTGTGTGCCGTGGGGGAAAATGCAGGATAAAATATCCTACCAATTAATCATCAACCAAACGTTTTAAAAATACTAAGAAAAAAATAAAATTTCTGAGGATTTTTATAAATATTTTTGGTAGGATATTTTTTTCTGCATTTTTCCCCACGGCACCAGGAGTTTTACAAATAATATTTTTATTTTTCCTTTCTGATTTTTTATTTTTCCTTTTATTCTGGTAGAACAAATATTGGTAGATGTTTTAAAAACAGCATTCTTTCACTTTAATTTTCCTTTAATTTATTTTACGACGGTAGGACATATTTTGGTAGATCATTGTGTTGGCGCAATTTCATAAATATTTACGATGGGTTTTGACTTTAATAAATCAGAAGCTAGAAAAGATATCAAACATGCTGTTTTACAAAGGATATATACATGTGAATATCATGAGTGATTTACACAGCACGAGAGTTAAGTCAAAAATATTCTTGGTAGATGAAATACACTTACCAAGGGGGAAATTCATATAAAGAGAGAAGCCGTTCTCTCTGAACTTCTGTTCAAACTTCTCTGACTTGGGAGTGATTCAGCTGCTACTGATGCCTTGGTCCCTCCGTCTCTTGCTGCACATGGTTAGGACTTGCTTCTTGAGAAGTCTCACCAGCCACACAGAACAGATTTGTAATGGTACTGTAATAAGGTATTAAAAAACAGCTTTAAAACACTTTAGATGAAAAAAGTAAAATTATAAGAAAACAAAAATTTAAGAAAACTTTACAAGTCTTTCCCTTTGATTTAATCAATTTTTCTGAAAAGAAGATAAGAAATGTGTAAACTTACAAGTTGAACTGGGAAAGCCTGCCATTCATTCCAGATCTTCTGATGCCAGGACAAAAGATTAGCCCAGGATATGATGTGCTGCGTCCAGATAGGTGGAAGTCTCGGGTCTCTACGAGGAAGTTCCAGGGATACGTTTGGACCCGCACTGCTCTCGTTTACTCTTTTGCCTGATACAGATGAATTGCAGACAAAAAACCTGTGAAAAAAACAAACAAAGGGGAACAGGCGAGTAAAAGAGGTAAAGAATGGTTTCAGCAGAGATAGCTCATAGCGAGCAAGCGAGCCCCGTCAGATTAGCACTTGAAAACATTCCGAGTTTCTGAAAAGCAGAACTACGAATTTGTAATAATAGTGAAGCGTCGTCGAGCATTGAAAATACTCACAACGAGAAGCCCAGCCCAGCCCAAAAACAATCACACAGTCGTGCACCGTCTGCTATGGACGCGCCTTGTGCAAACAGTTTGTAGGGCGTATATCCAGCTACATACAACCTACAACCTATCCGAGGTCCCTGATTGGTCTATGCGCCCAAAACAAATGACTCACGGGGCGAATTGACCAATCAGGGACCTCGGAAAGGTTGTAGGTTGTATGTCGCTGGATATACCCCGGGTTCCACCGTTTCTGCTACAGTATGAGAAGTTGGTTGGAGGAAGAAGCAGACGACGCAAGACAGCGCCAGAGCAGTGGTGTTGTCGGTGTCGGTGCTCGTGCGAAGTTTCGCGTTAGTAGTTGCCAAAATGTAATGATTAAACCACATGGCAGAAGAAAAACAGCCGGGTACCACAATCGTTGTGGTAGATATAGTGTTTCCCCGGAGGACTCAGTCTCGTTTTCACTCAACAAGAGTCGAGAATGAACACACAACACAAAACATTACCTGCTTGAATCCTGACTGGTGAGTTTAAAGTTCTTAAATCAAATTGTCAGTATACTTTGTGTAGTCAGCTACAATATGGTAGCATGGAAAGGTTGGTGCTAAAGTTGGTTATGAACAGACACTTTTCATATTTCACCCTTAGAGTTCTAGTAAATGATTGTTTAGTCCTATTAAATAATACTTCAACCAGAGAAAAGACCTACTGTGATTTCTTTACCCTATTCACTCACTAAATGTTTATGTACTTTTATTGTTTGTACATAATTATGCTTGTGTCATTCAGTCCATGACTTATGTACAATAAAAGTACATAAACATTTAGTTTGTTTGCCAAAGGGCGTCTAAGAAGCATTATTGCTCCAACCAACGTATGTCCAGTGTAATCTGATCAACAAACGTATGTCCAAGTGGCTCGTGGACATACGTTTGTTGATCAGATCACATTGGACATACGTTGGTTGGAACAGGGAATTTTCTTGGACATACGTTCCTCGGTCAGATTATTGATGGACATACGTTACTTGGTCAGATCACTCATGGACATACTTTTGTTGGTCAGATGAGTGATGGACATACGTTGTTAGGAGCAGTGCTATATTTCAAAAAGTTACCAAGATATTTTAATTTTCTTTTCACCATCTGATGCGTAATCATTTTCTTATTCTCAGACGACAAAAAAGAGAAATTCAAATTTTTACGGACTTACGTTGGTTGGTCAGATTACCAGTGATATGTCCCTCTCAGTCTCACATCTCGTTTTCAGACGCATACGGGCATCTGCGCTCGCTCGTTTCGCTGCTCAGCAGGCGATGCGTTCGAAAACGACTGGGGAGAGTGAGACGTTCGCAGTGGAACATATGTCCCTCTCACTCTCACATCTCGTTTTCAGACGCATACGGGCCTCTGCGCTCGCTCGTTTCGCTGCTGAGCAGACGGTGCGTCCGATAGTGAAATGTAGGGCGGAAGGTGTGCCATGTCTTTCTGTATTGAGTTCAATCGTTTCGCTCACCCCGCTGTGACCAGTCATCCGTTTTCTCTTCCTTGCCTGTTGCCGCTGTTCGCAATGTCTCGTAACTAGGAAGCCATTTAGTTCACAGGCAATTAGTTCGCTCCACGGTGTGAATACACAGTAGGGGGGAGCGAAAGCACACTTATTTCGAAATCGATGTTGGCTCACCTGGCAAAATGTTCTTCTCGCAATTCTAAGACTTTTTCGTAAAAACTTTTTTTTGATCCGACCTCATCTTCAGCTCTAACTTTAGCCGCGAAAATTTTAAAAAAGACTAATTTTAGACCGAATTAGGCAACCCGCAGCACGCTTACTGGAAGAGCCCGGCTGACTTCCGGTGGCGTCACAGGCAAGTCAGAGCATCACTTACTGACCCTAAACCCCATCGGCGTATACAGAAACCCTTTATTGCACTCGAAAAACGTCTTAAATGTGATAGAAAACTAACGAAGTATAGCCTATACCACAGTGGGCGAAGATAGACCAAATTTAAGTGTGGTTCTTGGCTTTTTTCCTCCGGGGATGGAACAATGCATAGAAAAAAAGCTCAGGAACCACCACGAGAAGGTGGCCACGCATCTGGTCCCGCCCTATCCCTACCCAACCAAGCAACCGTAAAGGATATTATAATTACTTAAGAACTGCTTATGCAGTTGTACTGGGCCTTTGCTCTAAATTTAGTCACGGCTTGCCTTGATGCAATCACGGTGCGAATGAAACCATCTCGCTGTTTAGCTGTCGCTACAGCTTTAGAAGCCTTGGTCTCGAGCTGGACCACGCGCTCTACTGCCTGCGTGTTACATGGGAATGCAGCGAGTTTCTTGTCTGTGAAGAAGGGGTCGCCAACAATACTTTCTTTGGCAACGTTATAAAACTTGCGCAGTACGAGGGGGGGGGGTCTTTTACTGCTTTCCCGTCAATGATTTCAGGGTAACCCTTTGATATGAAATTAGACTGAAAAGCGGTAAAAGTAACCCCCTCCCCTCCAGGGGTGGGCAGTACCTAGGTAGTACAGTACCTAGGTAGTACCTAGGTACTTTTTTCGGTACCTTACCTTACCTAGGTACTGGAGATAAAATTCTACCTTACCGATACCTAGGTACTTTTCGGAGTACCGTTACCGGATTTTTTTAGGTACTGCTCAAGGTACTTTTCCCCCAAAAAATTTCCGAGAATTATTCGAAAGATGAGAAAATCGAGGAGGGGAGGCAAGGCAGGATGCAGAACGTTTCCGAAGAAGACAGTCCCCCTCACCCCCTCCCTCCCTCCATTCCTCCCCTCCCACAAGGTCGACGTCGTCGGTGCAAGACAGCTGAGCGAGCACCTCAGCTGAGTGCGTGGTTTTGTTTTGATCCTTCCCATTCCAGCCTCCCCCGCCCTCCCCCGCCCTTCCCCTCCGCCTTCATGTGGCCAGGCAACGACCCTGCAGACATCTGGTCTATGAGCCTGCCCGAGCCTGTCTCCCTGGCCCCGGGTCCCCGGCTCGGCGGTCACTTCCCGGGAGTCCCTAAGGGCTGGTCGGTAAGCGACGTTCGCCAGCCGCATTCCATTCCATTCGCAGTCCAGCATGCCGATTATAAACGAAGGACAGGTCAGTCAGGAGATGGTCCCCGTCAGCTGCTGGGGAGCAGCGGGGCTCGTGCGGGTGGAGCGGGGGTAGGGGGGAGGAGACCGCGCCGGCTCTGCGTAACGAATTGCTGCTGCACTTGTTTACGCGCGCTGGCGGAAGAGAGCAGAGGGACGTCAAAAATTATCGGGGTCGGGGGAAGGAGGACTAGGCCACGTGACACGATACAGCCAATGGCGTGCTGTGGCGCGAAAAGTGCAGATTCCTGCCGCCGGACCGAGCCGGACCGTCCTAGCAACGCGCCCCCGCACTCCAGCCCCCGCACCCCTCGCCCCCCGCACGTGCGCTTGCCGGGCCCAGGGGGGCCTCAGTCGGCTCAACTCGAACTGCGGCGCTACCTGGCTGCCGCCTACCTGCGAGGCGGGGGCCGGGAAATAAATGCCGTGCCCGAACTGCGGCGCACCGGGCACGGGGCGGGGAAGATCTGCTTCAACTGCGGCGCAGACGAGACGGGGCCGGCCCGGCCCCGCTTGAACTGCGGCGCAGAGTGCGATGGGTTGCCTACCCAGCCCGCAACAAAGGAGCACGTCGCAGGCGAGGGCTCCAAGTCGTTGCGAGTTTCGGCCGTGGATTCGTTCCCGGCCGGGACTCAATATTTTTCAATGCTTTCCCACCTGCGTGTGAAGATCAGCACAGAGTTCAGACTACTTTTAATATGGTCCCTGGCAGCCGAGCGCGCTAAAGTGTTGGCTGGTCCGGCATCGAGTCTTGGTAGTGGGTTCGCATCCCGGGCGGGACAATAATTTTCCACCTGGGCTGAAGAGCAGCCCAGAGTTCGGACTGCTGGGAGGGGATGAAAGGCTGCCCACATCGACCCTTGGGGAAGGTAGTCAATTTGTCCCACAAAACCCCTGAAAATAAGCAACTCACCTAACCTAACCTAACCTAGCCTAGCCTAACCTAACCCGGGCTGGGTAGGCAACCCATCGCACTCTGCGCCGCAGTTCCAGCTGGGCCGGGCAGCCCCCTCTTGTCCACGCCGCAGTTCAAACAGCCGCCCCCCGCCCCGTGCCCGGTGCGCCGCAGTTCGGGCATGGCATTTATTGCCCGGCCCCCGCCTCGCAGGTAGGCGGCAGCCAGGTAGCGCCGCAGTTCGAGTGGAGCCCCTCAGTCTGTGCGTGTGCATCCCTTCGTCCGGTCGCACCCCTTGACGTCACAGCCGCCTGTGCCACGTGCTCCATTTTATTTAATTTGAACATTTTGGATTTGTGACCGCATCAGTGAATTAGTGAAAGTGACTCGTCTTCAGTTGTGCTATGTTGTGATTGTGATTAGCCCTCCGTGGCTGACCGGCTGTGCGCTTTCTTGTGACGGCGACGGCACCCACCTGGCCCACCCCAGCCCACCTCTATTCACCTCGAATGTTCATAACTCTGATAACTAAATTGTACGTAATGTTGTCAAATCAAGGACCGAGCTATACTGAAAAGTACCTTGAGTAGTTTTTTCAAAACTGATGTTTTCATTTGCTTTTCATAATCGAGATAGAAGTCACCTTATACCGTCTTTGTAAATTGCGGCGAGACTTAATAATTGTAGCGTACCGAAATACTAGCTTAAATATGAATAGTACCTAAAAGTACCTAAAAGTACCTAGGTACTGGACTAGACTACCGATACCTTACCTAGGTACTGAGCTCAGTACAGTACCTAGAAAGTACCTAGGTACTGGTTTTCCGATACTACCGCTACCTTATATAGGTACCGAAGATGGACTACCTTGCCCACCCCTGCTCCCCTCCCCTCCCT
Organism: Frankliniella fusca; assembly: GCA_029379305.1. Taxonomy (NCBI): domain Eukaryota; kingdom Metazoa; phylum Arthropoda; class Insecta; order Thysanoptera; family Thripidae; genus Frankliniella; species Frankliniella fusca. Next base: position 273,112 of record JAHWGI010001382.1, read on the forward strand.
GCGCAATTTTGATAACGTCGCCCTAGCAAGTCTTGTTGACGACCCCTTATTAGGCTTCGCGTGCGCTAAAGCGCAAAACGCGAAGCCTATAGACACGGGTTCTGTTTCTCGCCAAGATTTTCGTGTGCGCTACCTGCTCCAGCGAGGAGACCCGCTCCCGCACAAACACACAAAAGAAAAAGGTTCGGGTCGGGGGCGGGGCCGGGGGCGGGGGTCCTTGCGGGGGTCCGCCTGGCCGGCCGCCCTACTCAGCGTGCGCATATATTATTGCCAGCCGACGAAAGATGCAATGAATAGAATGTCTTGACGCAAGTTTTTCTCAAATTTTGAACCTAGCAACAAACAAACCAGATTTTTGGATCAAGCATCAGCCTTTCACCCCTCCTTTTAAAAAAAGTCAGGTGCTTCTACGACAATTTTGACTGTCGAGGTGAAAAATCAGTTCAGATTTGTCTGACGTAAAATATTGGTGCGTGTTTGGATCGGCTGACCTCAAAAACCTATATTTAAAAAAAAAGTGGTTGATTTAAGACAATGTTGACCAACTGCGCATTCTGTGCGCTCTCCTCCGCGATTAAAAGTGCTAACGTGTGTCTTAAATTCTACTCGTTTAAATTTAAGGGTTGCCGGCCTCTCTATCTCTCGTACCACTCCTACCCCTCTATCCCTCTCCCCCCTCTCCCCTTTATGAATCCTTCACTAAATCGAAATCAGACTCTTCCCCTCTCTCCTCTCCCTCTCTTACCCTCTCCTGGGTGAATATTTTGGATTCAAACTCAGCTGTTTTGACGCTGTTTGGACCGTCGGAGGAAACAGCGGGTGGTGGAAATGTGGAAATGAGCGGCAGGCCTCGCAGTAGGTATCCGCTCAGCTTGTAATTTCTATGAACGTTTCTTGACCACTGCTTGATCAAAGATGCCGTTAATGTGTAAGTCAAGGCGTTGATCTTGCCATTGCCCACACCAAGCACGCGAAGCCTTTTTCGGCCACATTGGACAATGTGGACTTGACGGATTTTTCATAAGAGAATCTCCATGCATTCCCATGTCACGCGCAGGGAGTAGAGCGCACGGTTCAGCTCGTGACCGAGGCTTCTAAAACTGTAGCGACAGCTACTAAAAAGCAAGATGGTATCATTCACATAGTGATTGCATCAAAGCAAATCATGCCTTGCCTAAATTTAGAACAAAGACCCAGTGCAACTGCAACTGCAGTTTTTAAGTACTTAGGCCTTATCAGCTTAATGATCCTAACATCTTTTTATACGTTAACAACTTAACAGTCACCGTGTGTCCCTGCTATTTACACTTCACTCTTCAAATATATTTGTTTTTGCTAATTTGACAAATAACCATGGATAAACGTAAATTATTATGGAAATGCGATGACCAATGCATGACACTCGACACTCGATCTCGCCGTCCTGCCCTCTCCCGTTCGCGCTGGCTCCCACCTGCCGCGTGCACTGGTCATCGTAATTCTATAATTATGATAATATGCCTGTTTTACCTTTATTCATGGTTATTTGTTATTAATTTAGCAGAAAAAAATCATTTGAAACTACTGTTGGATTGAAAATAGCAGGGACACGCGGTAACTATTAAAATGTTAACACGTTAAGTTGTTGAAAGTTTAGGATGTTAAGATCCTTAAGATGTTAAGACTCTTAAGCTGAAAAGACCATATTATCCCTTATGGTTGGTTGGTTGGGTAGGGATAGGGCGGTGCCAGGTGCGTGGCCACCTTCTCGTGGTGGTTCCTGAGCTTGTTTTCTATGCGTTGCTCCATCCCTGGAGGAAAAAAGGCCAAGAACCACACTCAAATATGGTCTATCTTCGCCCACTGCGGTATAGGCTATATTTCGTCAGTTTTCTATCACATTTAAGACGTTTTTCGAGTGCAATAAAGGGTTTCTGTATACGCCGATGGGGTTAAGGGTCAATAAGTGATGCTCTGACTTGCCTTTGACGCCACCGGAAGTCAGCCGGGCTCTTCCAGTAAGCGTGCTGCGGGTTGCCTAATTTGGTCTAAAATTAGCCTTTTTTAAAATTTTCGCGGCTAAAGTTAGAGCTGAAGATGAGGTCGGATCAAAAAAAAGTTTTTACGAAAAAGTCTTAGAATTGCGAGAAGAACATTTTGCGAGGTGAGCCAACATCGATTTCGAAAAAAGTGCGCTTTCCCTTCCCCCTAACACACAGGTTCAATAGCCCCCTCCCCCCAAACCCACCCGCACTTGACCACGTTGGCCCCTTCCCCCAACTTTACGATATTATTGTACCGCGTGTTGTTTTTGCACCACTGGAGCGGAATGACATATTGCAGTGTGTCTTGTTCTATGATGGTGACTGGCGATAGCCGAGTCCGTCAGGTTCTATAGTGTTGGGCAGGGGTGTGCCACTCAGTGACCCAGGGCCAGCGCTGTGGCCCTTAGGAAAGCGGTCAAGCTGTCGGCCAGCACTGGCTGACCATAGCCCAGGCATCAGAGGTCCAAAATGGGCGGGTGCGGGGATTTCGGACGCATCCGAAACCGTAGGTGCAAGTGCGATGCTGCAACCGAATATCATCTCGCTCTCACCTGCACATGCGGACGCGTTCCAGGTCCCCGGACCAGAGCAGCAAAGCGAGCAAGCAACGAAGCTCGTATGCGTCCGAAAACGACAGGTGAGAGTGAAATGTTCGAGGTAGAACATAGCTCCCTCTCACCCTCACCTCTCGTTTTCGGACGCACACGAGCATCTTCGCCTGTTCGCCACCAAGACTCCCCCTTTTGAGAACTCCGCCTGCAAACCCACAGACGTGTGTTGGCAGCCGATCACCGGGAGCTTCATGGCGCCCGTGGCCCACCAGAGCCGAGCTGATCACCCCTTCCCCGAGGGACATACCAAACCATGTGTGGACTTGGTTTTCCTTGACTAGTAAGAATTTACTGTCGTAAATTTACAGCTCCGTGTCGTTATCACAAATTACGGAAAAAGTCTTAAATTGACAAATATTTTCTTCAATGTCCCAGAAGTATTCCTGGTAATACGGTTGACGCCAAAACCTTGAGTCGTTTCCCCCTAGGCCCTAGGCATAGGCATTTTGCAAGAGAAAGGGGCCCGTAGGGGCTTTTCGGGCCTTCGAGCCCTTAGGGCCTGGGTGGGGATCCCCGCCTTCCCACCTGGGCCAGTCCGCCCATGGCTCTATTTAGTGACATTTCCAAAGGTTTCGTTGGACCGGCCGAACACGCGTCGGCTAGTTTCATATTACCATCACCGAGATCCGCTACTATATCCCGGGGCTGCATCCGTGATAACATTCTTTCCCACCACTCTCACTCGCCCTCGTCGAACGAGTTTGCCACGGACGCGGTACTTGAGTTTGCGTGGGCTGCGACTTTGACCTATAGTATGGGATGCTCGCGAGCGTTTGGGGAGCTTAGACAAGGTGTTAGACTGCAGTCACTTTAAGAGTCTATTCTGCTTCTTAGATGGGACATGTTAATCAGCAAGGATACAGTTTCGATGGTCTATCTCAATTCGCATTTTTGTGCGCTGTGGTAGGTGGTAGAAGTCCACTTGTAGCTCCTGTCAAGTCTCCCCACTATAGGGCAGTGCCTCCAAAAGGGCTGGCTGTTGCGGGCTCCGCCGCTCTGGCAGCGATGCCGAGGAGCCCGCAAGAGCCCGCAAGGTGTTTTTTAAGTACAAAATTTGAATGAAACTTTCAATTGAATTGCATTATCGTTTTGACAGATGTGAAGAATAGTTCAGTTTCTTGAGATCTGGCAAAACAATGATTCAAATAAATTGAAAATTTCACCCAAATTTCGCACTTTGAAAATCTTGCGGGCTCCTGCGGGCAGACAGTAAACACCTTGCGGGCTCTTACGGGCTTCTCGGCATCGCTACCAGAGCGGCGGAGCCCGCAACAGCCAACTCTTTTGGAGGCACTGCTATAGGGTTGACCGGCGTACCAGCGGTGCCGCCTCCTTGGCTTATTCAAGTGCACTTGGGTTTTTTTGAAATTGACGCAACACCAGAATAATTTTGATTATGTCAATGTTTTTGTTGCTTTAAAGCCATATTCACGTAATAGGCGCCTGCGAAGACAGCGGTAGGCCACACCATATTGCACAGGTGCTCCAACGTTGCCTACCCTCTGGACTGCAGGCGCCCAACTGCCGATGTGTTTCGCGTCTCATGCTTTCGTTCCATTTTTTTTTTTTCAGAGCTGGCTGCGCGGGAGGACCTGCGGACATTCCTTACGGATGTGGTGGCCGACGCGGTGGCCAACGCGGTGGCTGCCACCCTCCCTGTCCAGTGGTCCGGGGCAGCTAGGGCAGCTGCTACTTCTGCTTAGGGTTCGAGAATTACCGGTAATTTTGGTTTTGAGTAAAAAACCCGAGTAAATTTCGGTAAATTACTGTTTTTTTGAGTAAAAAACTCTCAGACGCACATTTTCAAGAAATTCGTCGGTTTAACGATTTTTGAAGGTCAAATTGATGTTTACCAATGGTTACCTGACCTAACGCAGCGTGCTCTCATCCAAGTTCAACCTATTTTAAGGCTCTACTACCACTGAAAATCTACGAGTCATAATTCTCGCCCCCGGACGAGACGAATTTGAGGGTAATTTTATTACTCTCTGGAGAGTGAGAATTTTTTCCTCGCTCTTTATGAGAAAGAATTTTGAGACCTCGCCCTAATAAAGTGAGAATTCGAGCTCAAATTAAGCGAGGTTAAAAAATCCTTACTCAAATAGAGCGAGGCTAAAGAAACATATCGCTCGAAAAGAGTGAGATTAAAAATTCTCACTCCAATTTAGCATGGAAAAGTGTCCTCTCCCATTTTGGGTGAGAAATTCGATTCCAGGGTTTGCAGTGGCCTTTCTGTGTGTCTAAGCAGTCTAAGTCGTCTGTCATTCCCTTTAGGCGCCAACTTGTAGTTTTGAGTGCTACCTACACGCCGCGCTTCTGTCGCGGTGGTCGGGTGGACGGTGGTGTTGAGACGTCGGAGGCGGGAGAACAAGCGTGGCTGGTTGTCTAACTTTCCAAAATTTAATGTGAATAAATTTTGATGGTTAAGCTTTAGATCTTGCTTCGTTTTATCCTTTAATATCTGTCTCAGTACGAGAATGACTATTTTTTTTTATGTCGACATGACTTCGTGTTGTCATCATTCATTTAAAAATCAAGTTTTAGCCTAACTTTGTCTTAGCTTCAACGACACTAATTTCAAAAGATTCAAATGACAAGTGCCCATTTTTAATTGATTTAAATAACGAGTTTGCTTTTAAACTACATTTTATTTGAAAACTTTGTAGCTCCCCCACCACTCCCCCCACCCGCCCCGCGCCTGCAGCCCCTGCTCCTTCGTCTAGTAAATAGACCCAATGTATCGCCATGTCTTAGCCTCCCGGTACAATCGTGGCTTTGAACAACGTTGGGATGCGTTTTAAAATCGACAATGCGGAAAGGCGGCAGTTGGGTTTTTCTAGGGAAGCCGTACGGCCAAGGTGAGAATGTGAGGGACCTCAATTAGCGAACGCGACACTGTGCAACAATGGTATTATGCGTGGCGAAGTACTTTTGGTGTCTTTTGCGATCCAGAGTAAATTACTTTTTGGGCAAAAGTAAAAAACTGTAAATTACTGGTTTTTTACCGAAATTTACTCGAAATTTACTTTGCCCTCGAACCCTACTTCTGCTGCATCCACCACCACCACTGCCACTGCTGCTGCTGGACCAAGCACCAGCTCCGGGCTTGGGGCTCCCAGTGGGAACCGAGGGTGGTTCCTCGCGAGCGACAGCGGAGGATGAGTCGACGGACGGTAAGAGAACCAGTATTTTCAAACCATTTCTACTTCCATCCTACTACATTGTCTAAGTTTCTTCAGCAAACTACTCATTTCTATTTTTTCTTTAAACAGATGAACTGCCTGACATCCCCGTGGTGCTGGGGGCCCCGGCTGGTCCCCCAAACCCAGAGGCTTGGGCGGCCCTGAAGAGGAAGAGGGACATGGAGGCGGGTGAGGCGCGCGCCCGTAAGTATCGAAAACCCTTTCTCTTTTTTCCTCATTGATTTTTCTTGTCTTTTTTACCCTTCTTTCTTGGGAAGGGTATGGAATATTCTCAAGTCTCGGAAATTCTCCACTGGTGCACGCTAGATCCTTATGAAAAATATTGCAAGGCTCATGCACAAAACAATGCAAACTTGCATGTGTGAATGAACGAGACTGTCTTCTATATGCATATTTTTTTTTAATTTTTATTTTTTGTGTATGCAGGGCTACAATCGTTGCTGGCGCCCTCCCCACAACGTGTCCCTCTGCAGCCTCTGCCCCAACATATAAACATCCTCCAGCAGCAAATCCAGCAGCAGCAACAGCAGCAGATACAGCAGCAGCAACAACAACAACAGCAGCAACAACAACAATAGCAGCAACAACAGCAGCAGCAGCAACAGCAGCAGCAGGTGGATGAAGATCCACACAATGGTGAGTTCAAAAATAGGTCCCCATCCATCCTGGCCATGTCTTCTCTCCTGCCCCTCACACTGCTGGTATTCCTGTTTGTCCGAGGGGGAAACGACTGTCAATTTTCGTGTCAGCCGGATTACGGATTACCTCGCATTACCTCGGATTACCTCTGGAGTGTCGTCCGGATAATGGCGCTTTTTTCCTCGGATTACCCTGGATTACCCTAAAATTTCCCGGGATTACACCGGATTACTTCGAATTTCCCCGGATTACACCCTGCCGGATTACCTATCGCCTGTCAGCCGGATTACCTTAGTCGTTTCCCCCTCGTGTTTGTCCCTCTTGATCCCATCGTGGTGTAGTGCTCTCCTTGCTACGGGCCGCATCATGTTCAGAAGTACTATAGGCTCATTCTAAATCGGTCTTGAAAGAGACTTTACTGGAAACTTTTCTGGGATTTTTTTTTTCCTTGTCATTTCGTAATTGGTCCAATGGACAATATATCACCCACATGAGCACTGATTCACCTCTTTTTAATTATTCTTTCATGAGCTGTGAATGCTAATTTAGGCTCCATTTTTACTCGTTCTTTACCACCTTCCATTTACTCGGTGGTAGAAAGTAGGAATATTGTTCTCGGTGCAGTGAAATGCTGAAGATATTTCCTCTTTCTAAACTCATTCTTAACTGAAAATGCTGATCTTTATTCTAACAATGAATTTTCTTCAAGTTAAAGAGAATAATTTTGAGAACAACTAACAAATTTTGCATATTTTCATTTTTTTCCACGTTTTTTTTTTTCCAACGGTTCTTTCGCTACAAAGTTGAAGTTACGGAGTTGATCTTCTCAGGGGCACTGTTTTGAAAGGTGCTCTTCAAGGTGTCAATCCAAAATTCGCCGATTTCTTTTAGTTTCTAAAATGTATATTTTTTTTTGTGAATTTTAAACTTTTTAAATCATTAAAATGCTATAAAAAGAAGGAAAATGAAGCAAAGGTTTCAACTCTAGCGTAAGAGTGTCTCTATCCCCCTCTTTGTCTTTGATTCCTAGAATTTCGACAGCTCTTAACACGTTTCTTTCTCTACAGGGTGCTGCAGGATATGCTTGGTCCGGAGGCCGGACTCCATTCTCACATGCAGGCATGTTTTCTGCGGCATATGCCTTGCGGAATGGAAGAAGGTCTCCGGATATGTGCAGGAAAAGGTTCCGGAAGTGGAAGGCGCTGCACTAATAATTCCCTTTTCTTTTGCCAAGTGTGCAGTGAAATTAAATTGTCAGGTCTTGTACTGTGTTGTCATGTGTAAAGTAATAAGTATTGTCAATAAGTCTAAATTAATATTGTGTTTTGTCAGGTCTACAGTAATGTGTGCTCATGTATTGTATTTTATGTTAATAGTAATGTTGTTTATTGTCGTGTATGAATAAATTGTTCTGTATAAAATTGTAGCTTTGTCAAGTGTACAGTATCATTAAATTGTCACGTCTTGTATTGTGTTGTCATGTGTATAGTAATGATTATTGTCAAGTCTAAAGAAATATTCATGTCAGGTCTTCAGTAATTTTAGTGTTTCGTATTAAGTTTATAACGTAATATTGTTCATGTGTATTGATAAAATGTGTATTGTCATGCATATTGTAATGTGCAATTTTATTAGAAAAATAAGCCAAATAAAAACAACTCAATCTTGATTTTTTTGCCTTTTTCTAACCAACATTATTCGTTGTGTTTCTCGCAGAAATCAAACTGATGTTTCCGACTGTGTGTGCATCTAATGAGAACTCTCAGGGCCACTTCGAATGCTAATGCAGATTAATCGGTCGTCTTGGTCATAATGAAGAGCGTGATGCTGCCCCCGCGGGCCGCGCCGCCGCTGCGCGGCCTGGCCGCAACGTCCTAGGTCGTCTAGCTTGTGGTCTAGAGCGTGGTGCTGCACCCGTGGGCCGCGCGGCCTGGAAGGCGTACGTTTCTCGCCATTCGCAACGAACTCACACTCGCCGTTATAGTACGGCAGAGGAGTGGGGGGTATGGGGGGGAGGGGGTCGTCCCGTTTCGGGGGTGAGAGACAAGGAATAGGGGAGCTGGAGTCAGCGACCGAGGGGGTTTTCACTCGGAATTTTGGTGTACACGGTATTACATAATTCATGTATTACACGTATTACGCGGTATTACACGGTATTACAGGGTATCACGCGGTATTACGGAGGTCTTACACGGTATTGCGGAGGTATTACACGGTATTACGGAGGTATTACAATAACAGTATGATGGACCTTCAAACTGCAAACAATTACAAACGCTTTGCGGATTGTGGTCTCCTGTTAGGTAGACAACCCATTGCGCACGCATGTATAGCGGGCTGGCGGATCTTTGGACGACATGGGAGAAGAGAAAGAGGGGAGGGGGGACTGAGGGGTTCGCGGGTGGGGGTCTGGTCCTGCAGGCCAACGTCGTACAGGCCGGCGGCGGCCAGGTGGCCTGGAAGCGAGGGGGAAACGACTAAGGTAATCCGGCTGACAGCCGTTGGATAATCCGGCAGGGTGTAATCCGGAGAAATGCGAAGTAATCCGGTGTAATCCGTGGAAATTTTAGGGTAATCCGGGGCAGTCCGAGGAAAAAAGCACCGTTATTCGGATGATACTCCAGAGATAATCCGAGGTAATCCGGGGTAATCCGTAATCCGGCTGACACGAAAATTGACAGTCGTTTCCCCCTCGCCTGGAAGGCTCCTCCAACATGGCCCCCCAGGCCAATGTTGCGACTATATAACACAATTTCATTCTTTGCCTTAATTTTTTACTCTGCTTGGGTTTCTACCCAAGCCCTTCATTTTAAAAAATTGAACTGGGTATTGGATTATTATTAAAAAAAAAATAAGAAGAAATGGGACAACAGGCCTCTTTTTTCATTTTTATAAAATAGTAAAAATCCCGATTTTGGGGCTGAGCTCCGGCCCTACGGGCTATTCTTCACGACACACTGAGTCATTGGAAGGCACCCAGCTTTTCGTCGGTTCTGCCGTCACGTTATAGATGAAATAAATTTTTCTATCACCTGCGGATGTGGAACAGTAGAACATACTCGCTTTAAGATTGAGATAGACGGCGAGCCGGTGAACAGCCCACCGATCGATCTCCACCTGCGGCGAGAGGCGCAACCCGTTGGCGTCATCCAGGAACCCCTGCATATGCATCACCTAACCTAACCCAACCTAACCTGGTTCAGCTCTCCACACAGTTTTATTTTTCAAACTTCTTTAAAGGCGTCCCCACAATCGCAATGGACCTAATGAACTTTAAAAAAATAAAAAAAATAAAACAAGGGAGAAGGAAACACAAAATTACTTTTGTGGTAAATAGGGCACTCGTTCTTTACGACCCTCCTCCAAATAGGAAGAGACTATCTGGTTTTCTGACATAATCGTTGATGTATGATAAGTGTAAGCTTTTCATGTTTTAAAATGTGATCCTTTATGTCTCAGATCAAAGAATAAGCACAGACATGGTAGTTATACAGTGTGAAACTGGAGGATGATACCTAAAACAATTTATTTTAACTAATTGCGCCCCTATCGCCCCCCCCTCCCCTCCCCCCTGGATCCGTGCCTGGTTGGGCCCCTCGCGCGAGTTTGATTGTTAGGGCGCGGCAGCGGACCCGAGACCCGAGGAGAGGCCCGGGCCTGAGCCGCCCGAACCCATTGAGCGCGAGCCGGTCTTAGAATGAAAACTCCTCAGAATTTTGTTAAGAGTTCTCTAAAATATACCATTAAAAGTGTGAAAGATAGATTGGTATGATTCACGACAATATTTCTAGATTACAATGGCACTACTTTCAACCCGTTTGAAAATATTTTACCCCGAGAAGTTGCCGTAACTTGTCCGAATTAGCCCCGGACGCCACGGGCAGCCCCAAAAAGAGTCCGAACTCATCCCGGGGTGTCCCATTTTCCTTCCGTCGCGTCCCCGGGGCTGCCCGTTTTCACCCCGGACGCGGGTATGGGTATCCCCGAGATTCGTCCGAGAGCCTGACGTCCAACGGGGAACACCGAATTCACCCCGGACTCGGGTATGGGGATGCCCGAGATTCGTCCGCGAGCCGCTGCCTCGACCAGGATTCGGCGGAGTATTTCCCTTCCAGGAATTGCATCGGCTGACGCGCAGGACGGAGGGGAGACTGGGGATAATCCGGAAGCCTGCACCCACCGGGGCCAGGAGTCACCGGCTACCTGGTGCTCGAGCTCGACTCTGCCCTCCACTTCGCTTCGCTCTCTCGCCAGTCTGCTGGTGACAGCCGTGGTGCGCGGACGTACGAAAGATGTGCTCAGCAGCATCAGCAGGAGGCCACAGGACCACGATTACTTAGCAGCAGCAACTGGGAGGACGCGAAAATGGCCCTGCACTATTAAGCCAAGTGTGCAACAGCTCAACATTTGTAAGTGTGCAGCTTCCAGTCTAATACGTGCAAGTATGCGCAACTCGGCAGTTGTGCACGGTAATAATAGTTTCTTATATTTCAAGATCTGTCTTAGAGGTCCATTGGTATTTTCCATAAGATCCAAGAAAGATCTTGAAATACAAGGAAGGAACTATTTTTACCGTGTGCACCTGCCAGAGTTCAACAGGGGAAGTGTTGCACGGGGCAGTTGTACGTACACTTACAAGTGCACAACGTTCGAGTTGAACACTTGCATGTGTCGGACTGGAAGTTGTACACATGCAGTAAGTGTTGAGCGCAGTTGCACACTTGGTTTAACCGTAGGGCTGGTATTATGTACAGGGTACCATCGGATTTATTAAAATAAAGAACACTCAGAACAGGAAAACTTGTAGCACCCTAGAAGCAGTAGAGGAGTAAAGGGAATGGGTGGAGGGGGTAAAGCATCGCCTGCGGGCTTGCCGACCAGCCGGGCTACCCCGTAAACATTCCGAACGTGGCTCCGGGGTACCCCGAAAACAGTCCGAACACGCCTCCGGGGCACCCCGAAAACAGTCCGAGGGCGCCTCCGGGGACACCCAGAAACTTGCGGTTTTTGTCACTTTCTGGGTGTGATTCCGGGCTGCCCGCCAGGCATCGGAGTTACCCGAAAAGTGCCCCCGTCCGGGCTGTTTCTGGGGGTGATCATTTTTAAACGGGAAGTTTACAGCTGTTTTATTTTATGAGATTTAAATGTTTATTTACTAGTGAGGGTTAGGGACTTAGATTGAAAAAGCGATGAGATTTGCGTTAAGTGTTCTCAAAATAATACTATGGAACTAAAAAAAAAAGTCCATAGTTGGTAACAACACCAGCATTTCCATATGAGAATGGTATAACTTCCATGTCTGTAGGTTTTGTGAATTCTGAGATGAAAGTGGTAACATGTTAAAGCGTGACACCGCACCGGGACCAATACTCGTTCTTTCCACCCACGTAGTAAGTGACGGTGGCCGGTGAAGAACGAGTAAAAAAGAATACTTACTATGGAAAGGAGAGCAAGATGCTTGCCTGCCTTGCCTTCCAGTTGGTCGTCGCTGCTCGTCGGCGCCAAAACCAACTCAAAAGCACAGCAACGCTCACCAGAGTGGAGGAGCAAGGGGAGGGGGAAGGGAATGCCTCAGTATACTCTCTTAATATTAGCAATATGATTGAAGCAAGGTGATTGAAGTAAAACGCTAGCAGGAATATTTGGTGTGTTAGGGGTGACGTGGCGGTATTCCGCGGTATTACGCGGTATTACGCGGTATTTCGCGGTATTACACGGTATTACATGGTATTACAGGGCAATGTGTACACGGTATTACGCGAGTGAAAACCCCCTCGTCAGCGACAGGATGGCTGTGGCTTGTGCTGACGCCTCGACGCGACGCCAAGCCCAGTGAGGCTTCGTCACGTACCAAGGGCACACGCGAGACAGCTGTGTGGCGAGACGGTCTGCCAGCTCTACCAGGGCCTCTGTCGCGTTCGGCAGCGAGGACTTGATCGGCTGGGCAGGGTCCTGGATTCGGCTCAGCCGGGCCAGGCACTCCTCTACGCCGCCGCGACCGAGCCCGAGTTCATACAGATGGTGCTGGACAGCGTCACCAACGCCGTTTTCAAGGCCGCCGCCGCCGAGGACATGGGCGGCCTGGACTCGCACCAGGACGTGGCCGAGGTGCTGCAGTGCGCTGTCGCAGTCGCAATGCGCGAGGCCAGCAATCTGCTCCTCCAGGAGATGCTCGGCATGCACGGGTGCTCGCAACGCGCGTTTTCGTCGGCGAGGCGTGCCCCACTTAAATACTCATTGCACGCGAAAAGAATTACTCGCGAATACTCGCCAATACTCGAGAAAATAATAAAGACCAAGCGCCAAACGGAACACGAAATGAATTTTGTGATGATAAGTATAGAATTCGTTCTATACAAAATTATGTGCTAGAGGTAGAAGCGTAAAACGTGATGTGCATCTTCTACCAGATCCTGTTAGTGTATGCAGGGGTAGTGCAGGGGAAGTTTTTCCCGGGACACTCGGACCCTTGCTCGGCCTGACATCGTTGCGGCCTGGGAGCGCAGCGGCGGCGCGGCGGCGGCGCGGCGGCGGCGCGGCCCACGGTTCAAAAATACAGACCCATCCGGGGCCGGTGAACCTGGTCGTTCCGGTCGGAATCATCTGTCCGCAAGCTGGTTCTGCATACTCAATAGAGGGTAGTGAAAAAAAAGGATTTCAGATATCGAAATGCGGGGGGGTGGCAAAAGTTGCCTTTTTACATCAGGACTTCAGGGAATTTGTTTTTTTTTTTCGGACAATTTTTACCGATCGCGCAAGGCGATCAAAGATGGCGGCCGTAAGCCCGCCAATGAAATAAATAAAACTGCTGTAAATATCACTTTGACAGAAAATTCATGAAAACAAAAGTTGTTTGTCTCAAAAAGTTGGCCCCGTTAAAAATTACCAAAATAAAATTCGGACGCATCTTATGTTGCCTACTTTCCAGGGGCATATATTTTACCACGTAAATTTCGCTCTCACAGAAAATTTATAAAGACAAAAGATGTTCGTTTTGAAAAGTTGATCCTACAAGAAATTGCAAAAAAAAGTGTGATATAATATTGCCTATCTTTTGGCTCTTTTGTATTTTTGTTTGACCCTTATCGTGTAGTTGTGTGAATGTGCAACTCTTAGCTTGCATTTATTGCAACTCAGAACTCACCACGAGAAGGTGGTTGCACTACGAGTTCCACCACCGCACCGCCCTACCCACCCAACCAACCAACCATAGACGGCTACAAGGAAACTGCTCCTACTGCTCCTCTAGTTTAATAGCGGCAAATTGACACTTGGTTTTAAAAGCAGGCATGATATCTCTGCTTTTGAGTGTTGAAGTGATGAAATCATGCCTGGATTTGAAACCCACCCTCTTCTCTGATGCGGCCGTGACAAGCTTCACACACCACTCAACTGCCTGTGTGTGGCAAGGAAACCTTGTAACATCCCATTGGGACATTTCCCCACTGTCAATCAATGACTGGATTGCCTCGTTCTTTATATTTCGTAAAATGGGAGGAGAATAGATGGTTGTGGATGACCAGTCAATCATATCAGTGTAGTCTTGTGCCTTAAAGTTTATTTGAGGTAACACAAAATTTCGTACTCCGGACTTACGAGCACGGACGCCACCAGTGGGGGCTTAGGAGTTTGCTCTAGCAGCCAAAATTCTCTTCATCCCTCTCTCCTTCACCTCCTGCCTGCCATCAAAGCACATGGTAAGTAATATGTTTTCTGAGTGCGCAAAGAATGAATTAGTTTGTATAACAGGATTAACTATTTTCTGTACTTTTACAGGGCAGTGCCGAACAGTCTCGATTGCTTTGAAAAGATGCCGTGAACCATCAACAACCAACAACAACTTCCAACAACATCTACTTACCTGTTATATCCCTGTGTGGTTTGCCATTAAGAACAACAGTTCTATTGTTGATGGTTCACAGCATCTTTTCAAAGCAATCGAGACTGTTCGGCACTGCCCTGTAAAAGTACAGAAAATAGTTAATCCTGTTATACCGGGTGTCCCAGAGAACACACGGCAGTGTTGCGGGTCTGCCTATACCCACTCCAGCCGTAAGGCGCTATAGCCCCTGCAGCTCTGGCGAGTATGCAATCCCGCAACACTT
>JAHWGI010001385.1:0-17563 GCA_029379305.1 Frankliniella fusca
TATCGGCGGACCACTCGTAAATAATTAAGAGTGTTGAAAAACAGCAATTTAATTTCGTAGACTCTTCTTAATCCTCTAAGTCAAGATTACGCTGAACGAAAATAAAATGCGGAAATTATGGCACAGTATTTTATATTGTCCTACCCGAAAACATTTTCAATTCCACGTTTTAAATTCGGGAAAAGGAAAAATAATTATCTAGAAATTCTGAACATTCTTCCACAGTTTACCGGAGGATAAAATTATTTTCGGTAGGACAATACACACAACATTTCTTTAATTATTTTTCCCACCGTTCATTTTATTTTTTGGCTTAACAATGTCTTTCCACAACAATTTTCAACATTATTCCAGAAAACCAAATTGTTTTTTGGTAGGACAGAATACACATAAAATATTTATTTATTTTCAACTGTATATTTTAATTTCCAAGAATGTTTTTCCAATCAATTTTCGACAACTGTAAATATTTTTAGGTAGGACAAAAACTTGAAGACCTTTCGATTTAATTACTTCTATATTTAAGAAATAACGGTAGGACAAATTCCGGTAGGACCAATTGAGTCATCTCTACTAAAAATCCTATTTAATCATGTAATTGAGAGAATAATTTGGATCAGATGTGCGTGTATTTTCTGACCTCATCCCGAACAATCAAGAAAAATATCGAAAGATCGAAAGATCAGAAAAAAGATCAAAAATCAACAGAAAAATTAAAAAGTCATTTTGAAATCAAAAAATCAATCCAAAATAATAAAAAAACGTTTGATTTTTTTGTAATGTAAATCATTGAACAACTGCTACTTGAGACAGCACCCCCTCGGTTTTGCTCTTTTATTTTATGTCGAATGAGTGCCTCAGAGGGCTTTAAAATGGATAAATAAATTGTGCAAGTGCAAGTATTGCTTTACATCGTTTTCTTTTTAAAAACCTAGTCCTATATATGTCTGGGGGAAGGTCATGGAAAACCTCGCATTCAGTCATGGAAAGGTCATGGAAAAGTCAGGGAAATAAAAATTCCCGACTCTGTAACAACAACCATATAAGTCCACTTTGGGAAAAAAAAGTTAAAGCAGCAACTTTTACATTTTTTCTACCCTCTCTACTACCATTATTAGCAAATTATAAATAAAAAGAAAGCTTGTTGTTGCTGGTGTGCCTATCCGGAAAAATGGGCCGGGATGCTCGGGCCACCCTGTATACTCTGTCAATTCAAATGTATACATTGTATACTTTAAATAAAGTATACATGGCATGTATACTTCAAATAATGTATACATACCATGTATGCATTTATAAATGTGTACATGCCGATGTGTGCATTTATAAATGTATACATACCCATGTATTCTTTGTAAAGAATACACATTTTGCCCCCAGTTTACATACCATGTACAGTTTAGAAAAATGTATACATGGGCATGTAAACATTTATTGAAGTATACATAGACATTTATACATTTATCAAAGCATACATGGTAATGTATACTTTTATTAAAGTGTACATGGCAGGTATACATTAATCAAAGTGTACAATGTACACATTTGTGTTGACAGAGTACAGGCTGTCTAGTAGCCGGGAGATACGGGAAAAACCCGCGGGCAATGAAAAAAGTGGCCGGGAAAACCGGGAAAATTCAGGAAATATCCGTTATCCAACTGGGAAATTGGGTCACTTAGCACCTCTACTAGATTTTTGTGGCTTGCGGACGAATTGTTTTCAGTCATTGGAAGTAATTATAGGTACAAAATATTGTTTTTTTTTTGTTTTTTTGTTTTTTAACCGGAAAAAAGGGTGTCTTGTGGCTGGAGCTGGGAAAACCGGGAAATACCCGGGAAATTTATTGAGCTTTCGCGCTAGACACCCCGCACTGTATAGCACCTCTGTCTGCCATGCGCCTCGTGCTCGGCCAGGAGGTTGGCCTGCGTCTCCACTGGCACGGCCCGGCCCCTCCTAGACTGGACTGTCACCTCGGCGAGGAGGAGGGGGAGGGGGAGGGGGATGAGACTTGAAAGTCACCCGCGCCCCATTACCGCACCGCGCGCCGGGCCCAGGCGACTGATTCAGAAAAGATCGCTCTCATCCCTCCGTCCTTGTTGCACCTACAGCGGTGCCCTATGCTGGCCATGGTGGTGCTCCATGAGTGCGACGAGGACAGAGGTATATGAAAGCGATCTTCGGAATCGCTCGGCCAGACGCTATGATTCAGCGCGCTCGCTCAGCTCGGCAGCGCCCGGCCCGCCGCACCCCGCACCATCTCTCTCCGATCCGATCGTGTATTGAAAACATCGGAAAGTCAAAATTGTCGAAAGAGAAAAAGAAAAAAGAAAGTTCGGTCGGTTCCGTGAGCAATGAAAAGAGGCGCCCGTCGTGATGGCGTTGAATAGCCCCGGGGAGGCGCGGCGTGGCGTGGCGTGGCGTGGCGGTGCGTGGCGTGCCAGCACCCCACCACCACCACCCTTTGGGTGCTGAGTGCGGAGCTTCCTCCATTTTCCGGACTTATTTTGGTAATTGCTGGTGATTGTTGTTCTCTCTCCCCCGGTGGCCGCGGTGGCGCGCCGCGCGGTAATACTGCGGGTGGCAGCGAGTTGGTGGAGGCAGCAGCAGCAGTAGACTGATTCCGCATGGCACTTTCGTATCGCTGTCCTCGTCGCACTCATGAGGCACCATTGGGAGGGTGGGAGGGAGAGACAGGGAGAGAGAGAGAGAGAGAGAGAGAGAGTGAGTGAGTGAGTGAGTGAGTGAGTGAGTGAGTGAGTGAGAGAGAGAGAGAGAGTGAGTGAGTGAGTGAGTGAGTGAGTGAGTGAGTGAGTGAGTGAGAGAGAGAGAGAGAGAGAGAGGGGGGGGGGGACCGCGTCTACCTCCCATTGACCGATGTGCGGAATCAGCCCACAGCACGAGTAGGCTAGCATCCCCGCAGGAAGGTGAGGTGAGGGGAGCTCTGGACAGGGTGGTGGAGGCCCGCCGGGCGGGTAGGCAACCCCTCGCGCACCACGCCGCGCAGCGCCGCGCACGCCCTCGCCTTGTCGCAACCCAGTCCTTTCCCCGCCCGCCGTGCATATACCAATAATACCACCCACCACCCTCTGTTTTTCCGCGTCGCATACAATAATATTTTTCTTGAGTCGGGCGGAGAAGAGAGGAGGTGTGTCTGCCGCATCGCCCCACCCCGCCCCACCCCGCCCCACCCCGCCTCGACCCACCCCACCCCGCGGACTCCCTCCCTTCTCATCCTGGTGGCCCTGCTCTCGACGTGCGTGTGCGGCGGGGCGTGGCGGGGCGTGGCGGGGCGTGGCGCTGCTGGTGGTGTTCCCTCTAATGTGTGAAACCACAAGTCCCGGCAAGGAGCCCCACCCCGCCCCGCCACGCCCCGCCACGCCCCGCCACGCCCCTCTCTGTCTGGCCTGCGGGCGGGGCGGGGCCGGCGGGGCACATGAAGAGGGCCCGGTCGGGCTCTGTGCTCTGCTGGGCGGGGCGGGGCGGTACAGTGCACGCAGTGTCCGTATGCTTATTGGCAGCGACAGCTCTCGAGGCTGCTTGTGGCTGCTTGAGGCGCCGCTGCACGCGGCACGGTCGGTCACCACGGGACGAACCGTCTGCACGCGCAATTTTCGCGCCGTGGAGGTCAAGAACCTCTCTGCGAGGCGTCCCGTCTGGACCATATAGAGGGGCGAGGTCACCCATCTCTGGGCCTGGGCCTAGTTAAGCCCGCCCCTCCCCGCCCGACTGCCGTCACTAATCCTTGTCTCTCTCTTGTCCACAGGTACGTGGCTCCCTGCTGCAAGTCCGTCGTCGCGCTGTGAGCTTGCGCTGCAACCTTCAGCTCGCTGGTTCGAACACCCGCTCGCTAGCATTTTTTAAAAAATATTTTTTAAAAATTTATTTTTATTTTTTCACATTGCGCCGTGAGGCCGGCGGTCGGTCCCCCCTCCTCCCCTCCTCCAAGCTCGTCTTGAATTAGATGACGGCCCGCGCCAGCATCACCGTCACTCATCCCAGCCTGTCAAGACGGAGGCGGGGGGAAAAAAAAATTGGCTACCGTATGCGTCCAACGGTACCCGTCTTGTTCGAGACGGGCAGGCCGGGGAGGGGGCGCGGTGGGGCGGGGTGAGGTGGGGCGGGGTGGGGCGGTGCAAGGCGGGGTGGGGCGGGGCGGGATGAAACCTCCCGCAGGGCGTGGCAGCCTCTTCTTACTCCCGCTCGCCCAACAGGAAGTCAGTTGGTGTCTGAGTGCTATTTTCTGGCCCTTGGCTCGGTGCTGCCCTGCGCGGCCCCGCCCCGCCCCGCCCCGCCCCGCCCCGCCCCGCCCCGCCCCGCCCCGCCCCGCCCCGCCCCGCCCCGCCCCGCCCCGCCCCGCCCCGCCCCGCCCCGCCCCGCCCCGCCCTTGGAACAACAGGCGCCGTCGGGCGCGGCGCCTGCGCCTTGCCTTGCACTTGGCCTTTGAGACGCGGCTCAGTCTCTCGCTCGCGGCCACGCGGGGGGGTCTCTAGGGGTCCAATAGCAAACACGACCCCGCCCCGCCCCGCCCCGCCCCGCCCCGCCCTTCACGGAACCATCAGCAGCACCAGGTGCAGTTCTTCAGCCGTGTGGGGGCGCGGCGGGGTGGGGCCAGGCGGCTGGCGGACAGAAGTGCAAGGCGGTGCAGGGGGTGGGGGTGGGGGCGCTGCGCAGGGCAGAATGGCCAGTATATTGATATTGGACCTGTTCGGTGCAGCTCAGCATATGTCTGCCGTTTTATTAGATTCCCACGCTGTGTCGGTCACCCCGCCCCGCCCCGCCCCGCCCCGCCCCGCCCCGCCAGTCCTCCGCGTCCGCTGGCCCAGCCCGGCCCGGCCCGCGCACGTCGGGCCACGAACAGGGCGTATATAGTATATAGTGCCGCATATACTAGAATAAAGGAGACAAAATTTATGAAAGGAAGGAGCGTTGGTAAAAAAAAAAAAAAAACCGGCCTACCGGCGGGTAGGAAGGCAGTCGGCTGATTTTGAATATGACTGTGAACGGTAATTGTCAAATTGTCACGGGAACGAGATGCGTAGAAACCATGAACACTTTGATTCCTGTTTTAACGTGGCTGATTTTATGATTTTTCTTCTTACGGGCTTGAATTTTAACTGCGTTATACTGGATTATATTTTAACTGGCTTTAAAATTATCTGAACCGCATTCATTGCATTTTAAATTTAAATCCTGGAACTTGGGGACCAATTGTAACTTTGTCACTTCTTTACTGCGACAAACTGTTGAAAAGTTTTTCGTAAATTAACGACAAATAAGTCGCTAATTTTTACAGCGACTGCAGTCATTTTGGAACGAGGGGGTGAGGAACTGGAAACAATTATATGCGCCGGTATAAACAATTCGAAACAATATCAAAACAAAACGAGACAATATAAACTACAAAGTGACAATTTCGGACATAATTAGAATTTTTTTTAAACTGAATCATATTGTATTATATTTTAAGTAGCGTTTAAATTATTTGAACCATATTCAATATTCATTTCAAACTTAAATATTGGAACTTTGGGACCAATCGTAGCTTTGTCACTTCTTTACTCTGTGATACGAGCGAAAGTGGTTCCCGGCCGGTCCCAGCCCGCACACACGCTCTTTTTATTTTAACTGGGCTTCATACCAAACTTAAAAGTCAGACTAATCGACTGCCTAACAAGATTCCAGTTTTACCGTGGCTGATTTCTGATTTTTATTCTTAAGGGGTTGAATTTTAACTGGGTCATACTGGATTATATTTTAACTGGCTTTAAAAATTATCTGCACCGTACTCAATTCATTTCAAACTTAAATGTAGGAACTTCGGGACCAATCGCAGCTTTGTCACTTCTTTACTGCTATACGAGCGAACGCTGTCAAGAGGTGTAACATGATGAGGGTTCAGCAGCGCGCAATAATCACCTGCAATCAGAGCATATTTTTGATAATCAGTGGTAACCAGTGAAAATCAATGGTAATCAGTCATGAAATCTACACTGCAAGGTGGCTGTCAATACTTCACCAGATGAGCCGATGCCATATTGCTATGGCTTTGAGTACGTGGCGACAGGCCATGGTTGGGGAGAAAGAAAACTGCCCTCCCCGTCTGCTCTGCTTGTCCACACTTGGTGTTGTTGTTATTTAGTTTGTCGCTCTAACTACTATATGGCACAACTTGCCATTTGGTATAGCCTCTTAGGTGTTTTAACAAGGTTTTGGAGAAAATGTGTGTGTGTGTGTTTAAGTGTAAAGAGCCCAAATGATGTCATGATTTGGTTTGATGCGAAATGTTATAAATATCACCCATGTTTTATCCTGAAAGACTCATCTCCGGTGGCCTTATAGTTTCAGAGCTTGCGCTTTCCTGCTTAATTAACTTTAGGTGTCCGAACTTGTATGACGAGACTAGGAGATAATTCAGACTGTTACAGAGTGCTACCATAGGTGAGAATGTACTATTTACATTAAAATTTACTTGTCCGGTCCTTAACATTGATAACCATTGTAATAATATTTTCAACATTCAAGTTAAAAGCGGACTCTTAGCAAATAGTGGTATTCCTGCTGATCATTAATTGCTTTACCCATGCACTGTAAGAATAGAGAATCCTAGTATGGAACCGATGACGGAAACGTTCCGTACCATGATGGGTACGGACGAATCCTTCCAAGCTGTGATCTAATTTTGCTCGTACGGTACTGCAGAAACAACCATACTACGGACATCTGAACGGACGTTTCCGTTTTCATCAAGTACGGAAATGTCCGGAAAAAAATTAGCCGGAAATTTCCGTACATATTTTTCACAGTGTGGTTTACCATCACATCCTCTGTTCTCAGACAATTTAGGGACTGAAAGAGATTTTAATTGTGACTATAAATTTAATAGGAACTGAAAATTAAGTGTTCATTGACTGCATGTCTCACAGACAGTTAATGCTCTACTTATTTTGTTTTGAAGATCTCTATTAAAAATGTGAAGTATTAACTGTCTGTGACATTGCCAATGAACTGTACCCAAAGCAGGCCACAGCGCCAAGCTCGACAAGCACCATACTCATGGCTTCTTCTCCATTCGGAACTACATTGCCACAGTTTATGCTCCTGACCGCCTCCTGAATCACATGCCACTTGACAAGGAGACATATTGACATATTGACTTAAAATTTTGAAAGACAAAGTTTTTCCCTGTCCTAATTTTCTCCTGAAAAAATCCTAATAATCACAAATAATCTCTGATAATCAATATAATCACTGATAATCACAAATAATCACTGATAATTACAAATAATCACTGATAATCAATATAATCACCGATAATCAATATAATCTCTGATAATCAGCATAATCATGATAATCTCCATAATCGAATATAATCAGAATATTGAGTATAATCTGCATAATCTAATAATCATTGTACACGAAAATTTCGAGTGGTTTACCCCTTGATTTTAACTGGCTTTTAAAATTATCTTCATTTCAAACTTAAATATTGGAACTTCGGGACCAATCGTAGCTTTGTCACTTCAATACTGCGATATGAGCGAACGCTGTCAAGAGGTGTAAAGTGATGAGGGTTCAGCAGCGCGCATGTATACAAAGGGTCCGTAGATGGCTGGCACGCGGGGGCGGGGCGGGGCGAGAGGGGCGGGGGCGGCTGGGAAGGCGGTCGGGCCCGGGCTGGTGAGGCACAGCTGCATGCTGCGCGGGGAGCGCCGGGCCACCTCCTCCAGCTATGCTCGCCTGGTACAGCGTTCACGCTCTTGACGCCCGCCCGCAGCCCGCAGCCCGCCCGCGAGCCGCACACACGCTCCTCTCCTATATACAGTCTGGAAGGGGTGGGGGGCTGGGGGAGTGAGCGCTGCCTGCTGGCTGGGCGGACTATTTTAACTGGCTGGCTTTTACTGGATACTGGATCAATACGGGGCTTATATTTTAACTGGCTGGCTTTTACTGGATACTGGATCAATACGGGGCTTATATTTTAACTGGCTGGCTTTTACTGGATACTGGATCAATACGGGGCTTATATTTTAACTGGGCTTCATACCAAACGTAAAAGTCAGTCTAATCGACTGCCTAAAAAAAGGTTAAAAAAAGAGGGGCAACTCCGTAGAGTGCGGAGGACGCAAAGAGGAGGAAGTTGGGGGTTTGGGTGAAAGGTCGCGCGCTCATCCTGCAGGGCGTATGTGCGTAGGCTGTCATTACCCGCCGCGCCCCGCCCCGCACCATCCGCATTGTCCTCCATATTTAGCGGGCCGCGTCGCCCGCCCTGCCCGCTGCAGCGATCCGTATGCGACCTGCGTATGGAAATGCTGTGGCCGCCAGGACGGCCCAGAGGCGTCCCCCCCCCCCCTCTTTCCACCCCCCTTTCCGCTCACTCACAGATGTTTTATTATTTTCCACACACACTTGTTGGTGTGCGAAAAATTATTATTTTGCTCACTCAAGTATGAGGAAAGTGGCCGCGTGACATGCAAAAGTGTGCGCTTGCGAATAGCACAAAAATACTCGCTCACTTGTAGGTGAGCGAATTAAGATTTACATTTTCATACGGCTTGCAGGTGTGCGAATAAAAGTATCGTCTCACTTGGAGTCGCTTCTACCTGCAATTGTGTGAAATAAAGTCGGTTGCCCTCGTCACGTACCCCGTTGAGGAAAAAAAAAAAATCCACACTCCTCCGCGTGCATGTTGAGTGCGGTGTCACTCGGCCGCGCTGCTGCAGGGGCTTGCTGCGTGCTCCGCGGCGCGCGGCTGTCACCCGGAGACAATTTACGGTGCGGCGACGACGCGGAGGAGAGCCCTGGCGTGGTGGGGCGGGGCGGGGCGGGGCGGGGCGGGGCGGGGCGGGGCGGGGCGGGGCGGAGGAGCCCGACTGTCTGCGGAGGTGTACTTACTTCCCGCGGGCCCGGCCCGGCCCGGGCCTCAGTGTGGATTGATCCCCCGCTGACTGGCTGGGCTGCCTCGTGGCGCGCGGGGGAGTCACCCGGGCTATTACCGCCAACCTCCACCTCCTCCTCCTCCTCCCCCTCCTCCTCCTCCTCCTCCTCCCCCTCCTCCCCCTCCTCCCCTTCCTCCTCTCCTCCTCCACGTATGGCGGCTTCCTGGATGGTTACTAGCTCGTCCATAAAATGGCTTGCCGCTGCCGTCGCGTCGCGCCCCGCTTGTGGCGGCTGTGTGGGCGTCTATTACCGAGACGCACAGTTCCGTTTCCGATCGCGTGCGCGCGCGCAAGTATAAAGGCTATGACGCCGGCTGTCGTGTCGTCTGCCACCCCCGCCGGGCCTTGTCGTCTGCCGTCTGATTCCGAAGATCCTTCTCGCGCCTCCGTCCTTATCGCACTCATGGGGCCGCGCCATCCCCAACATGGGGCCGCGCCATAGGTGCGACAAGGACGGAGGTACGAGAGCGATCTTCGGAATCAGCCTACTGCTGTGCTGCTGCTGCCGCGCGCCGCTGCTGTTTCCGATGAGGCTGACAGCGAAATTTAGAAGTTTGTCGTCGTGGGCTCGCTCGCTCCTTTATGCCCTTTCGGTTGTGGAAAGGGGACCTCGTGGCCGCCCGAGTCCCACGACAGCCACTCATCTCTGACATACACAATATAAAAGTTTCCCGAAAAAGTACTTGAGCTGAGCGGAAGAGGGGAGTGCCGCGGCCCCGCCCCGCCCCGCCCCGCCCCACCCCGCCCCGCCCCGCCCCGCCCCGCCCCGCCCCGCCCCGCCCCGCCCCGCCCCGCCTCCGCCCTCGCCTGTGAGGCGATGGTGTCGTGCGACGTGTCCCGTAGCAGGAGCATGGCGGAGAGGCTCTCGATGTCGTCGACCAGGAAGGGGAAGGGCGCGCGCCTCGCGGCTGCCGGGTGAAAGTACCGCGTCGTGATCAAGTACTTTTTAAAAATACCCCGTCGGTGACGTCACGCCCGTGCGTGCGCGGGGCGGGGTGGGTAGAGCCATGCTGCTCCGCCATCGTCTGGGAGCTTCTATTTTCCATTCTGAAAAAAAAAGTGTGGGGGGGGGGGGGAGGGTGGAAGAACATCACTTTAGCTTTGAAAAAGGGATTCAGTTGTATTTCTTTTTACGAGCTTGTCGCTCCTTGGGACAAATTTTTATTACTTTATTTTGACAACTTTGCTTTGACATTGCCACATACGCACTCCCTCAAACAAGCAGAAGAGAGCAGCATTTAAACAACGTGGGGGACAGCTTTTTTTGTTTCCTCGTTTTGTTTCCACCCTAATATGAAGTTGCAGGCCGGTATTGCACGTGTTCACCCTCACCCCTGCACTGGAAAATCGGAGTGTGATGGGCGGAGAACACTTATTGCAGCATGCCTGGCTGTAAGCAAACTGAGCTTCCAGTAGTGAGCTTATACCGGCATGCCGGCACCCACACTGTTAAACCAGGTGTGCAACTGCTCAGCACTTGTACGTGTTCAACTTCTAGTCTAACACGTCCCAGTGTGACACTCGATAGTTGTGCAATTCCAAGTGTCAAAGTCGCCAGTTGTACACTTGCAAGTGTTCAACTCGACAGTTGTGCACTGCTTGCAAATGTTCAACTGCCGCGTGCAACACTCCCCTTTGTTGATGAGCACTTGGCACTTGCAAGTGCCCAAACTGATGAGTTGAACACCTGCAAGTGTACAACTGGTGAGTTTGACACTTGCCAATAATGCACAGCTACCCAGTTACACACTTGCACGTGCAGACTTGAAGTTGCACACTTACAAGTATTGCGAGCAGTTGCACATTTGGTTTATCAGTGGAAATGCTGGCTGGTCTGGTCTGGTCGCGCCGATGAGCCCGTCGGGCTGGCAGGGGCCTGCCTGGTGCCCCTGTGGTGCCCGGTGCCTGGCGGCCGGCCCGGCCGGCTCCGTGCTTGGCCTCCGTCCACCACCGGGACTGGACTTCCCATTGAGAAGGCGTGCGGCGAATGAAGAGATTTCACCCCCTTCCCTCCCCTTCCTCTCCCCCCTCCCTCCACCTCACTTCCTCCGGGGCTGCGGAGAGCTGCTTCGGTATGCGTGAAGGCGACTCGAGGGCGGCGCAGGCGTGAGCGGCCGTCTCGCCAAAAAGGTGAGCATTCCCTTCGCCAGCCCGCCCCGCCCCGCCCCACCCCACCCCACCCCACCCCACCCCGCCTCGCCACGCCACGCCACGCCTGACCGCCGCGCCGGTCCAGCCGGTTATAGCTCAGCTCCTGTAGGGTAGGGGTTGGGTGATTCTGCACGCAGATTGCGCCTCTCTGTCCTTAGCGCACGCACAGGGTTAGGCCGTAAGCAGAGAGAGAGAGAGAGAGAGAGAGAGAGAGAGAGAGAGAGAGAGAGAGAGAGAGAGAGAGAGAGGGAGAGAGACGCTATTGAACGCTGTGCGGAATGAGCCTGCTGCTTGCGGCTTTGCGGGTTTGACTCACTCGCGCGAGTACGGCGGCAGCAGGCGGCAGCGTCGCGAATCTCGCGGTGACGCTGAGTGTGTCGTTAGGGCGGGGCGGGGTGAGATGGGGTGGGGCGGGGTGGGGCGGGGTGGGGTGGGACGGGGCGGGGCGGCTGCAGCTCCCATTACCGGCCTACGGCACTTCCCGGCGCATCGCGTCCGCACCGCACCCGAGCCGCGCCATGTCCCTAATGAAGCAGCTCCCCACCCCCACCCCCCTTTTCAACGGTCGTGTTCTCGCACTCTAAGTATTCCTCGGCGATGCTCTTTTTATCTAGTTTTTTTCCCCCTACATTTTTTAATTTTACTTTTTTATTTTTTCCCCCCTTGTCGACCCGGTATAAATGGTGAGCACCTTACTACGTTCACCGCACCGCTCTACACCCCAACCAACCCCCCCGGGGCGCCTGACGCGATAAAGATGACACTTAAACGGTCTGTTTGCCGGTAGACATTGAGGGCCCCCTCCCCTGCCCAGTCCCGGTGGCAGGGCAGGAGCGCCATCTGGCAGTCCGGCCGCGCCGCGAGCAGACTCACCGCACCGCAGACTCACCACGGCCCTGAGCAGACGAGCTGACTCATCTTTGGACTCACCACTGCCCGGAGCAGAGTTTTCGTCGCTTCGAGCAGACGAGCAGACGAGCAGACGAGCAGAGTCACCACTGCCCGGAGTAACCTCGCCGGCGCTCGGAGCAGATGAGCAGACTCACCACTGCCCGAAGTAGCCTCGCCGCCACTCGGAGCAGACGAGCAGACTCACCCTCCTCAGACTCACCACATCCCGGAGCAGAGTCACCGTCGCTTGGAGCAGACGAGCAGACTCACCACTGCCCGGAGTAGCCTCGCCGCCGCTCGGAGCAGACGAGCAGACTCACCACCGAGGTGTAAACAACTCTGAATTCGGTGTACAAATTGCGTGAATTTGAATTGAATTTGTCTAAATTGAATTGAATTCATTTTGAATTAGCTTTGAATTTTTTGAATTTATTGCAAAGTTTTTTTTTGAAATTATTGTGATCATTTTGTGAATTTACTTGAATTTGTTTTAAATTCGGGGATGCCCCAGAAAATACACGCACATCTGATCCAAATTATTCTCTCAATTACATGATTAAATAGGATTTTTAGTAAATTATTGTGAATGATTTCTATTTATTCCAAATTATTGGAAATTAACTTGCAACTGCGCAAAATAATCACAATTATTTCAATTATTTTTTTAAACTTTTCAGAAGCAAATTTTGCTCTGCAATTGAAAGGGTGGCGTGAAAACATGGAAAATTTTTGCGGCAGTAAACCTCCCGAAGGAGGTTGCGGTTCCCGCCAGGCACAGGGCTTTTACCCCCTGTGGCAGCCAACTGCTTCGGTGTTCCATGGGAACCGGCGCTTTGCTGACTGCGATCCTATCGCGCAATTCGACAGATTTGATCCCCGTACCACCATTGGCCTACCCCTAGAGGTACGAGCGGTGTCAAGGGCGTTAGACTTCCTGATCCCAGTTTCAGAGGCCTTACCTCAGAGGGGTACGCGGGATTCGAACCCACAACCCCGAGTGCCGACACGTAGCCAGAACAGGAAGCGACCCAACGCCCAAAGCCACCGAGCCAACGACGGTGAGACGTGTTTAACTTCTATTTGACCTGCCCTCCAGCTGCGGCCAAAGGGAATGTCAAGCGCGAAAAACACTTTCCCGAGTGGGAGTCGAACTTGGGACCACTCGGTTCGGTGTTGCGCGCTCTACCAACTGAGCCACGACCTCGGCCACGACGCTACGATGGCTGTCCAGTGCGACGGGTCCGAGTTGTATTTGCCCTGTCCTCCCGGCTGGAGGCTGCAGGATACGGCAAATACGGCTTGAACCCGTCGCACTGCACAGTCATCGTGGCGTCGTGGCTCAGTTGGTAGAGCGCGCAACATCGAACGGAGTGGTCCGAAGTTCGACTCCCACTCGGGAAAGTGTTTTTCGCGCTTGACATTCCCTTTGGCCGCAGCTGGATGGCAGGTCAAATAGAAGTTAAACACGTCTCACCGCCGTTGGCTCGGTGGCTCTGGGCGTTGGGTCGCTTCCTGTTCTGGCTACGTGTCGGCACTCGGGGTTGTGGGTTCGAATCCCGCGTACCCCTCTGAGGTAAGGCCTCTGAAACTGGGATCAGGAAGTCTAACGCTCTTGACACCGCTCGTACCTCTAGGGGTAGGCCAATGGTGGTACGGGGATCAAATCTGTCGAATTGCGCGATAGGATCGCAGTCAGCAAAGCGCCGGTTCCCATGGAACACCGAAGCAGTTGGCTGCCACAGGGGGTAAAAGCCCTGTGCCTGGCGGGAACCGCAACCTCCTTCGGGAGGTTTACTGCCGCAAAAATTTTCCATGTTTTCACGCCACCCTTTCAATTGCAGAGCAAAATTTGTTTCTGAAAAGTTTAAAAAAATAATTGAAATAATTGTGATTATTTGGCGCAGTTGCAAGTTAATTTCCAATAATTTGGAATAAATAGAAATCATTCACAATAATTTACTAAAAATCCTATTTAATCATGTAATTGAGAGAATAATTTGGATCAGATGTGCGTGTATTTTCTGAGGTCATTCCTTAAATTCGCTTGAATTTGTTTTGAATTCGTTTTGAATTCGCGTGAATTAGTTTTGAATTCGCGTGAATTAGTTTGAATTAGTGTGAATTTTGAATTAGTGGTGTACATCAAAATTCGGATTTATTTACCCCTCGCTCACCACTGCCCGGAGTAGCCTCGCCGCCGCTCGGAGCAGACTTGCCGTCACGATGACAGAGAGGAGCTGAGTGCGCCGTTTAGGTTTAGTACGCGGCGGGCCGAGGGGAGCGTCAGATCACACTCTGGGTAATTTGATCGCTCCGGGGCGGGGCGGGGCGGGCGGGGTGGGGTGGGGCGGGCTGGGACAACATGGCGTGAGCTTTTAGCCGTGCACAGACAGCCCGGGCCCGGGCCCGGCCTGGTGCGGCCCGCGGGGCAAACAGGGAGACATTAAACGAGTTGATGAGAGGAAGTGAGCCGGCCCGGTGGGTATATGTCCTGAGGGCAGGGCGGGACAGCAGCGCTCCTGCTGTCCTGCTGCAGTCCTGCTGCAGTCCTGTCGATGAGCAACAGGATTACGGCAGCTGGAAAACCTTCCTTACCCGGCCCGGCCGGCCAGGGGGTGGGTATATGTCGAGGGGGAAACAATTCTGAATTTTGGTGTACAGATTTTGTGATGTTTTGTGAATTTATCTGTATTATTGTGAAGTTTTTGTGAATTTTTGCTCGAGTTTTTCTAGAATTCAGCAAATTCTTGGGAATTTTCTTGATTTTTTCTGTTTTTCTTTTTTTATTTTTTTTTTCATTTTTTTATTTATTTTATTTTTCTTAAATTTCCTTAAATTTTTCTGAATGTTTTTGAATTGCGAGGCGTACAAAAATATCCGAGTTGTATCCCCGTCGGTTTATGTTGTAAGGTCAGGGCAGGACAGCACCCCTGCTGGACGGCGGCTGGAACACCCTCTCCAGGGGCGCGGTCGTTCCCTGCGGAGGACCCGGCGCGGCGTGTTTTCCCTGAAAATTACACAATTTAGAGAGCGGGTGTGCGGCGGCCGTGTCCTCAGTCGCGGCGCGTATAGAGTAGGGATGTGTCGCCCACCCCACCCGCCACCCCACCCCACCCCACCCCGCCCCGCCCCGCCCCGCCCCGCCCCGCCCCGCCCCGCCCCGCCCCGCCCCGCCCCGCCCCGCCCCGCCCCGCCCCGCCCCGCCCCAGTCCCGCGAGCCCTGTCTGCTTCTCTTGTTGAGAGGGCCGCCTCTGCGACGCGGGGTTAAGCCCTGCAGGTCGGGGCGGGGCTGGGCGGGGTCGGGTAGTCAGCCACGCCCTACTGCACACAGACCATCGCGCGGGGCGGGGCGGGGCGGGGCGGGGCGGCACCCTGACCCAATAGTGCACCTCAGAATAGAGATGACGGCCTGCTCCCCCCGCCCCTCGCCGCCCCCCTCCGCGTCCTGGCCAGGTCACCCTGCAGACCAGACGCCCGCCGCGCGCCCCCGCGCGCCCCCGCGCGCTCGCAATATAGGGGTGATGTCAGCTTGGAGCTGACGCGCCCCCTGCCCTATGCTGCCCCGCCCATTTGTCAGCTTCTGGTCTCTGCGAGCGTCACCTACATTTTTACGACCCACTCTATCCCCTCAAATCGTAGCAAGGGCCGTGGCCGTAGTGTTCGGCGCGTGTGTGTGCGTTATCTGAAAACCGGGTACATGAAAAAGTAGCCAAAGTAACTATGATGTTGGGACAGAAGGGAATATTCCCACCCCACCCCGCCCCGCCCCGCCCCGCTCTACAGCGCTCCGCTATATACGCGCGGTATGGCAGGCGCGCGCCTTTAGCCCACCTAATTACCACCGCGTTAATATTTATACGAGAGGTGCGCAGGCTTCACCCTGCCCCGGTGTGCGTACCCCTTTACAGCCGCGGTGGGCCCTCGCCCCGCCCCGCCCCGCCCCGCCGCGAGTTCCCCCGGCCTCCCCTATACTGTCTGTCGCCACCCATCTGTCTGTCTGTCGAGCGCCTCGTAGCCGCCCCGCCTCACCCCGCCCCCCGCCCCGAGGTGGCGTTTCCGTCTTTTTGGCAGCCCGCCGTCGGCCTCTCTTTCTTCCTCTCTCTCCGCTCCCCACTTTACGGCGCTCATCAACGCTACGCTAGACGCGACGCGGGTCCGTTTGAAACACGCGCGTGCCCGCGCGGTTTAGCGGGGCGTGGTGGGGTGCGGCGGGGCGGGGCGGGGTGCGGCGGGATGAAGTTGTCAGCCCGTAATTACCACGTGTCGTGCGGGGCCCCCCTTTGACGCGGTACTTTGACTAAAACAGGCGCGAGGTGAAGGACCGGCTGCAAGAGAGGGAAAAATAAAAAGTTCTAGGCGAAGCGCGCGCGCGTGCACCGGCGAGTTCCCCCTGCTGGCTGTACGCTCCGAGCCGAGCCGAGTCAAGTCAAGCCGAGCCAAGCAAGCCGAACCGAGTCGAGCCGAGCCGGGCCGGGTCGGGACAGGCCAGAATATCGAGTTTACCGTGCTAAAGGAGAGGGCTAAGTACGGCTGTCATTGCGCGTGGCTTTGGGACTTTGGGGCGACGTAGCAGCAGTCAGAGTGTATTGTGTGCACCACCAGAGAGAGAGAGAGAGAGAGAGAGAGAGAGAGAGAGAGAGAGAGACACGCGTGAGGCTGCAAGTCACCCATTCTAATGTGCAGCATGCTGCACCGCGCGCCCGTGGTGTCGGCCAGCTTCCTAATAAGGGGCCCCGTGCACCGGCAGGTGCGCCCCGAGGTTGGGCTAGGCCTGTTTCTCTGTGTCTCTCTCTCTCTCTCTCTCTCTCTCTCTCTCTCTCTCTCTCTCTCTCTCTCTCTCTCTCTCTATCTCTCTCTCTCTCTTAGCGTGGGGGGAAATTGAGGGAATCGCAACACTTGCACGTTTGCGAAATGCACTGACTGTGGTCCGTGTCCCTGCGCGCGCATCTTCTGCTTGCCTGATTGTCGTCGTGCCATCACAGTCCAGCCGATGACCGGCAGGGTGCGCTGCGCTGCGGCCTAATAGCGTACTGTGTGTGGATGAAATGCATTGTTAGTGAGCCTAATGGCTCATGGCGGAAACAATGGTGCATTAGCGACAGCACACTCCGCCTATGAGTGGGAGGGGTGAGAGAGAGAGAGAGAGAGAGAGAGAGAGAGAGGGAGAGAGAGAGAGAGAGAGAGAGAGAGAGAGAGAGAGAGAGAGAGAGAGAGAGAGAGAGAGAGAGAGAGAGAGAGAGAGAGAGAGAGAGAGAGAGAGACCAACAGGTGGGCTGTCCTCCCTCCCTATCCCTTCCCGAACGTGTCCTCACCCTGTGTGTCCGACCCGCCCTGCCCTATATGCCAAACATCCCCTCAGGGCTGGGCGACTCGCGTGTAGCGTAGATCTTCCTGAAGGTCAAGGAGTAGTCTCCCTTTGTGCCGCTGGGGAGCCCTTTGCTTCTCCTCGGCCTTCCTGTCGCGGTGACTCACGGTGAGAAGGACCTCTCTGACCCCCGAGCGGACCTGCGGGGACCTTCTTCGGGACCTGCGTACAGTACACCCCCTGGTAAAACCTTCAGCTCGCGAATCGGGGCCCTCGAAC
>JAHWGI010001386.1:0-91263 GCA_029379305.1 Frankliniella fusca
CCGCGGTGGTCGCCAGACAGTTCCTAAACCGTTTCCAGTTAAAACTATCAGTGGACGGTCTGAGAACCCGCTGTGACGAGTTCGCACTTAGCCTGAGGGGGATATGCTTACTGTTTGACGACGGCCTACCAATCGTTACCGAGTTCTACGTCTGCACGCTATCCGATCACTAGTCGCATTCGGCCCGAAATCTGGGTGCGTTCACACTGATCACCAAATGCAACGGGCCCGGAATCGATTCAAGTAGATCGACAAAAATTATTCAACTCACTGATGATTTTTTCCATGCGGGATGGCCATGACTCTGAAGGGATTTGGCTGCCATCCATGGAACATTAACAATACTTCCAAAAGTATTCATATTGGTACCTTTTACCTCATGCAATGCAAGATCTTTACTAAGATAAAAGTTCGAAGATAAAGATGGATACCTCTTAATGAATACATAGCAGGCCACCTTCGCCTCCGCCAGCATTACTTCACAAGTCATGAGGTGTATTCCGGCTTCCAGGAGGTCATCTACCTTATACCCCTGGAGGTAAAATATTTAGAACAAATGAACGATACAAAACTGGTTTCTTGAGCTTCTTAGGAAACTCGAGGAGAGTGTTTCTTTAAAGAGCGTTGACCTTAAGCTCATATTGGTACCTAATACCCCATGAGAGATTTTCTCTCAAAGAAGATTTCAGCTCACGTGGAACATCTGAGCGTCAATAAAATTGAACAAATTACACATTTAATTGTTCCTTCCTTCTAGATCTGAGACAATCCCCAAAGGCACATAAAAATCTGACAAGTGTTGTTTACTTCCCAAAAAACAAATTGCTACATTCAAATTGTGAAATTACTGAAATTTTTTTTATAGTGACGTACTGAGGTACTTCTTCTAGGGTGGGAAATACATTTTAGTACTCATTCTGTCTAAATAATTATCGCTTGCAAAGAACCTTTCCCCATTACCTCACAGATCAAAAACTTTGTTAACGTAATTCTGAGGTTCAGCTACCTCATACCTCATCTTATTCCTTCTCAATTTTACTATGAAAAATAAACTTATGAATTTAATGTACAGTGCTTAGTAGGAATGTTTGTTATAACTATTTTCCTGAAGTAACCATGAAACTGAAAAGGCAGTTTTTAGTCACCAGCTTGAGACAAACTTTTCTGATGATGGAATAAAGGCGTGACGAATTTCCAATTTTCACTGCTTTATTCCAAGCTTAAAGCAACTCTGTCCCTCTCTCTAATCAGACAGGTCTCTTCTGAGAGGTTGGTTTAGAAGTCAACCTGTTTTTCCAAGGTGAAAGGGGCCTCATATAAAGGTACAATCACATTGGAATATTCTATTTTCCCAATGCTTACAAACAAAAATTGAACAAAGTTACGAAAACACAGTTTGTTTCTTGGACATGGATCCACTGAGGTTTAATTTTAAAGGATCGAAGCATGACAAAATAGGGATTTTCTTCACCCATAGACACTTTTTGAAATATCCCACCATACGAGCATAGACGTGATGTCCTAACCCTAGCTTGCTTATGGTTCTGGACAGAAAATTCTTGAAGAAGGGCAATTCATTCAAGGCGCACTAGAAAATTCAAATGGAAATATGAACCTCTGTTGAATGGTGACTACCAAGAACAAAGGATAAATCTGTTTCATGAATGAAAATTGTACTCTTCCTCAATAAATTGATTCAGAGGATTACAAATTCATTAAGCACTGACTGTTTGCTTGCTCTGTACCCAAGGGGGTACAATGTTATATGTTAACTCATTACCTTGTATACGTTAACATGCTTTTAGCAAATTGGAGCCTCTACGACAAGATTTCTGTCCAGAAAAACAGATGGAAGCTATGAATCGCAACACGGGATCCTGTTCTTACCTTAAACAGCTATCAAGATATGTGCATCTCTAAATAAAATGAAGAAAAGCAAGCTGAAGCTGTAACCTCATCCCAGTCATGTTTACATTTCTCTACAAATTGATGATTGAGAAGGTGAAAACTAGGATTACAGAATATATATTGATAGTTGGACAAAACCTCACAGTGGTGGGCATACCCCACATCTTCATGCTTGTTATTAGAAACAATTCTACTGCCTACATCATCTCAAATGTCTCACAACCCCGTCCCAACAGTTTCAGAGCATTAGTTGTGGGAGCACTGTCAATAGAGAGCATTTACGTATCTTATTGGTACCTTACACCACATGGACGATTTCAGCACACGCGAAAGTTGAGAAAAATGGAGGTTACTTGAAAAAGGGGAGGCTACTTGAAATATGATAGAAAACTAACAGACAGTCAAGTCAATTTAAATTTTGACAAAAAAATTTATTTACATCCAACCTACATCTATCTGGAAAAAGGCAGGCTCTCAGTACTTACAAAACCATTTTAATCATGTAATTGGTCGAAATACAAATGGGCAATCTTATGAATAAAATTATTGGAAATTGTTTAAATATTTCTCTGTTCATTTAACAAAACACAAAATGATATAAAAACCAAACAAGAAAATGATAAAAAAACAAACAAGCAAATTCTGCCAAAGGTAAAGGTATGACTAGTAAAGTTTCAATGATATCTCACACAAATCTTAAAGGTGGCTTGCATTTTACTCCAGGTATCTCAATATTGAACATTATTTGAAAAGAAACCTCTTCTATTAAACACACATTACACTTACTGTATGACATCTTTACTTCTTTTCTATTCAAGATGCATGCATTTTGAAAAAAAAATTATGTTACGATGTTTCAGATATTACAATTGCGAATTTTAAGCCCACCACATTTTTAAATATATCATAAAAGTCTTTCTTGATACCTTGCCAAAGGCCTCATCATTCCATAATTCAATGAACAGGTTAGGATGTTTGATATGTACTTCTGATTTGCTTTATGACGTTAATTACCTTCGACTCAATTGGCAGTAGCAATGTTTCATATACTCTATGTTCCTCTCTCTTCCTGATAAATTTTTTAACAACATCTTCTTCTTTTAATTCTCTTCCATAGAAGTCGGGGTTACTCATCATGTCCTGCTTGAGAAGTAGTAGTCCTTGGGTTTTTCTAAGTGCCATTTGGGCGCGTGACTGTCCCTCTACAGTGTCTGCCACATAATGTTTGTTTATTACTTGTAAACTGGAATGAGCCAGCACAGAACTCACAAGTTTTCTTTCATCTTCATTAAGTGAATTGTGACTAGTGGTTTCATAAGCCACCCTTAAGATACTCGTTGATATTGGTGGAAGTCCCTTGCTAGTCAGGTACCTAGAAAAAGAAGCAGACCATCATAACCAAATCTCTTATCTAAACTGCACTCATAACAAATATATTGAGTTAGGATGAAGCCTACTTGTTAATACACTGGAAAACTTGAATATAGGTCAAAGGATGACCTTAGTTGTTGAGTAGAAATTGCTTAGCATTTGGAAATACTTCCAGTTTTACAGAGTAGTATTGTTGCATTATTTGCATTAAATTTTCATCCACAGCTAGTGGTGCAGCTCCACCAACACCACTAGTCTTCTGATCCGTCAACCGGAAGTGGTAAAGTTTTTTGGAGACATCGTACTCTGCTTTATCAAACATGGCATTGGAAAATCTTTGCAGTCCTACTGGGCGTGTTCCACTGACAACTAAACATGATGCTATATAGCATGAAACAGAATGAACTTTGTTCAGTACATCACGGCCTGAAATATTTGGGAAAAAGGGTTTATTTAAGTAATTGTCACAATTATATGATCCTTGAGAATGGAGTTTTTAGGTGAAATATTAATTTGACATACATGAAGCATGTCTTGCAGTATCCAAATTCTCAGTCTTTTGCAGATCCTCTAGAGCCAGCTTGATGCCTTTGATGACTTCTGGGTCTGATTGGTAAGACAAAACTGCTCCAATATCGACTTTTTCTGCTTGTTTCGCTAATTTTTTCTTATGATCCTCAATGATTACAACATTTTTCTTCTCAAATTTGCTTGTGATAGTTTCCATCGTACTCATGATACGCTTAATTTTCTTTGAAAATAAATCACCCTGTTGAAGAATAGAAACAAATCAACTTGCAATCTTTTTTAGAGACAATGTAAACAAGGTAGTCTATGTAATAGTACTCACATTCGGGACACCTTTATCATCAAATCTGACTTCATATGCAGTTGGTAGGAGTTTGTAGTCCGGTACATTCTTGATGATGGTTGAGGGCATTGCACCGGCCTTCTCTAATTTTGCAACGGCTTCTTCCAAAAGGTCAATATTTAATGATACCTCAAAGAGGTCACTGTCCTCATTATTTTCCTTCGAAAGGTTGTACATGATACCAAGCATCCTGCTGATGTTCGCTAGTGTTTGTGGCCTAGAGGCAGGCATAATTTTGTGATGGACAAACTTTTCAACACAGGCAAATGCGTTTGTGCCTTCAACAGACAGTACCGGGATTTCCCCCATCTTCCTCCGTACTGTTGCAAGGTCCTGAAACAAAACTTCACATAAGTCAAGAAAACACCCTGTAGCTTAACACACAAGTGAAGCCTTCCTCAGGCTCCTTACCCTCTCAGCTGTCAGCTCTGTATCATCATGTTCCACATCCAATTCTTCTTCTGAATCAGAACCAGAAGAATCCTGTAATGAAGGGTTACAGTAATTGATAAGTATATGCAAAAAGAACAAAAAAATAAAAATAAAAAAAAGCTTAAGGATGGCAGTATTATATCTGCCAACCGATAGCTGTTAATTTTAAGCAAACTTAAAAAGTCATCCCAGCAGTCCCTCCTCACCAGAGGTTTAATGGACTTTTTTTTAATAGTGAGGCATCTTAGGTATTGTCTTCTTCTAGACGGTTCTCCAGTTACCTCAGTTTTGGTCGGCTGATCATTAGCTACTTCCTTTTTCAATTTTTTAAATTTGGGTTCATCCTCATTATCCTCAGAAGTTCTTTTATTTGTTCTGGCCTTTTTAGAACAGTCATGACGGTAAAAGTTCTTGCTTAAGTTAACTTTATTACACCTGGGGCAACATTTTTTTATGCCAGGCTGCTTGGAATTGGACGTCTTCTGCAATTCAAAGAAGATTATTGAGATTTATCTCTGCATTAGCAAAGAAAAAACACTTACTGCACACTGTTAAAAACTGTCTCAAAAATGACAAAACAAACTAACAGAAAAATTGTACCTCATTTCCCTTCAGCTTATGCGTCTCAGCATGCCTGCGCAATCCATGCGATGTTTTGCACACGGTTCCACACACATCACATTTTAACTCCTAAGGAAAAAAAATTGACCATTGTTAAACAC
Source organism: Frankliniella fusca (assembly GCA_029379305.1). Taxonomy (NCBI): domain Eukaryota; kingdom Metazoa; phylum Arthropoda; class Insecta; order Thysanoptera; family Thripidae; genus Frankliniella; species Frankliniella fusca. Next base: position 5,305 of record JAHWGI010001386.1, read on the forward strand.
AAATTCAATAAGGAACTAGTGCAAATTTAAAGATTACTTAAGAGGAACCAGAAAAAACAGCCGGGACTTACAGAGTTAGGAGATTTCTCAGAATTATCGGACTCTGAAGAGGATGTTTTGCTTGCTATTGGTTTTGTTTTGACTAGGACTAGACTCTGCAAAGGGTCCGATTCCACTCCATTATCAGGTGTTTCATTGGAGCTAGTCGTGTCATTCAAATGGTCCATATCCTCTTTACCATTGCTTTGATCTAGAATCTGCAAAGCAAAACCAGTGTTTCAAGCTCTTGCGAAATATTTGTTTTCAAAGAACAACCAGGATTATTGCATGACAAAAGAAAAACCAAAGTTTTGCACACGGTTCTGCACACATCACATTTAAACTCCTTATGAAGAAAAATTGACCATTGTTTAACACAAATTCAAAAAGGAACTAGTGCAAATTAAAAGATTATTTAAGAGGAAGCAGAAAAAACAGCCGGGACTTACAGAGTTAGGAGATTTCTCAGAATTATCGGACTCTAAAGAGGATGTTTTGCTTGCTATTGGTTTTGTTTTGACTAGGACTAGACTCTGCAAAGGGTCCGATTTTACTCCATTATCAGGTGTTTCATTGGAGCTAGTCGTGTCATTCAAATGGTCCATATCCTCTTTACCATTGCTTTGATCTAGAATCTGCAAAGCAAAACCAGTGTTTCAAGCTCTTGGGAAATATTTGTTTTCAAAGAACAACCAGGATTATTGCATGACAAAAGAAAAACCAAAGTTTTGCACACTGTTCTGCACACATCACATTTAAACTCCTTATGAAGAAAAATTGACCATTGTTTAACACAAATTCAAAAAGGAACTAGTGCAAATTAAAAGATTATTTAAGAAGCAGAAAAAACAGCCGGGACTTACAGAGTTAGGAGATTTCTCAGAATTATTGGACTCTAAAGAGGATGTTTTGCTTGCTATTGGTTTTGTTTTGACTAGGACTAGACTCTGCAAAGGGTCCGATTCCACTCCATTATCAGGTGTTTCATTGGAGCTAGTCGTGTAATTCAAATGGTCCATATCCTCTGTACCCTCGCCTCGATCTAGAATCTGCAAAGCAAAGAAAATGTTTCTGAGCACTCACAAAATGCTTATTTTGAAAAAATTGCTAAATTAAATTAAAGGATTTTGTGGTGAAGAACAACACGTACAAGGCTTGGACGGTCTTCCTTTGTTGTGTTGGTAAGGCTTGAAGAACCTTGTGAGTGGGCTGCCACATCCATGGGGATGAGTACCTGGTTTTGTAAGAAAAAAAAGTCCCGTCAACGAAGGGGCCATGAAAGCAGATGATAAGAGAAGTGTGAGAATTATTTCCTAGAGCTACTTTCATTCGGATTCTTCTACGGGATTTGGGAAGAAGGTGAGAGGGCTCTAAAGACTTTTTATTCCCTGTCTGTCCACGCACCGTTGCCAGCAGCTGATCGGAGGGGGAGGGGAAGAGGGACTGCACGCCTGAGGCGACATGACTCGATGCCGCCTATGGCCATCAGGCTCGCTTTAGCAGCTCCACCATCCTACTTTCCTTCTTTTCATTTCTTTCTCTTTGGCGGTTGATCTACAGGAATTTCTACATCGCTCTCTTGGTCAAGAGTAAAAGCCAGATAACACCGTTCTTCACAAATAGTCTATAATATTTTATTTTCAGTGATAGTAGTAAGGTATCATCTGCTTACATAGGAAAGATTTTAATTGAAATTTCTTAGGTAAAAGGAAGGGAGAGATAAGATGACATTTTTAGTGAAAAGAGAAGGTTTACGTACTACCTGAGCAATCTTAGTGATTTTGGATGTTGATTGACCCTCGCTTTCATCTAGAATCTGACTCGAAACTTTTCCATCTGGTTTCTACAGAGCAAACTCAATGTTAATGCCACTTTTTCTGTTTCTCCTCAAATTTCTTTTGTATGAAGATGGTAGAAATAAGGTGTCATTCATAAAAAGGGGGCACTTACCACCTTTTGTTGTTTGCTTTTTAGCACACGATCACAGGCGACTTTTCGCTTGGGAGAAATCATTGCCTTTGCCTTTGGAGGGCTTTGTTTTACCTTCTTCAGTATACTTTTGGCAGCATCGCTATAACCTGTGGAAGAAAGCAACTCTCTAGATCTGGGTTCATATGAATGCATCTCAAACTACAAATTTGGAAAAAGATAACTAAATGTGTAGGCTACCCTTGACTTTTCCTGCACCAGTTTCTTTCTTCACCAAAGAACGTCGCATTCTTCTTGTCGCTCTTGGATCTGTAAAAAAAATGCCAGGTGAAAGTTTCTATTAGGTTTTGCAATCCCACAATAAAAATTCTTTTTCGTAGGCTGATAATTCTACGTGGCTGTACGTTAAAACACAATTTTGTATTAATCACACACTTAATTTACTGATGTTTAACCCTTTCTGCTCAAAAGGAACTCTTATATCTATATACTGATGTGAAACAAGAACTGGATGACCTTCCTGCCTCTAATCCACCTAGACAAGGACCTTATCATAATCTCCTGGTGGATTTCTGATTTCACCTCACCAAGATCTCACATTGCTGATGACCTGCATTCTCTCAAGAAGATTAACTACCATAAAACTACAAAACCATCTCTCACATGCTCTGGACGATTATCAGTCCACAATACAACACCTGAGCTTTCCTGCCACGTGAAAAAATACTAATGGTAATCGGTAAATGAACTCAAACAAGGAAAAAACATATCTACGCTCAAAATGTGTCAAGGGACAGTTTTGCATGGCAAGTAGGAGGAAGGAGGTTCAACATAAACTGTGCAAGAAGGAAGGAGGTATGGTGAGTTTAAAAGGAGGTGTGAGGTATGAGAGCTGAGAGCAGGAGGTAAGACGTATGTAAGCATACAGTAGAATAATATATCTTGCATGTGTTATTCGAATTCTATAATCGTGAAATTTGTTTCATATGAACGCAAACTCAAAAAATCTTACGGTTGTGAACTCAATTTCTGCTTGAAATTGCTATTTTCCCTCGGAAACCTCCCGGGTGCGAGTCGCTCCATAACCCTACCTCATCTGTACATACTCATCTACTACGAATTGAAGGTAGTGGATGTGCACACTATTACGAACAGTTTATAGTGCATGTTTCATTTACCCACCTTCTACCTGTATGATACCATGAAGAGGTGGTAACCCCGGTACGTAAAAGTGGAAATGTTGCCTGCTCACGACCTCTTGCCTGTGAAGAGGGCTAGTGGGCTATATGCTATACAATACTCCAATGATGGTGATAATTTTTGCACAGGGCCATTCGAAAGAAAGAAAACAGCAGGGAAAAAAGACTTACCTGCATCCATGATTCAGATTTTCAAAAAAACTTGTAATTTCTGCAGCAGCAAATCAGCATAGAATAACTTCCTCAGAACTTGACCTGCTTCACGATGTTGCCACCAGATGGCAGTAACTTCGAACCCATGCTCTTTGGCGGGAATGCACGTAACTTTCAAATTTTTGGAAAGATTTCTTAAGTCAAGATGATATTTTATGTTGCTAACTACGTCAAGGATGAGTGGAGCTCCATGCAGTCTCCTGCATGGTGAAGGGTGGGGCAGATATGAGTGGTGAATGTAAGGGCTGGAGGGTGATATGATGTCTCATCATCATCGCTTTGATCGGCCGGTTCACGAGCCGGAATACGAGGAATACCAACTTAACTTCTGAGGTCAACAGTATATAAAGACAAAAATCCTTATTATGTCTTCTTTTATTTATCCTTGCCACTAGGACAGCTAGACGGCCAATTTTTCGCGACGTATTTTGAGCACGGCCCCTTAGGTGACAGTTTCATTTGACTTAATTAATATATACAGTTTGACCAATCAGACAAATCATTTTCTGTGTTAAATCACCTCCTACCTCATACCTCATATCTTGCACGACGACTGTTAACGCCATTTCTTTAGATCGTGTCTTATGTTCAGAGTCTTTTGACTTTTGAAGAGGGGTCACAGGAAGGTCCAATACCTCATTTCTCCACGTTGGTGAAAGCTGTTGCTGCTCTTATCTTATGTGTGAGAGGTAAATGCTACAATGTAAAATTACTTTAACCTCTCAAAGAAAGAAAAAAATGATGTGAGTTAATTTGTTTAAGGTCACCTGTTAAAATATGAAAATAACCATCTGACGAGAGCTGTTCCTGAAATTAATTCAACCAGCTCCTCCTTCTCCAAAATATTCCTTTGTTTTTTAAACTGATGAGCGTTTGGAGGTTAGTACTGTCTTTAAAGCATAGTTTTTGTTCAATGCACCAACAGTAATTTTTGATTACTGTACTCTTTATTATTACCATCATAAGAAAAGAAGCTTCTTCTGTGTTTTTAAAGGTCTCTGAAATATTTTACAGCAACATAATGGATCAATTACCAGATGAGATTCTCATCCAAATTCTGAAAGAGTCATTTGATTGCCCATCTGAAATACTGCAAAGATTGGGCTTAGTTTGCAAACGTTGGCAGGAATTGTGTAAAGACAGATATGTGTGGGCTGAGGTTGACATCTGCCTCACAGATGAAGTCTCACGTGAAGCGTTCAAACGGTACGCTAAAACTTTGATGAAAGCTCCCAGGTTACGTGCATTATTAGTGGAATGCGACAGTGAATCTGGTCACAGAGACATTCTTTTAAAATGCCTGCAATGCTGTACAGAAAGCACGAAAAAAGTACAACATATTAGCTTAGAAACCTGCTTTGCTGATGTTCTGCATCATCTCTCTGTTCTCATCAAAAATTCATTGGATACCCTTCAAGGCCTCAGACTAAAATTGACAAACTTTCACCTGACCCCTCATCAAAAGGTAAATTTACAAAAAATCCTTCCTTTTTCTTGTGATTTTTGCAAAACTTATTTTTAAACTTTGTTTTTTAGTGCACCATTTGTATGGATGGACATGATGACATCATTTGTGACTTGATGTTTCATTCCCAAAGATTGCAAGAACTAGATATCAGTTTGGATGACTCCGTTTCCCTGGATGAAACTGACTACACGAGCGGCGTGCCACCATTGAAGAAACTTAGAATTCAATCCTTAAGTCAGGACCTGCATGTCTCATTGGCAGCATTTACAAGACACATTTTGGAAGCCTCCTCAGCGTCTGGCGCATGCATATAGTGACCACTTGGTAATCCTCGCTCTCTGAGGACCGCTTCAATCTCAGGCCATGATTGGTGGTTAATGTCACGAACCAAGTCGGTGGGCCATATTCCAATGATAGACGCACTGCGTTCATATAGTTAGAATACATTCTCCGTTCAGACTTTTGTTGGGACTTTGGAATAATAACTATCCGTCCTGGTGCTGTGCCAACTGACTCTGCTGCAGATGAGACATACCGCTTAAGGTTTTCATACTCACATGCAGTGAGCTCTTCCTGGTGTGAGTCCATATACCGAAGATTGCTGTCCATTATCTTAAGCGCAGCATCACATAGCCACTGTTGATATAGCCCACGACATTGGAAGAGAACACCATCACCCATGGGACGACCGTAGCGTGTCATAACCCTGCACGCGTAGTACTGTCGAAGAGTTGAGTGGTATTCATGCTGTCTCTGGTTTCCTTCTATATTCTCCGGTGGTAAAGCAGGGAGAAACGAGTCCTCTGCATGCAAATAAATGAGTGGGTATAGCATGACGTCAAGCATTGGACTCGCCTCATTTATTCAAGTTTGAGGTTGCTGGCCAGCTTCAGCTACTTGAGGGTAAAAAACCATGTCGTACTTGTACGCTGGTTGTGGACCGACAAACACTGCGGCAACTACCTCACTGTTTGCCGGACGTCGAGCACGTTGGTCCACTGAAAACAGGTCCCTAGAATAGAAATTACACGAATATGTAGTTAAGAGTAATGACACATTTTCCCATTTGCCAGGTAAAACAAGAAATACCTGTCTCTCGTACGAAATCCTTGACGGTGTGGGTTAACATAGAGAGCCATGAAACCACTTCCTATGTAGGAACCTTAGACACCGGAGCCTCACAATGGTCTGCACCGTGCTATCTCTGGGCTAAATCCTGCGGGAAATGCCCGAGGCCTTATACCACGAGTATGGCCTCAGGATGGAGCGCAAGAATTGGAAGGGAAAGGAAATAAGACCTTCTTCTCGTCCTCCGGGTGAAAACAGATGCTCGGACACCAGGGGCTGGGTTCGGAAATTCCACCTCCTCATCCGGATGAAAACTGACTCTAGGGGCAGGGTTCGGAAATTCCACCTCCTCATCCGGATGAAAACTGACTCCACGGGCAGTGTTCGGAAATTCCACCCCCTCATCCAGGTGAAAACTGATGCTCGGACACGAGGAGCAGTTCAAACACCGCGGTCACATTTTTCCCGGAATAAAGGTTTTTGCTCGCCTTTTTTTTTCCGGAATAAAGGTTTTTGATTTACCCTTTTTCCCGGAATCTGAAGCAATTTCCCGGAATATAGCCCACGGCTTTCGTTTATGGGTAGAGCCAAGGGGGAAACAAGGGGGAAACAAGGGGGAAACAAGGGGGAAACAAGGGGGAAACAAGGGGGAAACAAGGGGGAAACTAGGGCGGTATCTGATCGCCTTCGAACCTCTAACTTTCGTTCTTGATCAACGAGAACATCCTTGGCAAATGCTTTCGCTTCGGTCCGTCTTGCGACGATCCAAGAATTTCACCTCTAACGTCGCAATACGAATGCCCCCGCCTGTCTCCATTAATCATTACCTCTGGTTCTGAAAACCAACAAAATAGAACCGAGGTCCTATTCCATTATTCCATGCACTAGCATTCAGGCAATATCCAGCCTGCTTGAAGCACTCTAATTTGTTCAAAGTAAACGTGCCGGCCCACCTCGACACTCAATGAAGAGCACCGCGACAGGATTGAATCGGCGCCACCCAGCGCCCCGAAGGACGCCAGCTAGACACGCCACCAGCAGGACGTCCCGCATCGCGTCAGTTTGACACCGTCGGGCGGTGAACCGACGGTAAGAGACGCGCGCGATTCGCATGGCTCGAACCATCCGAGGGGCTGGCTCGAATGACTCGAGGAAGGGGCGGTTGAGAGGATCTCGTGTGATACGAGGCTTGCCTCGGAAGGTACGAGGTGTCCGGCAGTGCCTGCCTGTTTGACTGGTTGCAGGCACGGTAAGAGACGCGCGCGATTCGCATGACTCGAACTATCCGAGGGGCTGGCTCGAATGACTCGAGGAAGGGGCGGTTGAGAGGATCTCGTGTGATACGAGGCTTGCCTCGGAAGGTACGAGCTGTTCGGCAGTGCCTGCCTGTTTGACTGGGAGCAGGCACGGTAAGAGACGCGCGCGATTCGCATGGCTCGAACCATCCGAGGGGCTGGCTCGAATGACTCGAGGAAGGGGCGGTTGAGAGGATCTCGTGTGATACGAGGCTTGCCTCGGAAGGTACGAGGTGTCCGGCAGTGCCTGCCTGTTTGACTGGTTGCAGGCACGGTAAGAGACGCGCGCGATTCGCATGACTCGAACTATCCGAGGGGCTGGCTCGAATGACTCGAGGAAGGGGCGGTTGAGAGGATCTCGTGTGATACGAGGCTTGCCTCGGAAGGTACGAGCTGTTCGGCAGTGCCTGCCTGTTTGACTGGGAGCAGGCACGGTAAGAGACGCGCGCGATTCGCATGACTCGAACTATCCGAGGGGCTGGCTCGAATGACTCGAGGAAGGGGCCGTTGAGAGGATCTCGTGTGATACGAGAGAATCTGCGCGTTGACTTGAGAACACTGTGCTCGCGAACGGGAAGGGAGGTGTTGCAGGCTGTCCCTTACGCCCCGGTGCGGCATGGTCGGAGCACTAGGGGTGCACAGTGTTCGCTTCGTGTCAATTGGATGATAACGTGTGTATTCATTTCTTATGTGCAGGAGGCCATGGATGTGATTCCAGCAGTTGCGGAGCTACACGAGTCGAGAATGGGTGGTGAGACGAGCTTGGACACGGTGCGCCCGAAGATGGACCAGTTGACATTCGAGGAAAGGGAGAGTGCGCTGGATTGCGTAAGTGTTTGGCGTGTGACGCTGACCTCGTTGCCGGATGCGGTATTGTCAGAAAATAATCTTTTCTCTATGTGCAGTTAAGTCATGGAAAATCACAAGATACCAGCAGACTTGATTTTCTAATCAATCTAATGTTCTCTGGAGGTTCGGATTTTGAGTATACAGCGATGGAGACTGAACAGTTTCTTAAGAGAGGTGCCACATTGACGGTGCGTGAGACTTTACCTTGACATCAGCAGTTTTAAATAGTGCAGGACTCCACGTTATTCAACTATTTTGTTGTTACAGGTGGAAGAAATTTTGGAAAAGGATCTAGTTCTCAGCTCTGATTCAAGTGACTCCTCTGATGACAGACTAAATGATTTGTATGACAAAAGTGGGAGGGAAGTAGAGCTTGCCATGGAGCAGTTTGAAGGCGAGGCCTCAGCAGGGAGCAGTGTGAAGTTCTTCGGCAAGGCGGAAAAGACGCGTGTCACACCATGGCCCAAGACTTTGGCACCTGGGAAGAACCGGGCCCCTTGGCTCCTTGAGCCCATGCCAGTAGCCAAGTTGAAGCGGCCTAACGAGGCCACGGTGAGGTCGTCTGTTGGGCCTGAACATTATCCTGATGTGATCGCGTTGAAGAAGACGCGGGCTGAGCTGGCAATAAAAGCAGAGGAGATTAGAAAGAAGCTGCAAGAAGCATCCCGAGAGGTAGCCATGGATGCAAAGAAAAAGAAGAAGGCGGAGGAGGAAGCAATGAAGAAGGCAAAGCAGAAGGCCAAAGAAGAAGCACAAGAGAAGAAGAAGGAAGAGGAGCGGCTCGCCAAAGAAAAAAAGTTGAGGGACAAGAGGGAGAGGGAAGAAAAAGCAAGAAAGGAGAAGGCAGAAAAGGAAAAGGCAAAGAAGCAGGAAAGGCGGCCAATGACAACTCCTCAAGAAAGTGATGTGGAGATGGATTCCATTTCAATCACCAGTGCCAGTGAATCGTCAATGAACACTTGCTCCTCCTCTGCAATTGTAGTAGATGGCACCAATGTGACGTTCTCCCTGCCGGTGGAAACTTTCGGAAAATTCGTCACCTCTGCTGTAAAGAAGCCACGCAAGAGGCCGTCGACTACTGCCATTGATGCCAGTGGAGCAGACGTAAAGCGTTGCCGGGAGTTGGGGGTATGTATCTCTTCTAACTGCTTACATTATGCTTACATTATGTTCAATACTAACTGTGGCTCTCTTGTTTCAGTATCGTGTGTCCAACCGCACGGCAACTGGGCGCGATGCATTGTACCTTTGCCCTATTTGTGCGCAGAGCTTCTCAAATCTTGGAACTCACCTGCCTAGCCATAAGGATATAGATAAGGACAGGGTCAGGGCTTACACGAAGGGGCAGTTTAGCCGCAATTTGCGTGGGCCGCTTCATCTCCCTAGCATAACGGAGAAGATCCTGGACTGTGGACAAGATGCCAGTAAGGTCAGCGCGGCTCTTGTTGACATTTTTGCTATGGTAGGAGTTGGGACAGAGAACAAGGAGAGTCTGTGTCTTCCATTATACGACCGGACTGCATGCTTTCAACCAAATTGGGTGAGTCAAAAACTAGACAAGTATTTGATGACTTTACTACTCAGATTGTTATAATTTGTGAGTTTTATGCAGGAACCACCAGAAGACGCCATGAACGATATGGACCGTAATGTCGAAGAAGGTATTGACGTAGAGGAGAACGCTTAGTTTAAGTTCAACCAATGATGCATGTGATTGGATTTGGCAGTGATTTGTTACCTTTATTTTTATATGACTGATTTTGCATGTTGTCAGTGCTTAGTTTACATCAACAATTGTGATCCTTAGTATGTTTTTTATTTTGAAGACTGATTTTTCAAGTAGTATGTTTTTTGCTGATACTGGCACTTGTTTTATAAAAGACATAGACTTAAAACTTGTGTTGACAAAATAAAAAATCCCACTCCCACCCCCCCCCCTCACCCCCCAAAAAAGTCAATAGTTAATAATTAATAGTTCCACATGTGGAGCTGGGAGGTAGCATTTTGTCTGTTTGGCTTGGTTGGCTACCACCGGTACGTGCGAGGCTGGGGCACGCTACCCTATCTGTCATACGAAGTAAAATTTACATTAAAGAAGAGTGTGCAGTACGATTTTAGGATCAGTTTTGCCAGAAAAGTAGGGAAAAAGTAGCCCAAACACAGCGGAGTAAAGCGGGCTGCATCCGCGCCTGCCTACTAGGCAACGTAAACGCTCTTGTGCGAAGGTGTTGCCCAGTAGGTAGGCGCGGATGCAGCCCGCTTTACTCTGCTGTGTTTGGGCTACTTTTTGCCTACTTTTCTGGCAACACTGTTTTGGATATATTTTTTAAACTCTTTCGTTTCCAGGTGTGCTTGCCGGATTCGCTGCACTGCTTGGAGTTCGGCACAGGACATATATACGTCGCACTGGTAAGTATTATTTGTTATGAAGGCGGGTCTTTAATTATACGCCACGTGTAAAACGTTTGCGCTTTCTTATTTTGTCGCAGGTGAAATTGTTGATGTGCTGATGTCCGTTCGGCCGTCTTCTATGCAGGGATTCGCAGATGAGAGGAAAGTCGTAAGCTTTGAGGGTGCAAAGGGGATTCTTCGTATTTCGTTTGAAGAGGCAGACCTTGTACTGGAAGGGTATTTCAAAAGTATAATGGTTGCGTACGAGATACGAGAATCAGTCGAAACATTTTTGGTAAAAGTTGTTACTTCGAAACGGAAGAATGGATGTGGAGGGCTGTTTGACGCTTATCTGTGTGGTTAAGTCGGTTTAATGGACAATAAAGACATCGATCATCGATAAATTATTATATTGAATGTTTTTTTTTAATATCCTGTTCTGTCTCAGCCTATGAGGTTTCCTTTTCTTTTTTAAAAAATAAAAAAATTGAAATGTAGAAGGCAGCAAATCCTAAAATCAGACATGTGTTAACATCTGCTGCAATATATAAATAGAAAAATATATATATATATATATATATATATATATATATATATATATATATATATATATATATATATATATATATATTGTAGTATTATCAGCATTATAACCTAACCAGGTCACACGTAAACAAGCAGACGATGCCCTGAGTCGCAGCCACTGTTGGCAGCGACACCCTCTGATACACATGGCCAAGGCCCAAACCAAACTTTTGTTTTACGATCGCCTTTGTTCTTCCTCTTGTTTTGCTAAACACCCAATAAAAGGGGCGCGAGCTCCGAGCTCGTCGCCATTCCCCACTCATGCGACCTGGTGTCTACATGCAGCTTGGCTCTCCCTTTCCCCAATACTACATTGGTGGCAGCGGTAAAGGACGAGGAGGAGATAGGAAGCGAGGCCTACTAGTGCGCGCTGAAGTAGAATAGGGACCCGGAGAGGCCTACTAGTGCGCTCCGGAGGCGAAGAAGGTCAGGAGCTTGGCGAGGCCTACTAGCGCGCGCCGAAGCAGGAGAAGCAGGACTCGGAGGAGCCTCCTAGTGCACCCGAGGAAACAGATAGGACTCGGAGAGGCCTTTTAGTGCGCCCGAGACAAAACAGATAGGGAGTCACTGAGGCCTATTAGTGCACAGTGAAAGCCGAAGCAGGCCCGAGGCCGCCGAGGCAGATAGGAACGCGTGACCCGACCCGAGGCCTTTTAGAGCGCGGAGAGGGATTGCGTGAAGGTCCTTAAGTCAAAAGTTGACCGAGTAGTATGTTGAGAAGTATTTCTCAGCAGAAAAGCCTCAACCAACTTGACGCTGAAAAAGAGAGAAGGGAGGGAAGTCCAAGCGAGACATGGAAAGTGAGAGTGAGAACGAGTCCGAGCATGGGCAGCCAGTTCCCCATGCACAACCAGAGGTCGCCCAAGACGTCAACGTCCAGGGGCAGGACGGCGACAACATGCAGCCCCAATTTCAAGACCACGTCGGTCGAGGACGAGGTCGCGGACGCGGACGAGGACGTGGACGAGGTCGAGGCAGAGGAAGAGGACGCGGACTCGGATGGATCCGGGAGTTCGTTATCGCGGAGCATCCTGTGGCTGCGGATAGAGGAGCCGGACGACGGGGACGCCCTCAGCGAGAACGACGACCTCCACGACGTCTTTTGGAAGAAGGACCGGACGGACAAGCACCACAAGTCCCGAGGGCACCGCAGGCGCAGGTAGGCGCCATGGACGACGACAACGAGGCAGCTCACCGCCGACATCACCGACAGCGGCAGGCCGAGCGAGGACAGCACGACGACGACTACACCGACTACGAGGAGGACTACGACGACGACGACGGACAAGAACCGCCAAGACGCCGACAGCGACGCCATCCCAACCGAGTCTGGGTCCGAGAAGGATATCAACCAGGACCAGGACGAGGGAGAAGCGGAGCAAGACTTTGACGGACGACGACTACAGCATGAGGACGAGCAGGAGGAACGGCAAGATCACCCAGCCACCAATCGGTTCTTCATGCAGCTGCTGGAGAGAATGAGCGCGCCCAAGCCTAAAAAATATAACGAGGCGCCTAAATACGACGGAGAGGCAGACTACTCCGTATATCAGCTGCAATTCCAGACAATAGCAGAAGCGAATGAATGGGATGAAAAGGACAAAAAGACGGCCCTGGTGCAGGCGTTAACGGGTAACGCTACAGATGTGATTGCCAATTTGCAGCATCAGGAGGTCCCCATCACATTCAAGAGTCTGGACGAGGCGCTGGTCAAGACATTCAGTAAGACGGCGTCCATGTGGGAACGGAAGAAAGACTTCAACACGCTCACGCAAGACAAGGACCAGTCAATCCGCCAATTCGCCAGGCAGGTAGAACGCCTGGGAAGGTCCTACTTGAGAAACATGAAGGAGGCGGATATCCAAGAGGCCTTAGTAGAGAGGTTCATCAAGGGCCTCACGGACAAGAAAGCAGCAGCACGGCTGGCGTTCGCTGCATTGCCCACGCTGGATGAGGCGATGAAGACTCTCAATAGGGGACTTAGCCTCGAAATCGATGAGCCCCCGTCGAAAAGAGAATCCGCCTCACCAAAACAGAGGACGACGACAAGGAGGAGGAGGAGGGGAAGGCCAAAAAGAAGGACGCAAAAGTCAACATGGTCTTCCCGTCGGAACCGTCGACGTCAACAGCCGGCCAGGACGCAGACACCAGCGGCCAGAGAGGACGGGGCCGAGGACGCGGGCGCGGTCGGGGCCCGGGACGCGGGAGAGGATCCAGCAGGGGTCGCGGCGGGTACCCTGGAGGGTACAGCAGCAGCAACCCCGATCAATACATGCAATGTAGATTCTGTGGGAATCTGGGGCATAGAATGGCCAATTGCAGGGCCATGGCAAGAACCAATCAGCAGGCTACGTGTCATAGCTGCGGGCAGCCAGGGCATTTCATGAGGGACTGTAAAAAGAATCATACAGTTAGCAATGCAAAGTTTGAGATGCCTAATGTCCCGCCAGATTTGTATAAAGCCACAATGCAGTGGTTCTTGAGTCAGGGCTTCCAGAGCAAAAAGCCACCCCATGTACCCAAGCCTGATGACGCTCAGGAAAACTAGAGCCAACTTCCACTGAAACGGTGGCAATGGAGGTTGAGGAAAGTGTTATTAACGAAAAGACTGATACTGTACAAATTAGTCTTAGTGTAAAACCACCGGTGATTTCTCCAGACATTCCTGTGTTAAAAGAATGTTATAAAAGTCTGAGAGTCACCGGGAGGTCGACTTTGTTCCTTGTTATATGTGCACCAATGTAAATACTGCACCCATGATTGACTGTAAAATTTCTGAATAAAAACAAAAGTGGATGTATAGACACTGCAGCAGTCATTACAGTTATCCCAAGGACTAGAGACCTCCCAATAGCAAAGCTCAGACTGAAAGGAGTAACATCACACAAAGCAAGCCTATATGGACCGGCTATGACAGAGTTTGAAATAGGAGGCAGAATTTTCAAACACGAGACATATGAGGCAGATATCCAAGAACACATCTTGGGAATAGACTTCCTGCATAAATTTGATGCAGTAATAGGAGTAAAGAAACAAGTCCTAAAGATTGGCGAGGGGCCTAACAGAGTGGAAATACCATTTACGTTAGGAGAAACAAAAAATGCAAATATCTATACAACAGACAGGGTAGCCTACACAGTGAGAGCAGAAAGCAGCTTCACACTTAGGCCTTTCGTGGAGAGAGAGGTTGCCACAGTACTCAGGACGGATACGGTAACTGATGAGTCGGTTAGGGGAAGAACTGACGCCTGTCAGAGTAGTGGGCACACTCAGGGTCTAGACTTGGGTGAGGGGGATCACACCCAGAGCAGGGTGATTCTCAGCACTCAAGTAGTGGACCAAGCAGTGTCGTCAGACTCTGAAGGAGATAAAGCAAAGGGATCCCTAAAAGAGAACAGCCAGTTACCAGGGGAGACTAAGCTAGGATTGTTTATATCAAATCCAGCATTTGGGAACAAGGTTTCCAAACTACCACCAGGGGTGGTAGCGCAATCAGGCATCCTACCCTGTCTAACCGCGCCAATCTCAGTGACCATACAGAATCTGGGAGATAAGTGTGTTACAATACCAAAGTACGCAGTACTAGGGGAGGTATTCATACTGCACCCAGACAAGTATGAAAGGGAGTTCGATGAGGACTTCGAAAAAGAAGGGGAATATGACGAAGGGGAGGAAACAGAAATGGATAAGGATACGGATGAAATAGCCCAGGTGAACGTGGTCAACCACGACACGACTCCATTCTCTGACGCAGAAATCAACGCTGTCCCAAGTCTTCCAGAGATAAAGGAAGGTGAACCACTTCCAAAAGATTTGCAGGAGTTGGTGGATAGATGCACACAGCTATCTGCAACAGAGAAACAGGAGTTAACTAAAGTGCTAAGGAAGCATCACGACATCTTTGCAAAAGATAACACCACGTTTGGCAAATGTCCCTGGATAAAATTCAGGATAGACACTGGTGATCACCCACCCATTAAACAGACAGCCAGACCTATACCAATTCACTATAGGCAGGCAGTAAGGGAGACTATAGAAAAATATTTAGCTCAAGGTGCTATAAAGCCTAGTCAATCGGCATGGGCTTCTCCTATATTGTGTGTAATGAAAAAGACAGGAGAAGTAAGGGTCTGTGTTGACTATAGGGCTTTAAATGCAGTCACAAGAGTCCCCGCCACGCCTATACCGAGGGTACAGGATCTGCTACAACATATGGGCGGTAAAAAGATGTACCATGCTTTTGATTTGGCACACGGGTACCACAACCTGGAAATTCATCCTGATGACCAACCCAAAACGGCCATAATATTACCGGAGGGTCTGGGACTTGCACACAGGCAGTTTGAGTTTACCAGGCTAAGCTTTGGACTGGCCGCAGCACCAGGTGCCTTCCAGTATATTACGGACCGAGTCATTACCCCAGCAAAAGACAAAACACCCGAAAATGACTTAGGTGAAACAGTATCAGTTTACCTAGATGATATCTGCATTGGAGGAGACGATTTCACACAAATGCTCCAAAGATTAGAAGCATTGTTCAACAGAATAAGAGCAGCAGGCTTTCTCCTAAAAGCCAAGAAGTGTGAACTCTTCCAACCAGAAGTCTCGTATCTGGGCCACATGTTGTCTGAAAAAGGCATCAAAACGGATCAAAACAAAATAGACAAAATACTTAGTTGGCCGGAACCCAATAATGTGAAAGAAGTAAAATCTTGGCTTGGGTTAGTACAATACTACTCCAAGTATGTTCCCCACATGGCAACGATAGCAGCACCCATCTTTAAGTTACAAAGACAGGGGCAAGTCTTTGAATGGACTGCAGAGTGTCAGGAAGCTTTTGACAAAATCAAAAAGCTACTGACGACAGCACCAGTATTAGGCACACCAGATGTGACAAAAGGACCTTTTACTATCACCACAGACGCTAGTCTTACAGGTCTTGGATGTGTCCTTAGCCAGGAACAAGATGGTAAAGATGTCACCATAGCATACTGGTCTAAAACTCTGAATCCCAGCACAAAGGAACTATTGCACAACCCATAGGGAGCTACTAGCAGTAGTAGAGGCTATAAAAACATTCCATCACTACCTAGCAGGGGCTCCGTTCGTGGTGAAAACTGATCACGCAGCATTGCAATGGTTGAAGAATTTCAAAAATCCAACAGGCAAGCTCGCACGATGGTTGGAAAGGCTAGCTCCTTATAAATTCCAGGTAGTTCACGTAAAGGGTAACAGCATAGGGCATGCAGATGCTCTATCCAGAAGGCCTTGTGATAACTGCAAGAAGTGTGACCGCCTGGAACAGAGAGACAAAGAAGTATTAGTGTGTCAGTGCATCACAGACACAAGTTGCGAAAACAACTGTGCAAATTGTCTATTCGAGGGAAGGAAACTGATAAAACTCAGCGTTGACAACGTAAACGTTAACTGGACTAAAGTAGTTCCTGATGGTATGAGCCCAATAGACATCCGAAAGGCTCAGTTGCTTGATCCTGATATAATGCCTATCATGATAGCGGTACAGGATCAAAGGAAACCAGAGTTTCAAGAGATTGCAGAAAACAGCAACAAAACCAGGTCACTTTGGTTCCAGTTCAACTCATTAGTACTCGAAGGCGGAGTCCTGTACAGAAAATTTGAACACCCCAGTGGTCTGAAAGAAAAGGAGGAATTACAATTGATTCTCCCGTCAAAACTAGTCAAAACAACAGTGAAAACTTACCATGAGCAACTGGGTGTAGGTAATCATTTTGGAGTGACCAAAACGTTGGCATATTTAAAAAGATTCTTCTGGTGGCCAGGAATGTTCGAGGATACTTATGAAATAGTATCACAGTGCAAAATATGTGCCAAGTATAAAGGACCAAAACAGCACACCAAAGTTCCATTGAAATTGTTCCAGGAAGGAGTCCTACATGGACGTTGGCATGTAGACATCTGTGGGCCCATTAATCCTAAAAGCAAAGAAGGACATGAATACATATTAGTTGCAGTAGAAGCTTTCTCTGGATGGCCAGTGGTAGTGCCACTGTATAAACAAACAGCAGACGAGATAGCTCAAGCACTGATAACTCATGTATTTTCCATATTTGGTGCTCCACAGTCACTGCTGACGGACCAGGGTAAAGCATTCGACTCGACACTATTCCAGGAGATAATGGAACTTTATCAGATAAAGAAGTTAAGAACAACGGCATTCCATCCTGCAACAAATGGAAAAGCGGAGAGATGGATCAAAACGCTGAAACAACACCTAATGATGTTGGTAGAGCAAGACAGAGACAATTGGCCAAAATACCTGCCTTTTATAGCACAAGCATATCGGAACTTACCTCATTCATCACATAAGTTTTCTCCTTATGAAGTTATGTTTGGAGCTGCTATGAGAAGTCCACTAGATGCAGACAGAGGGTCTCCACCGAAAAACATGGACATGCACAAACTCTATCCAATGTGGGTTAGAAAGACTATGCAGGATATTCATGAAGTTGTTGCAAACATGAATAAGAAAGCTGCAAAAAGAATGAAGGCATATTATGACAGAAATGCAACACTTTCACCGTTTGCAGAGGGGGACCTGGTATACCTCTACTACCCCAGACGAGTTAAGGGCATATCTGCCAAACTCATAACCAGGTGGGAAGGTCCTTACAGGATAATCAATCTGATTAATGAATGTAATGCAAGAATCGAACGGGTAGATAACCCAAGTAAAAGGTTAATCGTCCACATAGACCGGCTCGCACGATGCCCCGAGGAAGAGACGGATGTAAACAAAGGAGACGATATGAGAAATGCGTGGCTACTCTTCATAGAATGAGCACCGCCATATTTAAAAAACTGAACAGCGCGGAAATTCAAAGCGGGACCACCAGTTGCTATAGCAATTGTTCAAACAGAGACGTAGGACGCCAAACTAATAGTAGCCAAGACAAGTCGGAAAATTTGGGAAAGAAAAGCAGAGATGTCGGAAAACCCGCAAGAAGAAAGCACTTTCCTAGACACAGGAAAGAGGAAGAGCACCTTTGCGAAAATGAAGGTGACCACGTCAGGGAGCAATGAAGATGGATCAAGGAAGAAAGTTGTAAATTTGGGAAGGGCTGGCGGGCTACAGGAGAGCGCCAAGCCGGATCCCAGCAAATTAAAAGAAATAGTGGAGAGAATGAAGAGAAAATTGAAACAGGATCAAGAAACCAGCCGAGCAAAAAAAGCGAAAATTGTGATAAATAAACTGGAATTCAAGAAAAGAAGCAGAAGCCTCAAGAGCAGCAAAGTCAACAAGGGAGTGACCAAGCCAACGGAGGTGAGGAAGCCGCAAGAAGGTGAAATAAAGCCAAACACAGAACCCGCCTGCTCTTTTATGGACTGGGACCTACCCCTGTTGGAAGCGGACAAAACTCTCTCGGTCTCACTCAGGGAAGCAGAAGAGAATACAAATTTGGCATTCCCCCCGCTGAAGAAAATAGTGAGCTTGCCCACCCAAATACAGCTGCCGGAGTCACTACTAAAGGACTTGCAGCTGAGCGAAGATTCAGAAGAAGAAGAGGACAGCTTGAACGCACAAATCAAGAAATTAGAAGTAGAAGTGAACAAAATTAGTGTGGAGGAAGAAAAGGATGCAGCGACAGAAGAGAAGGAAGAAGTAGAAGAAATGGAAAAGGAGATTGAGGCAGAAATAGCGAAAGAACGGCAAGCAATCAAAGAAATAGAGGAGCGATTGGCAAAAATAAAGGAAAAAGAGCAAAGGAAGGAAGACCTAACCTGCGGAGGCGTAAACTTGAAAATGCCATGGCAGCTAATCAAGATTGAAGACATCGTGGAAGCAAACGGGAGACTCCAGTGGCTGAGCGAGTTACCCAAAAGACTTCAGGAGGAAAAGGGAGATTTAAAGGTGCATCCCCATGACCCCAAAAGATACAAACGATGCAGGAAATGTCATAAACGGTTCCACGTAGCCAGAGACTGCCCAAACAAGTAAGTCTACGAGTGAACTGATAAGTGAACAGTGATGAACAGTGATAAGTGTTAAAAAAGTGCCAAATATGATTCATGCCAGTGTTCATGCCAGTGTTAAGATATTCATGCTAGGATTAAGATATTCGTGCCAATGTTAAGATATTCGTGCCAAATCCAAGATATGAAATGTTACCATTGTATTATCCCATAAGTAATGATGAATAAATGTTAAATGAAAAGAAAACATGCATGGTTATTTCAATGTATTGTCACCAGAAAAGAAACATGCAGAAGTGGAAAGAAAAAAAAATGGAAATAACACAAACAAAAGAGATGAAAATGGAAATGATACAAACAAAAGAAATGAAAAGGGAAATGGAAATGACAGGCAAGGGAAATGAAAAGTAGGAAAAATAGAACAAACAAGGAAAAAAAAACAGAAAACAAAACATGAGAAAAGAAGGAAAACGGGAGCAGACTCTTGAGGATCCTCTTGAACTCTTGGAACAGGCGAACAGGAAAAAAACAAAACAGAGGACGGGAGCATGCAAGGAAGGGATTCTGAAAAGAAAGAGAAGTGGAAAAGT
This sequence comes from Frankliniella fusca, assembly GCA_029379305.1. NCBI lineage: Eukaryota > Metazoa > Arthropoda > Insecta > Thysanoptera > Thripidae > Frankliniella > Frankliniella fusca. The sequence continues at coordinate 24,884 of JAHWGI010001386.1, forward strand.
TACGGACAGGGCACGGGAAGGAAAGGACACCCATGAAAAAGGAAAAAAAAAGGGGAGAGAAACTAACCTCACTCCTCAGCTCCAGTGCCCGGATCTGAGGTCTGCAGGCTGAGGCGATGCATCTCCAACTGCAAATAAACAAACAACAATAACTAAGAGTAAAACATTTTCATACGAACGGCGCGAGAGAGAAAGACTTACAAAAGGCACGCGCAAGCAGCGAGCACAGATGTAAGGAGAATTTGGGCCGTATAAGACAGTTAAGGGAAGCTTTTTGACGCAAAATACGTAAGACCCGGTGAGCACAAAGAAAGGGGAAGCGTAAGGGGCACATTGGCCGCATAATAAAACTGGTTCCCCATCTTCGGTAGCGTGATGATAGTTAAGGCACACAACAGAGGACATGGTGAAAAGAAAAAGAACAAACTCACCGTCAGCTCCGCAACAATGGCCTCATGATTGGGCACCTCAGGGCGGCCAAGCCCATGAGGGTAAGTGACGTCCTCAGGAGGCACCGACTCCACTCCAAAATACTGGTCACCTTGCAGCAACACGATCTAAAAATAAAATTAAAAATGATAATAAATAATGAACACGAGAAATTAAAAAAAATAGTAATAACAATAAGGAGAAATGCAAAACTCACGTAACAGGGCTCGAGGCAGCACCCACAAGCCAGGAAACTTTCGGCACTTAAATAGGACACCGGTACTTGCAGAGTGTACTGCGTAAAACTAGGGCTGATCACTGTCCACAAAACATTGAGGTGGCAGGCCTCAATGCACTGCACGCAAATCTGAACGACAAAACCCGGAATGAGCACCAGAGACTGAAGGCAACAGGGATCAAAAAGAGCGTCACTAAGCGTTACTTACTCGTTGGAAATTGTTTTCCCCGGCGATATGGCCCGCATAATGCTGGACAAGAATAGTAGATTCCATAGTAGCAGCAGAAATAGATGGATGGCAAGAAAAGCAAAGGTAAAAGAACGGATAGTGACGAGGAGACGCGAGACGGACGAAGGACGCGGACAGAACACGAGGAGACGCTACGGACGCGAGACGCTAACAGGTGAGAAGAGCAACAGCGCACAGGGACGCACGACAATCGAACAACGCGCACATAGCCAGGGGAAGTTTTCTTGGAAAAAGTGGAGGGGGTAAGGAGCGACAGCCAATCAGAAGCAAGGACCGGAGCGAGCAGTCCGGCAACGCGGTTCGCATTCGGGAGACCCGAACGCAACGGATAGCGGATCTGACAGATGGCAGATTTCGAGGCGATAGTGAAAATAACCCGCACTAGTGCGAAGAACACTATCAGAAGGAGAGGAGTAAGGAAGTCAAAGAAATATTTCCAAAAGAAATCGGAAATTCAATACCAAACACATCAAGACGACGCAGAGCAACCACTGGACAAGAGCAACGACGATCAACGGAGGCAGAAAGAGACAACGCTGGATCAGACACGCAAAACACCCTTTGTTTACAAGCTAAGTATCCCTTAACCTCAAGAGGTTAGAAGTGTTCAGCAAGTTAAAATTTTAAGGTGTCACGTAGATAGGATTAGCTAGAGGGTAGGAGACACCTAGGGCTAGCAAAGCAAGCTCTAAGGCAGTAGTAGAAAAGTGCAACATTTACTGTTCCAGGATTCATTGTGTGTTTCAGGTATCCTGTTACACCCTTACAGCAACTTCAAGATCTCAAGACCTAATTATATTCAAACTGGTACGGAACCCCGTGGTTGACACCCTTGAAGGACTTGACTACTATTAAGCAGGATTAATAGTGGGCCGGAGTAGGGGTCATACTAATGCATTGCTACATGCTAGGGGGAAAGTCAATTCATTTTTGTTTGCACACTGAGTCAGGCCAGTAGGGTTGAATAACCCGTAGGTTTGTACAAGGTGGAAGTCAACAGGTTTAGTTAAGGATTTAGATTTTGCAAAATAATTTATTCAATTGTATAACGTTAACGTTAGCTCAGTGAATCTTGAATTGTTAAACCAAAACTTTGTGACGTAGACAAAGGCGAATTTCAGGAATGTGATAAAACTTTAAATTTCTTGAAAGAGAGGGTCCTAGAAAGAGGGAATAATGTAGTATTATCAGCATTATAACCTAACCAGGTCACACGTAAACAAGCAGACGATGCCCTGAGTCGCAGCCACTGTTGGCAGCGACACCCTCTGATACACATGGCCAAGGCCCAAACCAAACTTTTGTTTTACGATCGCCTTTGTTCTTCCTCTTGTTTTGCTAAACACCCAATAAAAGGGGCGCGAGCTCCGAGCTCGTCGCCATTCCCCACTCATGCGACCTGGTGTCTACATGCAGCTTGGCTCTCCCTTTCCCCAATACTACAATATATATATATATATATATATATATATATATATATATATATATATATATATGAGCTATTCCAGGGGTCATCGGACCGACTTCAGGCCGACCATCACCGATTGGGGTAAAAATTTTTTCTGACACTCCTTTTAGTCTAACAACATCCCAAAAAAAAATTTGGTGAAGATATCTTGAATATTGGCTGAGATATGGAGGTGTCCAGTTTTGGGGTATTTTTGGAGCATTTCTTCGGTTCAAAAACTGAAGTTTTGTCTTTGGCCAGCGAATGTAGGTTGAGTTAGTTTTTTGGGTTGGAATCAATTACCCCAAGATAGAAGACCATGATTTGGGCATAGATTTTCCACCTGGACTCCCTCAGCCACTCTGAAAGTGTGTAAACTGTCAATTTGTAAGTTTCACATAAAAATTCAAAAAAGTGACCTTGCCCCCAGTATTGAAATGCCGACAAGTGTGTCTAAAATTGCCTTAGGCTCCCTTCTACCAGAAACTAAAGAGTTTTAGCCGATGAAATATGATTTGGCTGAAACGTTCTATAAAGTTAAAAACTTAACGGGAAACATTTTCGCAATCTCTCACAAGTTGTAGGAAATAGTGTTTCCTTTGCATCAAATATGATGAATACAAATGTTTTGAGGTCTGAGGCACAACAAGAGATAGCAATTTTTACATGATAAGCATATGGACTTAGTTTGACTCCAGTATGACTGTAATAAATTGGTGGTTTTCAATTATTTTGAAGGAAATATGCTGGTGTGGATATTCACAAACTGGCCTTGAGTCTATCAGTGACTTCAGGCGAATAGAAACTTTTGTCCCAAACATGAACAAGGTAATGATGTGTGGTATAAATGTGGTCCCCAGATCTTTTGAAGAAAATAGCCACAAGAAATGGATTTTGTAGGGAAGTGCAGTGAAATAAACACTTTCCTTCTAAGGCTATTTCTTTAGGCTATTTTCTTCAAAAGATCTGGGGACCACATCTATAACACACATCATTATCTTGTTCATGATTGGGACAAAAGTTTCTATTCGCCTGAATTCACTGCTAGACACTGGCCGCAGCAAAAAAAAAAAACCTCGTACACTAAGATCAATTCAATCCTAGGGACTTTCGCCACTTTGTCAAAGTGACATTGATTTATTAGAGTGTATTGTTTATATATCTGAGCTTACAGGTTATTGGTTAGGTCCTCAAAATTTCTCAAATCCACCCCAAATTTCACTTTCACCGTCTCAAAGCACAGTTAGGTTGTACCACTATTATTGTAGAATCTCACTGAATCACTCCTTCGGCTTGACACCAAAAATTTTTCTGTTAATTTTAAAGTAAAGAACTCAGAGTTACAACCATGAGAGACGCCTTCTGCAACCGTCTGTGCTCACAACAACACAGCACCCTAGCCCTCCTCCTTGTCTCTGCAGGTTCAGTCAGAGAGTGCAAAGAGAAGAAGAAAAAGAAGAACCGGCCTCTGTTCTTGTTTACTAGATTAGGAGGATTGGTATTGGTGCCTCAGAGAAACTAATGTGTAAGCATAAGCATATGTTTAACAAAACGGGAAAAGTGCTTTTCTGTTTTTCCCAGTAATAACTTGTTCTATTATGCTGCAGTTTCAATATGTCTACCGATGAGTCCGAGCTGGGTCGGGTAGCCTCACAAGACCCTAACCTGTTAGTAAAATTTTTGATTCTAATGTTTATTTTTTAAAAACCTAGACTTTCAGTTAATATTTCTTATTTTTTTGCAGTAACGTTTTTGATATAATCGGGGGAACAGCAATGGATGTCAGCCTGATTGGCCAGGACACACAGATGCCTGTTAAGCCCACTCCAAAGCCTCTGTAAGCATCTTAATATTTTTAAATTATAAAATTTGTGTGTATGTGTGTTTTCTTTATTGTGCCATTTCTTTTCAGCCCTCACTGCTCTATTGGGTTGCACCTGCAGAAGGAATGTGAAATGTCATTTATAGGAAAGGCTGACATCTCCCCCTTGGATCAGAAATTAATCAAGCTCCGCACAGGTGTGCAGAGCGTGCAAAGTGTGTGCACTGAACACTATAGCCAATTTATTAAGAGATTTGAAAGCCGTCAAAAGAAGTGTAGCTTTGTTGGCTGCAAGAAGAAAAGCTTAACCAGTGAATTGCGAGGAATCAGCTATGAAATGTATTCAACCTACAGAAAGTGTTTTCCCAGTGAGCCCTGCCTTGTCCCAGGGAAACTCCTTTGTAATACTTGCCGAATTGTTTGCCTGAAGAAAATCGAGGTTGAGAAGGGTAAAAGGGCGAATCTTGCCAAACAGTTTGAAAATTATACAGAACCACGAGATCCTGGCTCACCACCTGTTAGTGACAGTGAAACTGAAGACGGAAGCACAGTCAGCCAGTCAGCTAGCAACAGCGAAGGCAATAGTGATGACTTTTTCCCTACTCCGCCTGAAATTCATAGAGAAAATTTAAAAAAGGCTTTAGCTGTGCATAATCTTTCTCCTCCTGATTCTAAAAAGTTGCAGAATAAAGGATACGCCCTTCAGAAAACTAAAGAATTGCAGGATGCAATTAAAAAAACAGCACTTGGTGCAGGAACTTCCAAAGAAGCTGTGGTAAATAAAGATTCTGAAGACTTAACAGAGATGATCACACAGCTGCAAAAAAAATTTCATAGTACTAAGTCAGTTACTGAAAAATTTACAATCTTGTCAATACTTCCTCAAAGCTGGTCTCATGTGAAGGTAATGGAAACATTTCAGTGTTCAAAATATTTAGTCTCCATAGTAAAAGACAAAGTGAAAACTGATGGCATTCTGTGCAAGCCAAATCCTAAGGTAGGAAAAAAGTTGGATGCCAATGTTGAGAAAAAAGTTATTGAGACATATTTGGAGGAACATAACAGCAGAATATTGCCAGGTAAAAGGGACTGCAAGACTGTTAAAATTGATGGTGTCAGAGTGCAAATGCCAAAGCGGCTTTTATTAATGACTGTTGGAGAACTCTATGCTGTTTTTAAAGAGGCCCACCCTAACATGCAAATATCTTTGTCGAAATTTGCTGAGCTGCGCCCCCCATATGTAGTGTTAGCTGGAGCTGCAGGTACCCACACAGTTTGTGTGTGTCCCACTCATCAAAATGTGAAATTAATGATTCAGTGTGCAAAATTAGAAGATGGAGCAGATGGTGTTTCAGGTATCAGATCATATGAGGATTGTTTTTCCCTCATGCTCTGTGACTCAAGAACAGACGATTGTTACTTTGGCAACTGTATGGAGTGTCCTAAGATTGAAGTCTTGCAAGAAAAACTACAACTTATATTTGATCTGAATATGGTTGAAAACATTCAGTACAAGGAATGGGTTTCTGTTGATCGTGCCAATTTAAATACACTGGAACAAGAAGCTGATGACTTCATTGATACCTTTATCGAACGCCTCAAAAAGTTGGCAGAACATGACTTTATAACAAGAAAACAAGCAGCTTTTCTTTCGGAAAGAAAAAAACATCTCCAGGAAGGTGAAGTTTTTGTTGTGGGCGACTTCAGCGTGAATTACAAACCAGTGATCCAAGATGCCATCCAAAGTTACCACTGGACCAACGCTCAAATTACACTCCACCCATTTGTTTGTTATTACCTCAGTTGCACTGACCCTGAGAAAATTGTAATCTCCAGTTATATCATGGTTTCTGACTACTTGAACCATGATACATCTGCAGTGTACCCTTTTCAGAAAAGGCTCATTAAAAAACTTAAAGAAGAAAACCCAACTATCAAGAAATTGTTTTACTCCTCCGATGGTGCTGCAAGTCAATACAAAAACAAATTTAATGTTGCAAATCTTTTCCACCACTTGCAAGACTTCGGCATAGAAGCTGAATGGGACTTTAGTGCCTCAGCCCATGGAAAGGGCCCAAGTGACAGTGCAGGTGGCACAGCCAAGCGCCTGGCCTACAAGGAGATCCTGAGAAAAACCTTTGAGGGACACATTTTAACAGCTGCTGACCTGACTGATTTTATCAATAAAAAAATAGAGAAGATAACTGCTGTGCTTGTTCCAGAATCAGAAATCCAGGATCTTGTTGATAAAATACTTTCAGTGCACTTTAAAAATGCTCAGCCATTGAAAGGTATTACCACGTATCACTCTATTGTTCCCGTGACAAGCAATGCAGTCATAGTTAAAAGATATTCAACATCAAAGAATCAGGAAAGAATCCAACTTATGCCTGAGGAACCAACAAGTGTCCAAAATTTACAAGGAGGTTTTGCTACAGCACTAGAAGATAACAACTGGTGCCTTGTTAGAATAGAATCAGTTGATGAAAATACTAGTATGCTAAATTGTCTTAAATTTGCACCTCAAAGGACAAGATTCAAAGCTGATAACCCTGATACAATTAATCTCAAACTGGAAGATCTCCTGTTGTTGGTTACCCCCTCCTTTGATGGCTATACTTATGGACTCTCCAATGAAATGAGAAGGCTGACTGTTGAGAAGGTCATGGCTAAGGGTTTAAGGTAAAGTTACATACATTATATATATATATATATAATTTTTGCAGCAGTGTAAACAAATGCAGTATTTTCTTTAAATGTTAATTTCCTCTTTGCAGGTCCCCAATCCTGTCTTCCAACAAAAATAGAAAGCGGCGACGCCAAAATACTTAACTTAAAAGTTGGATTAAAGTCAAATTAATACATTGTTATCTCTTGTTGTGCCTCAGACCTTAAAACATTTGTATTCATCATATTTGATGCAAAGGAAACACTATTTCCTACAACTTGTGAGAGATTGCGAAAATGTTTCCCGTTAAGTTTTTAACTTTCTAGAACGTTTCAGCCAAATCATATTTCGTCGGCTAAAACTCTTTATTTTCTGGTAGAAGGAAGCCTAAGGCAATTTTAGACACACTTGTCGGCATTTCAATACTGGGGGCAAGGTCACTTTTTTGAATTTTTATGTGAAACTTACAAATTGACAGTTTACACACTTTCAGAGTGGCTGAGGGAGTCCAGGTGGAAAATCTATGCCCAAATCATGGTCTTCTATCTTGGGGTAATTGATTCCAACCCAAAAAACTAACTCAACCTACATTCGCTGGCCAAAGACAGAACTTCAGTTTTTGAACCGAAGAAATGCTCCAAAAATACCCCAAAACTGGACACCTCCATATCTCAGCCAATATTCAAGATATCTTCACCAAATTTTTTTTGGGATGTTGTTAGACCAAAAGGAGTGTCAGAAAAAAATTTTACCCCAATCGGTGATGGTCGGCCTGAAGTCGGTCCGATGACCCCTGGAATAGCTCATATATATATATAGATATAAACAAAATAAATAAAGTCAGAACTTACCTTTCAATTCAATTAATTCTTTCTGAAAGCCAGTCGCTAAGAAAATTATGGATACCTACTGGAGAGTCCCCCTGGCAGAGTTCCCCCCTATTTATTTTATTATTTTTATTATTTTTGAAAATGCTTTATTGCTGGAGTTCCCCCCTAGCTTCCTTATATTTGTATTATTATTTTATTATTTCCTTAACGGATTTTTTTTCTGAATTATCAATACTTTATTTACCCAACAAATGTGTTTATCATCTCAAAATATCCTGGGAACGGTTTTTATTTTATTTATTTATTCTTACTTTTATTAAATGTACATTTTTTTTTGGAAGGGTGTTGCACAGCCATTCTCTCTCCCACTACCACAACACCTCCGACACTAGCACAGTCCCTACTTATCATAGCAGCCTCGCCTGGTAGCCTCACTGCGAGCACAAACTTGGTGTAAGAAATGACAGGCGGCATCCAAGCGAGAGGTACCAGGAATCAGGTATTTCACTTCGTTTCAACCCGATCCAAAGAAGAAAAGTATTGCTTCTTGATTTGTTTCCTTCTTGACGCTGATTGGCTAATACCGTCGAAGTTCTCGGACCGACCGCCAGGTCTGCGATCGCCCTAGTGGCGTGCCCGAGAACTTCGTCGGTGTAAACAAATCGGCTTCAAGGAGGAAACAAATCAGGAAGCAATACTTTTCTGGTTTGGATCCGGTTTGAATGGAGTGAAATACCCTTTTCGAATAACCGCTACAGCACCTCCCTATAAGAAGTTCGCCGCTCAATCGAGCCATCCCGCTTCATCGTGAAAATAATATTTTATTTTTTATATTATATTTCATTATTTTATATAATAACTTTATTTTTTTATTATTTTTATCTTTAAATAATACAGGGGGTATCTCTAGGAGGGGGTTCCTTTTCAACTTTTCCAGGGGGGTAACTCCGGCAAGAGAGCATTCCACTAAGATAATAAAAATTAATAAAAAAATAGGGGGGGAACTCTGCTAAGGGGACTCTCCAGAAGTTTCCCAAAATTATGATGGACGATCGGCCAAGTCATTTTCTTTGCTGTTAAAAAATAAATAAATTAGTTATTCGTAAAATAAAGACAAGCAATGTGAAAACTCACCTTTTTTAAAATGTAATTTTTTTTACTAGTTTCTCGCAAAGGTAGTGCAATAGGAGAATCGGATGGCTCGAGGTGCTGTAGGCTGGATAAGGGCAGTAACTGACTGTGATAGCCAGCACGTTGTGGATCAAACGAGTCGTATAATTTGCTGTGGAAAAAATAGGTAAATTATTTATCTGTGACACAAACAAACAAACAAACAACGTCAGGACTCACCTTTCATTTTAATTAATTCCTTCTGATGGCCAGTCGCTAAGAAAATTATGATGGACGATCGGCCACGTCATTTTCTTTGCTGTTAAAAAATAAATTAGTTATTCGTAAAATAAAGACAAGCAATGTGAGAACTCACCTTTTTTAAAATGTAATTTTTCTTACAAGTTTGTCGCAAAGGTAGTGCAATAGGAGAATCGGAGGTGCTGTAGGCTGGATAAGGGCAGTAACTGACTGTGATAGCCAGCACCTTGTGGATCAGACAAGTCATATAATTTGCTGTAAAAAAATTAGATAACTTATTTATCTGTGAAACAAACAAACAAACAAACAACGTCAGGACTCACCTTTCATTTCAATTAATTTCTTCTGAAAGCCAGTCGCTTAAAAATAATAAAAGCCAGCTCATTCTAAAAATGGGACATATCTTATAATTTGTCAAAAAATATGCTAGTTTTTCGTGAAACGAAGGAATTAGCGTCAGAACCCACCTCTGTTTAATTTAGTTTGTCTTGCAAGCCTTTCGGTAAGACAATACAATAGGGGGCTTGAATGGTTCGAGGTTCTGTAGTCTGGATAAGGGCATTCATTGACAGTGATAGCCAGCAAATCCTAGAATCAGTCAAGCTAGAAATTTTCTGTAAGAAAATATATTAGTTACTGGTGAAACGAAAGAAAAAACGTCAAAACTCACTTTTTTTCCAGCAAAGTTAGTCTTGCAAGCCTCTGGGTAAGATAATTCAATGAGAGAGTTGGATGGTTCGAGGTTTTGTAGGCTGGATAAGGGCATTAATTGACTGTGATAGCCAGCACATCCTGGAACCAGTCAAGTCTTTTTAATTTCTGAGAAAAAAAACATTAGTTTTTCGTGAAATGGAATAAAAAAACGTCAAAACTCACCTTTCTTTTTAATAAATTCGTCTTGCAAGCCTTTTCCTATGGTAATGCAAAGAGAGGACTGGATAGTACGAGATGCCGTGTGATACGAGGCCCGCCTTGGGCGGTACGAGGTTCTGAACCGAGCTTGCGTGTTTAACTGGGAGGTGGGAGCAGGCAGGGTAAGGAGGCTGGGTAAATTATCGAAATGCGATTTAAAGGTTCGAGGTGTTGCACTCACTGCACCTCACAATTAAATAATTGAGAAAAATAAAAGCGGGTTTGGCTTGAAAGGTTCGAGGTGCTTTGCTGATGTTTTGGCGCACACTTAGCAGTTGGATTAAAATTAAATTTTATTTTAAAGGTGATGAACAACATCCCAGTTGGCACGATGGAAGACGATGAGATATCGGTGTATGTAGATGCCTTTGTGAAAAGTGAAGCGAAGCCCGAACCATTTGCACCTCATCAGACGGAAATGGCAAGCGATGAGATATCATCGTATATCAATGCCTTTGTGAAAAGTGAAACTATTCAACATACACGGGTAATTGGTGACGCTGACATGGCCCCAAACGTGCAATGTAAATCGGTATTTATTCATGGTGAAAGCGCTGCTGGAGCTGGTCGTTCGAAGAGCCCTGAGCAGGTTGGCAAATTCAAGGGAAATGCACAGGATGACGGCAATTCTGACGCAAAAGAAGCGCCAGAAGAAAAAGAAATTGTTTTAGAACTTGTCAGTACCAACTTTTTTCGAGGTTTGTTATTTTTATCGTATTTTACGTTAGAGTTATAATTTCAATTTGTTGCTACAGGTGGCTTTGCCGGACGTGTCCACGTTAGAGGCTGATGAACTCTTAGGAAGATTAGATTGGATCACAAATCAGTTTGATCATTGCATGGACACTGTAGTTAATGCATCTCGAAAACGATACAAGAAAACTTTGATAAAGAGGGAACGAGGAAGGTCGATGCGACGCACTTTTCACAACCCTGTGGTTGTTTTAAATGACGTAATCGACGCGTCCGGTGAGAAAAGGCGGATCTGTGCGCGATCTCTTAACATAGGCGCAACTGTTTCGGCGACAAGTAAGAGGGGCGCAACCGACATTTTTGAAGGTTTTAAGTTGAAGGTGCTAAAATGTTCTACGAATTTTTTGCAATTTTTTATATTTTGTCCAAAAACTGGTGAAAAATCCCGTTTAAAAGATATCTTAAAAGAACCTGAAAGGCGTATCTGCAAACCCGCCGCTCGGCGCGCGGAACAAAGGCGTATGTACCTACGCCACTGTTGTGGCTTGCGCGTCGAGCGCAGCGGCAGTGCGGCGGCAACGCGAGAGGTGGCAGACCGGTCGTGATCGTTTGTGTATAAATCTTTAAGATTTCTATTTCATGACTAGGAGGAGCCCACGCAAGGGGTGTCCAATAACAGGACACCCGCACCGTGGCTTTAGCCCCTTGCGTGGGCTCCTCTTTTGCTCTGCAGGAAAAGGGTGACAAAACAGAAGGTGTCCAGAAATAGTGCGACCCAAGTCGCACAGGTTTTAGGGTCAGGCACCTTATGTCGCACTGTTGCAGGACACCCTGAATTTACAGTGTAGCCACCTCGGCCCTCCCCGTTCGTACCCAGCAGTATGACAGTGCAATCTTTACAATACTTTACTTACTTACCGAATAGGGATACTCCATGGCGCGTGGCGTCTGTAGCCGACGCCCGCAGATGCGCCTTTGTTGGCCGAACACGAGTCGCGCGTCCGAGCAGATACGCCCTTGTTGAAGGAACACACCGGTCGTGCTTCTGATTAGATAAGCCTTTGTTGATGAAACGTGCGTCACGCGCCCCAGTAGATACGCCCTTGTTGACGAAATACCTGCCGCGAGCGAGACTTCTCCTCACTTCTCTCATTATAATGCGAAATGTATTCCACTTCAATAGTCTTAAACTAGCTCAATCTACTCAGAATTGAACAAGGAATAAGATAAATCATCTTCTAGGTCGATTCGACACCTATACGAATTGTGAGAGCCACTCAAAGTTTCTTTTTAAGATTACTCAACGGTGCGCCGAACAGTTGCGCCTCTTTTACTTGTCGCCGAAACAGTTGCGCCTCTGTTAAGAGGTCACGCACAGATCCGCCTTTTCTCGCCGGACGCGTCGGCCCATAACCCTGTGGTTGTTTTAAATGACGTAATGCGATGTTTCACTCCACTCATAAATAAGTTTTTGTCGAACTTTTGAGATATCAATGTATCGCTTCTTTTGTAGGTTTATCTAGACAGTCTTCATAGACCGGGGGGCCGCGGCGTCTGCAGAAGACTTGTCTGGTGCACAGTCCAACTTCAAGAATTGGCGAAAGAAATACGAACTCGAGCAACTGCTGATAATTAATGGCTGGGGAACATTATAATTAATAGTATTTTTTTTGTTTATGTTTTTATCGCGTATATGTAACTCTCTTGGTTCTTCTTAATAAAATTCCTTTAACACGTTTGATCTCTTGGGTGATCCCTTTCACACTCGGCTAGGGTGGTTCGAGGTGCTACGCACTTGGGAAACATTCTTACACTGCTTAGTTATGGAGCCACGTGAAAGTGACACAGAAACGGTACCTGCTTCTCCTCCTCTTCCCAATGTTACTCGTCGAGAAGACGAAAATCTTCAACCTGACACACTGGAATGGGCAATGCGACAAAGTCGTCGAGCTTTCATAGAATTACAAAACGAGCAGAGACGTTTAGCCTTGCTTCAGAAAAAAGAAGAACGTCGAAAGGAAAAACTGTACAAAAATTGGGAGAGTCGAATGAAGGTTATTCGACAGATGCGATAGGATTGTACGGGGTGGCTCAGGCATTTTAACGTGCCAGCTTGCCGATTTTGACTGCCAAAAAATTGCGGACGTATTTTGCCTTGAAAAAAACATTTATTTTTTTGGTTCTCAAGCTTTTGAGTTAAACTTGGAAGGTTCGAGCAGCGTAACTCACGACTTTGGTTCTAATTTATTTAAAAATACTTTTTCGTTCGATTTCAATAATAAACGGCCGATAAAAGTCTTAACGATGAAGAGATTAAATCTTACAAGGCGACCTCCCAAAAAGATTTACGAGTGTACTCTCTGTGGCAAACAGCTAACAACAGCCTACAGCCTGAGGGTCCATCTGCGTAACCACACTGGTGAGCGCAAATTCCATGGTGCTATCAGTGAGACCTACTTTTCTCGGAAGGATACTCTGAGGGATCACATGCGTTTGCACACTGGAGAGAAACCCTTCCACTGTCGAGAGTGCGGGAAGCAATTTCGCCAAGCAGCACATCTCAATGATCATTAGAAGATTCATCTCAAGGAAAAGTTGTACGCATGTCAAAGGTGCGACAAGCGATTTGCCCAGCGGTCTAATCTGAACAGACACATGAGAAGTCACCTAGGAGACAAACGTTATGTGTGCATTGTCTGTGAATGAAAATTTGTACAGTCAAATAACCTACGAGCGCACGTAGCACGGGCACACTCGGAAAAGTGACGCATGTTTTCGGAGCTTTCAAGTCTTCCGAGTTGAGCTTGAAAGGTTCGAAGTGCTTCATTCAGTAAGTCTTAGCGCGTCTTCTGTTTAAAAAAGAAAAAGTTAAAGTTTAATTATATTTTAACTATTTTTAAATTGTATCCTTGTGTTACAGTGCCGTTCAACGTAGAAGTGGAGTTGGGGTTCGTATATAAATATTCTTCCCCTACGAAGATACGAAGATACAGATGGGCGAAGTCTCCGAGACACTTAGACTAGACCTTTTTCAAAGTTAATGTATTTAAATGTGAGAAATAAACATCTGCTTTAGTTTCAACACTTTTATCTTATTTCAACCCTTTGTCCTTACACAGAAGGCGGTAGGAAATTTATCTGGTTGGCTATCACTGTTTTGTGCGTGGTTGGGGCACATTACTTTCGATAAAAAAAAATCCTTTCAGAGCTTCTTTGGAACACCCGAGATAGGGTTTAGAGGTTCGAAGTACTTTTTGCTAAGTACTAATCGTCATCATGAAAAAAGATTAAAAAGTTCGCGGTGCTCTATTCAGTACTTGGCACAAAACCTCACAATAAGACAGTTGTGAAAAATATCGTTGATTTCGGAGATTCTAAAGTAATCCGAGTTGAGCTTGAAAGGTTCGAGGTGCTTCATTCAGTACTTGGCACAGTACATTTAAATTCGACACTTAAAAGAGAAAAAACAGTTGATTTTGGAGCATCTCGAGTCATCCGAGTTGAGCTTGAAAGGTTCGAGGTGCTTCATTCAGTACTTGGCACAGTACATTTAAATTCGACACTTAAAAGAGAAAAAAAAGTTCATTTTGGAGCATCTCGAGTCACCCGAGTTGAGCTTGAAAGGTTCCAGGTGATTCACTCAGTACTTGACACTACAACTCAGAATAGAAGAGTTGGAATAACATATCATTTAATCCTCTAGGTTATATGGAACTTGTACGTTGGGGACAAACGTTATGCCTTATTTTCTTATGAGGATACAACATACTGGTGACAAAATTGGAATAAGCGAAAAATTTGTAGCTTTTCACCTAACTTCTGTTTGCCTTGGTTAGTCCAAAATGCTTTGCTTCGGATTTGAAACTGAACTTATTCATTAAAGACTTGAAATTAACATACCGTTTCTATTTTCCAGGCCAACTGGTCAAGTGGTCCTTATGCGTATTATAGCGGGGCAAGCCTTTGACGTCGTAGACGTCGAAGGGGATGGTGCTTGCCTATTTCGTGCTTTCAGTTTCAGCTTGTGTGGCAGCGAATTGATGCATGCCAGTCTTAGGCAGGAAGCAGTTAACGTCATTGCGTCGGCTTGGGACGAGTGGGGAACATGGACGGAAAACAGACAGGGGCTGCCGTATCCCGATGCAGATACATACCGTAAGTCGACCTATAAGTTTTAAAACTACTTTATAATCGATTTTCTTTTTACAGTTTTTAACGGTAGCTTTTATCGCCAAGGTTTTGCTTTTGCAGGCAATGATATGTGCAAATCTTCAACGTATGGCTCCCAGGCTGAAGCCAGAGCTCTGGCTCAATTAAACTGTGTGCATCTCCGGATTTACATCGAGACTTCTCAAGGACACACTGTAAAAAAAATGACGGTGAAAACTACGGAAATCACCGTTAATTCCTTTAACGGTGTCCACCGTAGAATGGTTCCTCCCTACTACGGCGCCCACCGTACTAGAAATTTTCGAATCCCCGTAACGGACTGACAAGTACGGCATCACCGTACTCAAAAAATTGGGGTACGGAAGACCCGTACTTATGACCTCTGGCCACCGAAAATGAGGTACGGTGGCGCCGTAGTCTGCGCTCCATAGTCAGTTTCTAAAACGAATATTGTCCACCTTTCTTAAGGTGGGTTCCGCCTATCTTAAGGTGGGGTCCGTCTTTTGCTGGGCCTGAATCCACCTCGTGGGTTTGCTTATACTCTCACTCCGCCGAACTGCTGAGAAGCGTCGCGGGGTCGCTTGACCCCGTTACCTTTGGTCGCACCGTCGTATTAATGGGGGGTGTAGCGGGTGCTGCCAAAGGGGTCGTCCGGCCGGAGTGGACGGGGTGTCGCCCGCCGGTCAGATGGCCGTTTCGCCCCGGGCGGGTAGGCAACCCAACTGGCCGCTGACGCGGAATAGATCCACCGCGGGCTCGCCGGGAACGGCGTATCGCCGTGAGTCGTGCTGAACACGCGTGCTGATGAGTGCTGCACTCCGGGGGCGGTCCGCCGAATTGCGACGGGTAGGTACCCGGGTTGGCGGCCGCCGTAAGGTTCGGGTAGGTCGGGAGAAATGAGAGCACACGACACACACTCGAGGTTTCCGCTGATATACAGTAGGTGCACTACTGGGAAGAACGGTCCATCAATACAAGAGGTCGAGTCGGGTCACCCCTGATTCACTACCCCGGTCACTGGTCACTGAGCACCCCTAGTAACACTGAACCGTCGAGCGAGACTCGCCTCCTTCTCGCCGCTCGGGAGCCCAATAGTCGCCCGCGCGTCGACCGCCTGACTCTTGCCCGACTCATGCCTTAGCAACTATCAGGTGTCGTCAATGGAACGTTAATGCCCAGTTAAATGTCGGGCGTTCACAAGAACGCATCCGACGCCACTCTAACGCCGTGGCGGTTCCCGATTCGCGGTTGATGCGGCGAGAACGTTTCAATACTGTTCCTCAGTGAGCTGTTCGTTCCCGATTCGAGTTAATGCCTCGGCAATGCTAAAGCGGGTCTCGCTGCGGCGGGAGCGAGGCGGGTGTTGGTCGGTTAAGAGTTTCGTCAGCCGTAAGATTCACGCCACTTGTCAACCCCGCGTTGACGCCCAGGCGATTGTCGCGCATACGTCAACGCAGGGTGAATTTGGCGACAAATGTCGTGTATCGATTTTTTAGCACCGCCGCTTGTTGACTTCTCGTTATTGCTTCCCCGATTCTCTTAAGAACTGCAGCGCGGCGATTTCGTGGCGTTTACGTATCAACGCGCCCGAAAGCTTCTTGCCTGCGAACATCGCTGCTGTAGTGTTCGGGCAACTCCTGAAAGCGCGGGAGCAGGGGGTGAACGGTGCGTTGTACGCAGGGCAGGCCTCGCCGCTCCGTTGATGCGGCGCGATTGGGCTGGCGCCACGCGCCCCGCTGATATCTTTTGGTCAACCGCGTGAGACCTCCGTCTCCACACCTGATCACGAGGGGACTGCACCGAGATCGCCGACATGCAATTTGGCGATCGCTAGCTGGGTTCGACGCCACAATGTCGCCCGGGTGGCAATTGCCGGGGCGTTAACCACACGACGGAGTTAGAGGTGGATCGGGCCGAGAAACTTTGGGACTTAGAATATTTCTGGCTCTCGCTGGTTGGCAAAGTGGAAGTGGTGAGCTGCCGTGCGCTGCAGCGCGGCGATCGTGGGGCGTTAAACCGGCCGCGACAACGCGTGACTCTCTGTCCTGAGTTAGATTAGGAACCGTACCAAACACCGTTCTTCCCATGAGAAGCGCTAAGCTCAGGCGGCAAGGGGCAAGGGCGTGGAGTTGTACCACGAGTTGTCCGGGTTCTAATCCTGCATCTTTTCAATTTTTTTTCGGTTTTAGTCTGTTGCGTAACGGTTGACGCCTCATTCTCGTCCCGCTAACGCCTGAACAACAGCCGCCCGGTCGACAATGTCACAACAGTTGTCCAGGTCCTTTGCTAGTCGCCTCACTGTTGCCGACAGTGCCACTCCGCATGTCGCCGCGTTACCGCCCGGCGTTACAGTATCAATGACGTATGGCGTTACTGTAGCGATAATGTTTGGCGTTGAATCCGCGCTGAAGTAAGGCGAGCCCGTGGCGGTAACGCCATTAGTGCCATTTCGTACAACGTCAGACCATCGCCGGCGTTAACGCCGCGTTAAATGTTAGTCGCCCGGCGGTAGTCAGGCGAGAGCCGCCCGATACATTTGTGTTACTAGGGACACGCACTAGCACACTACTCGCTAACACTCGCGAAGCCTGGCACACACGGCCGTAAATACTCTAAGTCCTACTCTGGACTCTGACGCTATCACTGGTGGCCACACATGGACCTGAGCACTTCCCGGGGAGACACCTGCTCCCGTCCGACGCTAGCTAGAGACTGACTACCACCCTCACTACCTGGCGCCTCATCCGCCGAGAGGGAATGACCAAACTATACAACCAGGGAATGACCAGAGGGGTAATGCCCGGCGCTCCGCCCGAGCCCCCGCGCGGGCGTGCGCTATGCACGAAGTAAACCAAAGCAGGGAATGCCCACGGCGGCCACCCACCTCTCACAGGTGGCTGCCCTTACCTACCGGGTGAACCCGCCTCGGTGGTTGACACCGCGGCGCGTACACAGCAGTACGCTGACAAGATACGGGACACCGTAGTTGGTTCCGTACTACGATCTTGTTTTTTTACAGTGCAAGTGAGTCTTGCGGTAGACCATAATGATGGACACATTGACTGTGTGACGCTTTTGTACAACCGTCGGCGAAGACATTATATGGCACTCCTACCGGTAGTCATGCCTGACGAAAGTGAAGACGCAAATGCAGTGATACCGGACTCATCGCTGCCAGAAGGACTTGATGAGAATGAAGCGAAGGGGACGTAACTCGAACCAATCGGTGTACGCCTGGAAATTTAATCATTTTTCGATCACGTCCGATCATTCGATCAATGTCCCGATCATCCGATCAAATTTCAATCATCCGGTCAGTTTTGTATCATTCGGTCACCTCCCAATCATTTCCAATCACTTTCGGTCAATTCTATCAAATCCCATCATTCACCGATCTCTCGATCTCCGGTCGGTGTACACCCGATTTCGAAGTTACGTCCCCCACGGAATGAAGACTCCGGCCCTTGTGACGACGTTGGGGACGAGAGTGACACCCAAAATAGGTCGAACGAGGACGCATCGTTCCCTGCGGAACACCAAGCAATTGGATCCAGCAGAGGAAGGCCTTACCCGCAACGTCGCTTTCCTGACCGTACGTATTCATTAGTTGACCATAAGCCGCAATTGGTACATTTCTCTTGATTTTCATTGTTTTGGTGCGGATTGTTTGCAGATGTCAGTAGGCGAAAACCCTCACGTCTCCGGCTGAACGATACGACCCCTCACTCATTTATGTGTGGACGGCTCTATGCCAGTGAAAAGACAAGTGAGATCCGACCACTAGATTTGGGACACTGGGGCGACTTGGTGTGCGATCAATGTGGAGCAAAGTATCTTTCATCAGAGCTTCTCTTTGCCCGTGACGAAGTTCCTTTCTGGTGCTGTGGCAAGACGGTCCGCTGGGAGCTCTCTGCGCGTGGCATGATGCAGCCCATCCGCGACGAAGCCGTGCGCGAACTGTTTTACGGTTCTTCAAATGACGCAGTGCACTTTCGGCGAAATTCACGCGCCTACAACGCTGTGCTTAGTATCGGAGTGACCTCTGCCCGGTATGAACGCCGTCAAGTTCGAAATGAACACATTGTCGCCGTAAATGGCAACATGCGGTTTACAGCACCAGCTCACCCGCGGGTAGATGACGACGGACTGCCCTCACAGCCAGGTCAACTTTATTTTGTTGAAGTGTCAGAAGCATCAGTGCGTAAACGCATTCTCGCATCAACTACACCAAACCTGCGGCCTCATATTGTGGAAATGCTGGTGCGTTCCCTAGAGCGACACAATGCATTCGTCTCAACTTTCAGATTGGCAAGAGAGGTCCTGAGACAACAAGAGGAACAGGATGGTGGCGAAGATAATGGTGGTGAAACTCGTAGCATTCACCTCGTCATCAACCCGCACCCGCACCGAGACGGGTTTAGAGTTACTGACAGGCTAGTTGTTTTGTGCCTTTTTTATATGACCGCAGCATGAAGCGAAACGGAATGGCAATGCAGCAAAGTAAATACATCCAAATAAGTGCTTATCCTTTCCTTTTTTCAGGGCGCTTTATGAGCATGATCAGAGAGCACTGAGGCCAGAGGGTAGCGAGTTTGTTGCAGCTGTCTTTGAAGGAGAGACGCCACAATACAACTACGATGTCGCTCTCTTTCCGCGTCAAACGAATGCAACGAGTGCGAAAAACGTTATTGTCAGTGAAAGAAGTCCAACGATTGACAACTTGCTTTACATGCTTATCCACCTTCATGCAGAAGATTCGTGGGTGCGTCAGGTGTCACGAGAAATGAGGGACAAGAGGCAAAAAACACACAACCGTGTGTCCCAGGACGTGGGAACACTGCAAAGGTATTATGCGGCCCGGATAATGAGACGCGGTGACCCAAGTCAAGACGCCATGTTCAGACTGAAAGGGTTGTTCCAACAGTACCTTGTAGACGCTGCTGTTAAAATAGAGGAAGCAAACCTTCGCTTTGCTGAAGATCACCAAGAAGAGCTAAATGTTTGTACCTACGAAAGTTTAAAGAGATACGTGGCAGACGTTGCTGCCAAACTTGACAGACAGCCGGGGAGGATTGTAGTTCTGCCTCACAACCGCCAGAAGAGTGAAAGAAGAACGCATAACAACTACGTGGATGCCGCAACGATCTCCGCTCGTCCGAACAGACCTGGTCTGCTTGTCACTTTGACAACCAACCCCAGGTGGCTAGAGATTGTTGAGGGCCTTGCTGCTGTTGGACTGTCACCAGATGAATATGTTCACGCTCCTGATGTTGTTGTTCGTGCGTTTGTGTCCCGGGTCAATGCGTTAGTCGGTGACCTGGTCAACAAAGGTGTGTTCGGTCGTCCGATGAGTTACGTAGGCGTTGTGGAGTTTACAACTTCCTTCTTGCCGCACTTCCATTTGGTCCTAATGTTGCCGGAAGAAGACAGGCCAGTGGGTGGAGATTTTGATGCTACTGTAAGCGCAGAGATTCCAAGCCCTACGGAGCACCCGGAACTGCACAAACTTGTGCTCAACCTGATGATGCATCGCCCCTGTGATGGCTCCTCCCCAGAGTACAACCCCCTATGTAGAGATGAGAACGGAAAATGCAAGCATGGTTTTCCATTTGCACTTGTCGAGAATACGTTCATGCAGGGGACTGTGCCAGTTCTCCGAAGGCGGGTTGGTGTGTCGTATTGGCACCGTGGATTTCGCTGCTTTGTGGATAACCGGTGGGTGGCTCCCTACAATGCCTTCCTCCTCCTAAGATATCAGTGCCATTTAAATGTGGGAACAAGATGAACTGGCCCTATCTTTTCGGGTACATGTTAAAAGAATCAGTCGGGCAGTACGTGCAAGGTGGCATGCTTTCGTATGTATGCAGTCAAGACAGAGAGACAGTAGATTGGCACGAAATTGAATATTATCGGGCCTTACGCATGCTTGGTGCATACGAAGCCGTCTTTCACATATTGGGACTGTCATTTGTCCAGATGAGTCATTCGGTGGTGGCACTGCCCATTCACGAACCCGGAAAACAGTACCTCTACTATAAGGGCCAACCAACGGAGAGCGCTATTCTTCAAGAGAGATCGATGCTGCTCGCATTCTTCAATCTGATGAAGAACAACGAAACACTGAGGTACATGTACTACGCCCAAGTTGAGGAAAGCTTCCGGTACGATAGCAGGGAAGGAATATGGGTGGCCAAAGTAAACACTGGCACTACATTTGGAAGGCTGCAACATGTAAACCCCAGTCCGCGTTGCATGGAGCTGTTCTATTTGCGCCTGTTGCTGCTTAACTGTCCAGGCCCTACATCATTTGAAGACCTATGCACAGTTGATGGTGTGCTTAAGGAAACGTTCGAGGAGGCTTGCGTTGCCCTTGGCCTGTCGAACACTCGTGGCGTGTCCTATGCCGGTGCAATGGCGGAAGTTCTTCAATACGGACGCCCCTGGCAACTGCGCCACTTCTTTGCTGTTCTCTCAGCCCTGTGCGCAGCTGACAATGTCCATGACAACTGGCTGGAGCATCGAAGTGCCATGGCGGCCGACTTCAGACGGCGGGGATCATCAGCGAAGGTTGCCCTTGGTCATGCACGAGTTGATATTTTGCGCTACTTCGTCCAATTGCTCGATGCAGAGAAGGACACTCCCGAGGAACGCAAGAGACTTACTTCTGCCTTCTCTAGCGCTCTCACGCTTCCAGTGGATGTGGACGGCGTCGTGACCGAACTCGTGCCAAGTCAGGAGGATGATGACTTGTTGGCCTCTGCTGAGCACGCGCAAGATATTGAAAACGAGGAACCGTCAAGTAACGGCGGACAGCCTGAATCTTCAAGCACATAAGGCTGCCTTCACAGATGAGCAAAGATGGGTGTGTGACCGGGTCATGGCAGCAGTCGTCGCCGTCGCAAATGGCGAAGAGGGCGACTTCTTCTATTCCTTGGAAGCTGCCGCAGGGTGTGGCAAGACATTTGTCTACAACGGTCTAATAAAAGAGTGTGCAAGTCGTCGGCTTCCAGTGGTTGCCGCGGCCATGACAGGCATCGCCTCTCTTCTGCTCATTAATGGGGAGACAGCGAACAAGGCTTTTGGTATACCAGTACGGTCGCGTGTTGATAGCACAGAAAGGTCCTATCTACAGTACGATTCTGTTGCTCCGCAGTCAATTCTGCACGCAGGACTGATTGTTGTCGACGAAGTGTCTATGATGGCTCTGTGGCAAATTAACATCATCGACCATTTGTTGGGGGTAATTTTTTCATCATAAAATCAAATTCTTTGAGTTAGCTCTTTCTCTTCGATATTAAAAACCGTCCGTTTCTTTTCAGTTCATAACCAATCGACGAGACCTCCTTTTTGGAGGTAAGGTGGTCCTGTTTGGTGGCGACATGGGCCAAATTCTTCCAGTCATGCGACGGGCGTCCATGGCAGTGATTACGCGGCACGTCCTGCCTGCCTGGGAGCACTGGCCGCGTCGTCAAAGACTGACTCTATCACAGAACATGCGGGCTGCTGCTTACCCTGAATTTGATCAATGGTTGCGCAAGGTTCGCGACGCATCTGGCAACGTCGCGTGGGATGTCATTGCGATTCCAGACGAGTTTTTGGTTTCTCATGAGGGTCCCGATCCCATGCCTGGCAGAAGGTACGCTGAATTACGGCATCAAGGAACTGTGGATGCTCTTATTGACAAGGTCAGAGTGTGGTTCGTTCTATGTATTTCATATTTAAATATGAGTATCATATTTAAATATGAGTAAAGTATAAAATTTGTCCATTGTATTTTATGCTTTATGTTTTGCTCTTTTTTGCTCAATTAGGTTTACGGCGATTTCGGCACTGATCGGGTCGCTGGGGCCATCATCGTCGCGCCGACAAACCGTTCTGTTCGGAAAATCAACTCGCGTATACTGGAGAGAAAGCCTGGCGAAGACAGAACGGTGACATACTTCTCACAAACAAATCTGGTCGAGGAGAATCCAGCTCCACCGACAGACAATGAAAGAGGCGGTAGCTTAGTTCCGCCGGATCCAACACAAGAAGGAGCATTTGGGCATCTGCAGGAACTCATCACAGAGGTGCATGCTTCAAACTTGCCGCCTCACCGACTAGAGTTACGTGTGGGATGCGTCGTGATGCTTTAACGTAGTTTCAACAAAGCGCAGGGCCTCTGTAATGGCACGCGTCTCGTCGTGGAGAGCATGCACAAGGTGACCATCTGCTGCAGACGTTTAGTTCCCTTCCGAGGAAGAACCGAAACGTTCATCTTTCCTCGGATGTGGCTTCGTTCGGACGATGTACCCCTGCCTGGAAGTGTCGAACGCTTTCAGTTTCCATTTACGTTAGGGTACGCTGTGACCATTAACAAGTCACAAGGTCAAAGCTTCGACCACGTCGGAGTTTTTCTTGATATCCCTGTATTTTCGCACGGACAACTCTATGTCGCGTTGAGTCGAGTTACTAACAAGAAAAACTTGCACGTATTAATAAAGAGGGGCCCAAATCAAGGAGCAGGATATCAGGGACATAAAAATGGGAGGAATAAAGTTTTGACCAAAAACATTGTCATAACATCTGTTTTAATGTGATTGTACTTGGAATCTGGAATTAAAATCATGTCCTTGTGTCTGACGTGTTGTGTACCGTTTCAATAAAATCAAATAAAGAAGTTGAAAAAAAAAACACAAACAACAGCAGTGCGTTCGAGTCTGTGTCTGTTATTTGCATACACTTTTCGTTAAGGTCAATGCGTTTTACATAAAAATAATAACACACCAATGATACATGCCGATTAGCAAGCCAGGAGTAGCACGACACAATACTTTACACTTCGACAAGTCTGCGACAAGATTAGAATCGATAGATATTTTTGTTAGTTCAAACCTTTTCCTAAGTTGGCTGCAATTTCATTCCAAGTTCCTGTTTACAAATACCAGGTTAACGTGATCCAGAATACCGAGCACTCAGCCTTCAGCCTAGGTACGAGAAAAACTCACAGATGTGATGCAAGCAGTCACAGAAAGGTAGTAGAAATCGTGGAAAACATGACGAGTTGACCATTTGCATGTACTATCAGTCTGAAAAGTTTCCGGGGAGCTCTGGGAATGGCGCCGGGCAGAATAGTCTCGCACGGGTCCCTGTTTCAGACAGCAAGTGGCAGCAGCCTACCAAGATGGCGACTGGGTCTCCACCTCGCATTTTTGAAAAGCGATTTCAAAGAAATTATCCCTAAATCATTCTGGTTTATATGAAAATTCTAAATATATGGGTTGCAGAAAGCGATAGAAGTCGCTTGGAGAGCTGAAACTAATGTCAATTCCAGGATGTAGACGGAGAAAGATCTGAACTTGGTTAGGCTGCCAGCTGTCAGGCCTTGAACGCTGCTATCAAAATTTCTCATACCACGCGAACAGCGCGAAATTCAAACAGATCGCGATTCTGACAGCCGTCTTTGACAGAAGACTTCCTCATTAATAGGACCGCTGCAAAGGAATGCAGCTCATCGAGATTGAATTCGTGGTCCCCTCGGAAATTTACGGAGCTCTCTGATAAATGAAGGCCCCGGGTTTTTTTGTGTGTGTGTTTTTTCCCCCTCATTTTTTGTTTAAATCTCTGAGCACTTTGAAGAGACGGCAGTTAATTTGAGCGAACGCAAGCATCCCACATCAAGCACCTATTTGTTTTGTAGGTTTTTTGTAATTAAACTGGTGATCCCTTGCCTCTGCAGGATTCTCATATTTGGCTCCAGTCACTTACGACATCTATTGCGTGATATTCCCGTATTCCACGCAAAAGGTAAAAGACAAATTTATACTTCAAAATTAATTATTTTGAGAGCTGGCACGTGTGACAGAAGGTCTGAAATGTATCCCAAAAATAAGCCTGCAATATCAATGACTCCCCTTGACCCCAATTCGATATTTTCGGGGTATTGAAACATAAAGGAATGATTTACAGAAGGAAATGGGTTGTGTTAACATAAAGAAGGAAACGCAAACATTAAAACATCTAAATAATTTTATTGACATGCCATTCAGTAAAACTTGCAAGACCTGAAAACGTTCGCAGGAGAAATGATAAAATGGACGTGAAACCAGCTTACAAATTCGACGAGACAATTCAGACTAGCCAAACGATACGTAAATGGATACGTATCTTGCGCTCGTCAGATGTGTAAGCGGGTTTTCGTCCGTAACAACACCCAAAAAATCTTAGTTTTCTTGTTATTTCGTTACTCGTAATTTTTACGTTAAACCTGACTGCATCAGGAGAAGAGAATAGTGCGAAGCAAACTATAACAAAAAAAAATACGCACGTTAGGCTTTACTTTCTTTCGTAGGCTGGATAAAGACCGACAGAATAATAAACATGAGGTAAGCCAACAAACTGTTGGTAAGAAAGGGCGTGAAACCAGCTTACAATTGAAACCAGATAGGTTTGCTCGACAAAACAGACGTAGGAAAATACGAATCTTGCGCTCGTCACAAGTGTAGGCGGGTTTTCTTCCGTTTCAACACACACAAGTAATAATATAAATATAATACTAAGATTTTTTGTTATTTCGTGACTCGTAATTTTTACGTAAAACATGACAAGAGGAGAAGGAAGGAAAAAGAAAGCAAAATATTACAAAAAAAAAAATGACACCTTACTCTTCTTTTCGTTATCTAGGGTTACTGAAGACCAGTTGCATTCTTCCTGATTCCTGAACTTACATTCTAAATTAAAAAGTCAAAAAAACAGCTTACAAATTCGACGAGACAATTTAGACAAGCCAAACGATACGTAAATGGATACGTATCTTGCGCTCGTCAGATGTGTAAGCGGGTTTTCGTCCGTAACAACATCCAAAAAATCTTAGTTTTCTCGTTATTTCGTTACTTGTGATTTCTACGTAAGACCTGGCTGCATCAGGAGAAGAGAACAGTGCCAAGCAAAATATTACAAAAAAATACGCTCGTTAGGCTTTACTTTCTTTCGTAGGCTGGATAAAGTCCAACAGCATACTAAACATGAGGTAAGCCAACAAACTGTTGGTCAGAAAGGGCGTGAAACCAGCTTACAATTGAAACCAGATAGTTTCGCTCGACAAAACAGACGTAGGAAAATACGTATCTTGCGCTCGTCACAAGTGTGGGCGGGTTTTCTTCCGTTTTAACACACACACGTGATAAAATACTAAGAATTTTTGTTATTTCCAGACTCGTAATTTTTACGTAAAACATGACAACAAGAGGAAAAGGAAGGAAAAGGCAAGCAAAATATTGCAAAAAATATTGGCACCTTACTCTTCTTTTCGTTATCTAGGGTTACTGAAGACCAGTTGCATTCTTCCTGATTCCTGAACTTACAATCTAAATTAAATAGTCGAAAAACCAGCTTACAAATTCGACGAGACAATTTAGACAAGCCAAACGATACGTAAATGGATACGTATCTTGCGCTCGTCACAAGTGTAGGCGGGTTTTCTTCCGTTTCAACACACGCGTAATAAAATACTAAGAATTTTTGTTAATTCGTGACTCGTAATTTTTACGTAAAACATGACAAAAGAAGAAGGAAGGAAAAAGAAAGCAAAATATTACAAAAAATATTGGCACCTTACTCTTCTTTTCGTTATCTAGGGTTACTGAAGAACAGTTGCATTCTTCCTAATTCCTGAACTTACAATCTAAATTAAATAGTCAAAAAACCAGCTTACAAATTCGACGAGACAATTTAGACAAGCCAAACGATACGTAAATGGATACGTATCTTGCGCTCGTCAGATGTGTAAGCGGGTTTTCGTCCGTAACAACACCCAAAAAATCTTAGTTTTCTTGTTATTTCGTTACTCGTAATTTTTACGTTAAACCTGACTGCATCAGGAGAAGAGAATAGTGCCAAGTAAAATATTACAAAAAAATACGCACGCTAGGCTTTACTTTTTTTCGTAGGCTGGATGAAAGCCAACAGCATAATTTACAATACGTAAACTAACAATTTGTAGATAGAAAGGGCGTGAAACCAGCTTACAAATGTAACCAGATTGTTTCGCTCGACAAAACATACGTAAGAAAATACATATCCTGCGATCATCACAAGTGTAAGCGGGTTTTCGGCAGTTTTAAAAAATACACGTAATGAAATTAGGTTTTTTATGTTATTTCGTGACTCGTAATTTTTATGTAAAACATGACAACAAGAGGAGGAGGAAAAAAGAGACAAGCAAAATATTACAAAGAAATAGTTGGCACCTTACACTTCTTTTTGTTATCTAGGGTTGCTGAATACCAGTAGAATTCTTCCCGGTTCCTTAACTTACAAATTAAATAGTCGTGAAACCAGCTTTCAAATTCGACGGGACAATTCCAACAAGCCAACGATACGCAAATAGATACGTATCTTGCGCTCGTCAGATGTGTAAGCGGGATTTCGTCCGTAACATCACTCCAAAAAATTTTTGCTCTTTCATTATTTCGTAACTCGTAATTTTTACGAAAAACCTGACTGCATCAAGAGAGGACAATAGTGCGAAGCAAACTATAACAAAAAAATACGCACGTTAGGCTTTACTTTCTTTCGTAGGCTGGATAAAGACCGACAGCATAATTAACATAAAGTAAGCCAACAGACTGTAGGTAGAAAGGGCGTGAAACCAGCTTACAATTAAAACCAGATAGTTTCGCTCGACAAAACATACGTAAGAAAATACATATCCTGCGATCATCACAAGTGTAAGCGGGTTTTCGGCAGTTTTAAAAAATACACGTAATGAAATTAGGTTTTTTATGTTATTTCGTGACTCGTAATTTTCATGTAAAACATGACAACAAGAGGAGGAGGAAAAAAGAGACAAGCAAAATATTACAAAGAAATAGTTGGCACCTTACACTTCTTTTTGTTATCTAGGGTTGCTGAATACCAGTTGAATTCTTCCCGGTTCCTTAACTTACAAATTAAATAGTCGTGAAACCAGCTTACAAATTCGACGGGACAATTCCAACAAGCCAACGATACGCAAATAGATACGTATCTTGCGCTCGTCAGATGTGTAAGCGGGATTTCGTCCGTAACATCACTCCAAAAAATTTTAGCTCTTTCATTATTTCGTAACTCGTAATTTTTACGAAAAACCTGACTGCATCAAGAGAGGACAATAGTGCCAAGCAAAATTTTACAAACAAATACGCACGTGATGCTTCACTTTCTTTCGGAGGCTGGATAAAGGCCAACAGCATAATTTACAACACGTAAACCAGCAATCTGTTGATAGAACGGTCGTGAAACCAGCTCACAAATGTAACCAGATAGTTTCGCTCGACAAAGGATGCGTATGAAAATACGTATCTTGCCCTCGTCACAAGTGTAAGCGGGTTTTCGTTCGTTTTAACACATACACGTTATAAAATACTCAGTTTTTTTCGTTTTTTCATGACTCGTAATTTTTACGGAAAACATGACAACAAGGGTAGACGGAAAAAAGACGAAGCAAAATTTTACAAACAAATATTGGCACCTTCCTATTCTTTTCGTTATCGAGGGTTGCTGAATACCTGTTGCATTCTTCCTGGTTCCTGAACTTTTAATCGAAATAGTCGTAAAATCAGCCTACAAATTTGACGAGACAATTTCGACACGCCAAACGATACGTAAATATATACGTATCTTGCGCTCGTCAGATTTGTAAGCGGGTTTTCGTCCGTAAAAACACACACACAAAAAAAATCTTTGTCTTCTTGTTATTTCGTTACTTGTAATTTTTACGTAAAACCTGGCTGCATCAAGAGAAGAGAATAGTGCCAAGCAAAATTTTACGAAGAAATACACACATAATGCTTTACTTTCTTTCGAAGGCTGGATAAAGACCAACAGCATAATTTACTATACGTAAGCCAATTGGCTGTGGCTCGGCCATCCTACAGCTCGGAACGCACAACGCACTATGTTCACGGCACTCCGGCTCCCTGCCCTACCAGCACCATGCAGCCCCGCCGCCGCCCCCACCCCCCCTCGCCCCCCCCCTCCCCCGAGCCCTGCTGCCAGCTTCAAGCACCGCTGCCGCCTGCCGAGGCCTTCCAGCACCAAGCTCCGCCGCCGCCTGCCCCGCGGCACCGCCGCTGCCGCCGCTGCCGCCGCTGCCGCCGCCGGGGCAGGCGGCAGCAGTGCATCAAGCTGGCAGCGCCCGGCAGGCGGCGGCGGAGCTTGGTGCTGGCATGCCTCGTGTGGGGGGAGGGAGGGGGCAGGCGGCAGCGGTGCTTGAAGCTGGCAGCAGGGCTCGGGGGGGAGGGGGGGGGCATGCTGCGGCGGAGCTTGGTGCTGGCATGCCTCGGGTGGGGGTGGGGGGGGGGGGATAGGGGGCAGGCGGCAGCGGTGCTTGATGCTGGCAGCAGGGCTCGGGGGGGGAGGGTGGGGGGAGGGGCGGCGGCGGGTCCGCATGGTGCTGGTAGGGCAGGGAGCCGGAGTGCCGTGAACATAGTGCGTTGTGCGTTCCGAGCTGTAGGATGGCCGAGCCACAGGTCAGTTGATCGATCAAAGGTTATGTGAAAATTTTCCACAAGAAATGTTGGGAGGTAACGCTGTCAAATTGTAAAATCTCACACTCGTCGTGACACTTGTTGAGGTGCTGTTCATTGATTACGTGAAAGGGTTTAGGGGGAAAGTGGTAGTGGCCATGGATATCCACAATAATGATGGCGCAGGGGATTGGGGGGGGGGTGACGTAGTTTTTACGAACTGTTTGTTTATATGTGGTTTTTACGAACACATTCACGATATTATTCGAGCCCTGCAGTCTTTTAAATTCGAGTGACTCGGAAGGCTCCGTAAACCTACGATAATTTTTCACAGTTGTGTGTCTAAAAACACTTAATGGTCTCCTCCAGAGTATTACGCCGTTATGCCAAATTACTGACCGTTTATGCGCTATCGGCATCGGCATGATCAGCGGGCAGGCCCCCTGCCGAACGGAGCCGCCAGCGGCAGAGAGGGCCTGCTTGTAACGTAGTGAGTGGGGTTGAGGAGCTTCCGTAATGTGTGCACGGTCCCTGACCTGTGTGTCTGTGTTGAAACAGACGAACACAAACCTACACTTGTGACGAGCGCAAGATTCGTATTTTCTTACGCATCCTTTGTCAAGCGAAACTATCTGGTTACATTTGAAAGCTGGTTTCAAGCCCTTTCTATCCACAAATTGTTGGCTTTCGTACTGTAACTTATGCTGTTGGTCTGTATCCAGCCTACGAAAGAAGGTGAAGCCGTGCATATTTGTTTGTAATATTTTGCTTGACACTTTTCTCCTGAAGCAGTCAGGTTTTACGTAAAAATTACAAGTTACGAAATAACACGAAAACTAAGATTTTGTTTCAGTGTTGTTACGGACGAAAACCCGCTTACACATCAGACGAGCGCAAGATACGTATCTATTTACGTATCTTTTCACGTGTCGAAATTGTCTCGTCGAATTTGTAGGCTAGTTTCACGACTATTTAGATTGTAAGTTTAGGAACCAGGAAGAATGCAACTGGTATTCAGCAACCCTCGATAACAAAAAGAAGTGTAAGGTGCCAACTATTTCTTTGTAATATTTTGCTTGTCTCTTCTTGCCTTCCCCTCTGATTGTCTTGTTTAACGTAAAAATTACGAGTCACGAAATAACAATGTATTTTATAACGTGTGTGTGTAGAAACGGACGAAAACACGCCTACACTTGTGACTATCACAAGATACGTATTTTCTTTTGAATCCTTTGTCGAGCTGTTGGTCTTTATCCAGCCTACGAAAGAAAGTAACGCATCAAATGCGTATTTGATTGTAATATTTTGTTTGGCACCATTCTCTTTTCCTGATGCAGTCAGGTTTTACGTCAATATTACAAGTTACGAAATAACAAGAAAACTAAGATTTTTTGGGTGTTGTTACGGACGAAAACCCGCTTACACATCTGACGAGCGCAAGATACGTATCCATTTACGTATCGTTTGGCGTGGCTTAATTGTCTCGTAGAATTTGTAAGCTGGTTTTTCGACTATTTTATTTAGATTGTAAGTTCAGGAATCAGGAAGAATGCAACTGGTCTTCAGTAACGCTAGATAACGAAAAGAAAAGTAAGGTGCCAATATTTTTTGTAATATTTTGCTTGCCTCTTCTTTCCTTCTCCTCTTGTTGTCATGTTTTACGTAAAAATTACTAGTCACGAAATAACAAAAAATCTTTGTATTTTATTACGTGTGTGTGTTAAAACGGAAGAAAACCCGCCCACACTTGTGACGAGCGCAAGATACGTATTTTCCTACGTCTGTTTTGTCGAGCGAAACTATCTGGTTTCAATTGTAAGCTGGTTTCACGCCCTTTCTTACCAACAGTTTGTTGGCTTACCTCATGTTTATTATGCTGTCGGTCTTTATCCAGCCTACGAAAGAAAGTAAAGCCTAACGTGCGTATTTTTTGTAATATTTTGCTTGGCGCTATTCTCTTCTCCTGATGCAGCCAGGTTTTACGTAAAAATTACGAGTAACGAAATAACAAGAAAACTAAGATTTTTTGGGTGTTGTTACGGACGACAACCCGCTTACACATCTGACGAGCGCAAGATACGTATCCATTTACGTATCGTTTGGCTTGTCTTAATTGTTTCGTCGAATTTGTAAGCTGGTTTTTCGACTATTTAATTTCGATTGTAAGTTCAGGAATCAGGAAGAATGCAACTGGTCTTCAGTAACCCTAGATAACGAAAAGAAGAGCAAGGTGCCAATATTTTTTGTAATATTTTGCTTTCTTTTTCCTTCCTTCTCCTCTTGTCATGTTTTACGTAAAAATTACGAGTCACGAAATAACAAAAAATCTTTGTATTTTATTACGTGTGTGTGTTGAAACGGAAGATAACCCGCTTACACTTGTGACGAGCGCAGGATTCGTATTTTCCTACGTCTGTTTTGTCGAGCGAAACTATCTGGTTTTAATTGTAAGCTGGTTTCACGCCCTTTCTACCTACAGTCTGTTGGCTTACTTTATGTTAATTATGCTGTCGGTCTTTATCCAGCCTACGAAAGAAAGTAAAGCCTAACGTGCGTATTTTTTTGTTATAGTTTGCTTCGCACTATTCTCTTCTCCTGATGCAGTCAGGTTTAACGTAAAAATTACGAGCAACGAAATAACAAGAAAACTAAGATTTTTTGGGTGTTGTCACGGACGAAAACCCGCTTACACATCTGACGAGCGCAAGATACGTATCCATTTACGTATCGTTTAGCTAGTCTGAATTGTCTCGTCGAATTTGTAAGCTGGTTTCACGTCCATTCTATCATTTCTCCTGCGAACGTTTTCAGGTCCTGCAAGTCTTACTGAATGGCATGTCAATAAAATTATTTAGATGTTTTAATGTTTGCGTTTCCTTCTTTATGTTAACACAACCCATTTCCTTCTGTAAATCATTCCTTTATGTTTCAATACCCCGAAAATATCGAATTGGGGTCAAGGGGAGTCATTGATATTGCAGGCTTATTTTTGGGATACATTTCAGACCTTCTGTCACACGTGCCAGCTCTCAAAATAATTAATTTTGAAGTATAAATTTGTCTTTTACCTTTTGCATGGAATACGGGAATATCACGCAATAGATGTCGTAAGTGACTGGAGCCAAATATGAGAATCCTGCAGAGGCAAGGGATCACCAGTTTAATTACAAAAAACCTACAAAACAAATAGGTGCTTGATGTGGGATGCTTGCGTTCGCTCAAATTAACTGCCGTCTCTTCAAAGTGCTCAGAGATTTAAACAAAAAATGAGGGGGAAAAAAACACACACACAAAAAAAACGGGGCCTTCATTTATCAGAGAGCTCCGTAAATTTCCGAGGGGACCACGAATTCAATCTCGATGAGCTGCATTCCTTTGCAGCGGTCCTATTAATGAGGAAGTCTTCTGTCAAAGACGGCTGTCAGAATCGCGATCCGTTTGAATTTCGCGCTGTTCGCGTGGTATGAGAAATTTTGATAGCAACGTTCAAGGCCTGACAGCTGGCAGCCTAACCAAGTTCAGATCTTTATCCGTCTACATCCTGGAAATGACATTAGTTTCAGCTCTCCAAGCGACTTCTATCGCTTTCTGCAACCCATATATTTAGAATTTTCATATAAACCAGAATGATTTAGGGATAATTTCTTTGAAATCGCTTTTCAAAAATGCGAGGTGGAGACCCGGTCGCCATCTTGGTAGGCTGCTGCCACTTGCTGTCTGAAACAGGGACCCGTGCGAGACTATTCTGCCCGGCGCCATTCCCAGAGCTCCCCGGAAACTTTTCAGACTGATAGTACAATGTAGGTGTTTCGGTACTGATAAGATAAAATTTCTGGATCGTCGCAAGACGGACAGCAGCATAAGCATGCGGCATGGTTGATCTCGTTGATCAAGAACAAAAGTTAAGCGATCCGAAGGCGGCCGGATACGGCCCTAGGTTTTCAGACCATAAACGATGTTGACTAGCAATGCGTCTAAGGCGCCAAGTCCGGCCCGACCCGGCCCCGCTCTGCTACTGCACGCCCCCGGTCGAAAGCGAGTCCGGCACGGCACACACGGTACCTTAGTACGTCCGACAAGGCCCTGCCAGCCAGCCAGCCAGCCAGCCAGCCCTGCCCTGCCCTGCTCGACACACCCGGCCTAGCCCAGCCCAGCCAGGCCCGGCCCTCCCGAGACTCACCCTGCTGCAAGCCCGGCCCGGCCCGCCCTCGCTCGCCTGTCCGAGTCCGAACAGGGATCCGGTCACCCGCTGCCCGGCCCCGCCCAGCGACTCGACCGAGACCCTGTCGTACAGCGCCACAGAGGACCCCAGCACTGCTCTCAGCTCTCCGTAAGCAATACACACGCTCTATAGACATACATATATACGATTTTTCCGCGCGCTTCGCGCGCAGGGGAAGAGAGTCTAGGGTCCAGCGCGCCTCTTACGCCCCTTATCCTCGATCGAAGGGACTTTAAAAAAAAAATACGATTTCAGGAAATCCTGGTAGGCACAAAGTTCGTTAATGTTTTTGTTTCACTAAATATTTCAGTAGATGATGGCTTAAAGGGGCTTGGTACTTTAGGTCGATTATTTAGAGATTGAATATTTTGTACTCAAAATATTCTTTGAACCTTTCTGCACCTAACACATTACTCAAAAAGTGACGTTCATGGGTTCGTTTCCGAGATATTTGCATTTTAGTTTAGGTCTGAACTCCATGTATCCTTATGGGAGCTCGGCGAGACGGGCTCTCCGCGACCTATCTTTTTAAAGATAATATTACGGGGAGTATTGTCATCGGGTTGAAAAACTTATGTATAGATTCCTTATTAAATTCTGCGTCCGTACAGCTGGAGAAAACTAGGGGTTCATGGTATAATAAGAAAGAAATTTGAGTTAGAAGTGGCGAGAACGGCATCCCGAGGCGATGGCCGGGCCGACGCCATGACAGGCGGGGAGGGGGGCCGAGAGAGATTTCCCGCAGCGCGGGGGCCGCTCAGTTCGAAAGGCCGTACCGTACCGCATCGCGTAAGGCTCGTTGCGCGTAGAGATCGTCCTCAGTACAAGATATTTACTGTTGAAATGAAAAACTGAATATTATGGTAGTCTAAAATTTACGACGGAAGGTGTTGACGAGACGAGCAGCGGCGGGCGAGTGACCGAGTGTCATGGCGGCGGGCCAGACGACGCGCTGGGTAGGGGTACCAACATCACGCCGCATAGGTCTCTCCACTCCTACTACATATAGAATCCATCAAATACACATTTTTATGGACTAGAATCTCTAATAATAATGCCAAGAACATATTTCAATTTTGCAGCGACGGTGGGAAGGGACTAACATGCAATTTTAATGCAAACAACTGAGTCGACTTCTCCGTTTCCTAGGGTTGGCACTGGCCCAAAAAACCAACTTTTTAACGCGTTTAACGCGTGTTATAGACCAAAATAAAACGTCATGTGTGTGTGTCAAACTGTTTCTGATGCAACAACAATGCCATATTAACAACCCAAAGTGATAATTTTATGTTTAAAGGGTACTTCCAAAATGGCCCTCCCAGAGTACCAAGCCCCTTTAAGTAAAAAATTTACTAGAAGAATTCTAGCCTTATGGGTCATGTTATTGAATTTGTTTTATTTTAGGGTCACTAGTTCAGTGAGCCGCATGCCAAATTTTAGCTGTCTAGCTCAAACGATTTAGAAGTTAGTCTAGTCTTTCAGTAAAAATTCTCCGATCAGCTTGATTTTTGAACTGTAGGCTTGTTGTGCAATGGGCATTCGAACATTGCTTTAACACTTTTATTCTAACGTGTCGTTCGAAATTTTATTTTTTGAACTACCGTCTATGAGTTGAATCAACACCCCTAGAGTGAGCCAGCAAAATACCTTTTGCAGATATCAAACTCGTTCGTGGTCTCAAATCGATGGTTTTGGTTAGTAACCCACAGATCCGAAGTCGTTTTACTCTGCGATAAACCATGGCCGTGCCCCAAGGAGCCTAAGTGGGACCTAAATGAGTCGAAATTCAAAGTATGAAAAATTTGTATTGAAGTTGGCCTTATGGGTAAACACGTCATTTTGCGGCCCTTTGGGCGAAAATTTCGTCCGTTTTGCCGTATCTGTCGTACTTTTTGAGATATAGACATTTTTTTTGTCAATTTTGGAGCTTTTTTGAAAACATTTCGAAAAACTCCTCCTGAAGTCCTAGTTTTGGGTCAAAAGTGTCGAATTAGGGCTTGTTTTCATCAGAAAGACGATCTCTATCCGATAAAATTTTGCGCGGGGCGGTGGGACGTCCCTGTGGAATTTTGATTTTTCAAATTTTATCCATTTTTAAGCAATTTCGAGCAACTTTGCAAGGCGCTACTGAAGTGCTCCTGCCCCGCGCAAATTTTTTACTGACAGAGTTCGTCTTTCTAATATAAACAAGCCCTAATTTGATACTTTTGACCCAAAACTAGGACTTCAGGAGGAGTTTTTCGAAATGTTTTCAAAAAAGCTCCAAAATTGACAAAAAATTGTCTATATCTCAAAAAGTACGACAGATACGACAAAACGGGCGAAATTTTCGCCCAGAGGGCCGCAAAATGACGTGTTTACCCATAAGGCCAACTTCAATACAAAGTTTTCATACTTTGAATTTCGACTCATTTAGGCCCCACTTAGGCCCCTTGGGGCACGGCCATGGTTTATCGCAGAGTAAAACGACTTCGGATCTGTGGGTTACTAACCAAAACCATCGATTTGAGACCACGAACGCGTTTGATATCTGCAAAAGGTATTTTGCTGGCTCACTCTACCCCCCCCCCCCCCCTCCCTTTTCCACACAGCTACGGTTCTCCTCCCGTGCGCGCCGGGCAGGGCAGAGGGGCCGCGCGGGCCGCGGGGCCGAGCGGCCGAGTATCAGCGACAATGCCGATTCGGCTTCTGAACTGGCACTATTCGCAGTCGGCTGGAGGAGGCGTCGCCGCCTTATAAACAGAACGGGGGGCGTTTGAGGTGGGAGTGCCCAGACCTCCCTTCTATAGTTCTAGGCTGGGACCTCCAATCAACAAAAGAAGGCTGGGGGAGGCGCCGCCGCCTTAAACAGAACGGAGCGCTTTTGAGGTGGGAGTGCCCAGTCCTATCCCTTTCGTGGTTCTAGGCTGGGCTGAGACCTCGCTCCCCTCAACAAAAGAAGGCCGGTGGCTCGGCGGCTCGCTCACGCGTCCTCCTCGCGACTTAACTCGCGTCCACTACCGAGAGATGGCGCCACTAGCGCACGAAGCGAATTTAACTATTTATTTTACCCGAACGAAATGTTATACAGCCGAAATGACTGTGAAAACAGGCCAACGGAAATCGTTTCCCAAAGTTTCACGGAAGTTCAATCAAAAATTAAAATTATAATCGAAAAATAATTCACGTAAATGTACACCATTTCAAGCATTCTGCTCACCAGATGAAGTCAAACTTCCCAAACAGTTTTCTGCAGGTGCAAAACCACTGTAAACGCATTCAGTTCGCCATGTCAACGTTCCGATAACTTTACACAATGATTTAAAGTCGCGAGGTGGGACCCTCAGCCCCTCCCTGGCCGTGGCGGCCATGGTTGAAAGAGGGCCGGCGGGGCCGGCGACACGGCGCCTCACGCGTCCGCCTCAAACCAGCCTAGAATATATTTGGCAAGTTTTTTAATTTAGTGACGACGTTAAGTTACGTTGCAGGCCTTTAGCACACAGGTATGGGAGGCACTACACATTCACAAGGAACGCGGAGGCAGACTTGGTGAGAGCCAGCCCCCCAGCGGGCCAGCTGTCAACAACCCGCCTTGACAACCACTAAATCGAACCACCAGCCAAGAATTAAAGGGTCCTAGTTTCACATTTGCCACACACTTACCATTAAATGAAATAGAAATTTAAAATATTAGGTCAAAACTCTCTGTGAGAGCCCAAATCGTGAATTTTATCCGCCTCACATTTCCAAACACAAACATGGCGCCGAGCGGGCCAGCTATAAACAACGCCGCCTTGGTGTCCACTCAAACCAACTCAAAATATATTTTGCTAGTTTTAGATTTAGTAACCACGTAAAATGATGTTGCAGGCCTTTAGTAAACAACTGTGGAAGCATCCACGCAATACCACGGAACACAAGGGTAGACTTATTTGTATCTTTTAATGAAAACATGAGCTGAGGACTGACTCTGAGGTTGGCGGTATTGTCACAAGCCCCGCCCAAGGCCAAATTACAGTCCCAGCCAACAATTAGGAGCCGCGGCGGCCAGCTAGTGGTCACGTTTGAAAGTCTCCTGGTGGTGAACCCTTTCACATGGCGTGAATCTGCAACGATTCTGACGTGACCACTCCTTGCGTTGACACTTTTGGATATCGAGATACAAAGCAACAGGCGACCGTTTTCATTGGATGGATTTTCGCCCGAAATAATGTTATTGGTCAGAGCCGACTCGGCTCCATGACGAGTCGAGTATTACCATAGAAACAAAGATTTTAGATCGAAATTTCTCAAAATTGGCCACCAACTTTGGGCTGGCATTTCAGCAGTGAACTAAGGAGATTGAGTTCTACCTCTCTGCCAAGTCTTATCAAAATCCTATAGAAAAATCAGGATTTAGGTAAGGGGCCGTGCTAATAAAAAAAAAATCGGATCCTGAGACAAAACCATAAGGCTACTTCGTGCCTAAAAATACGATCGTCCCTCTGACTGGTGCAAAAATGCTTAAAGCACAATAGCGCGACGCCCCCCGCGAGAACGCACGGTGCAAGCCCAACACGACTCTATATCGAGCCGTGTCGAGCAGCACTCTATATCGAGCCGTGTCGAGCAGCACCGCACGCTCCCGCAGTGAGCACCGCGCAGCAGTGTGCTGCCGACGTAGGTCACAAGCGCGACGGATCACAAGCGCGACAGCTCGGGAGCGCGACAGGCGCTGACGCGACGGGTCGGGAGCGCGACAGTCCACAAGCGCGACAGCTCGGGAGCGCGACAGTCCACAAGCGCGACAGCCCGGGAGCGCGACAGTCCACAAGCGCGACAGCCCGGGAGCGCGACAGTCCGTAAGCGCGACAACTCGGGAGCGCGACAGTCCGTAAGCACGACAGCTCGGGAGCGCGACAGCGGTTTTCCGCTGTTGGGCGGCACCGACTATAGACCGGCCGGCGGGCGAGATCGAGAGATCGAGCGCACCGTGTATGAGAAAGTACAGCGCTATCCATGTTTGTCTGTCCGCGAAACCGTCTGGTGCCGTCACTGTTATTTAAACATTACAGAATACAAGTGATTAATGAATTTGCAACCTGAGGTCATGATCCTCTGGACGGATGCACGATTAGGGCCTGGGGCCTCGGGTCCACGGTGGTGGTGCCCACCTTGGTGGCGGCGAGCAGGAGCGGGTGAGGGCGGCTCTGT
Source organism: Frankliniella fusca (assembly GCA_029379305.1). Taxonomy (NCBI): domain Eukaryota; kingdom Metazoa; phylum Arthropoda; class Insecta; order Thysanoptera; family Thripidae; genus Frankliniella; species Frankliniella fusca. Next base: position 63,594 of record JAHWGI010001386.1, read on the forward strand.
GCGCCGCGCAGTGGATGGTGCCAAGACCACAGCAAAGGCGTATGTATTTCATCGCGGCCGCCGGTCGGCTGCCCACCTGTAGGTTGTAGGTACGTCAGGGCTGAATGGGTGTCTGGTTCAGACCTCAAGGTCGAAGGGTCGCCCGCCTCTAGACGAGGCGCGCTGGCGAGACTCTGTACTCTGTATCCGGCCCGCGGTGTTCTTGGCGAGCGCAAAGTACTGCCGGTGCACCAGCTTGCCCCGCCCGCCGCTGCTGCCACCCTGCAGTCCGCCCCCGGCGCCCGCATGGCGGTGAGGTGAGACCCTCACCTGGCCGTCGGTGTTCTTGGCGTGCGCCAAGTACTGCCGGTGCACCAGCTTGCCCCGCCCGCCGCTGCTGCCACCCTGCAGTCCGCCCCCGGCGCCCGCACGCCGTTGAGACCCTCACCTGGGCCTCGGTGTTCTTGGCGTGCGCTAAGTACTGCCGGTGCACCAGCTTGCCCCGCCCGCCGCTGCTGCCACCCTGCAGTCCGCCCCCGGCGCCCGCACGCCGTTGAGACCCTCACCTGGCCCTCGGTGTTCTTGGCGTGCGCCAAGTACTGCCGGTGCACCTCCTTTCCCCACCCACGCCCCGCCTGCTGCTACCACCCTGCAGTCCGCAGTTCGCCCCCGGCGCCAGCCGACTTATTCAGAGGATTGCTCTCCTCGCTGTGTCTCTCTCGCACTTATGGGGAATGCGGCGTAGGTACGAGAGAGACAGGGCGAGGAGAGCGATTCCCTGACTCAGTAGCGCGCCGACGAGACCCTGCACCCGGCCTCACTGGCCGACTGCCGGAGAGCTTTGCTGAAATCGCACTTTCTTAGGCCCACAGCTGTGAGGGCACGTACTGTCGTGCCCGAGCACCGGCAGATAAGAACAGCAGCAGTCGCCTGGGAGCGCCCTGGACATCAGTGTTCCAGAATGGCGTGTCAGTGGACTGTCTGTCACACATGCATTAATTTTTGAATTGTGATACAGGTGATGACTACACAAGACACTTTTGAGAAGTTTTATTCCATGTTAATGAAAAATCAGTTTATACAAACAATCTTTCAACTGCTTTCCCATGGCCCGAAATTGTTTGCAATGAGATAGTAAATCTACTTTAACTCTCTGCGATAAATCAAATTGGGGACATATTTGAGAGGAGTGGAAGAATATTTATGACATGAACAGCAAAAACTACACATTTCCACTCAAATTTTATAAACCTAAAACTACACAATGGAAGTATTTTTATTTGATGCAGATGTATCGCTTTATGGGCAGAGGTCAACACTCTTACTGGAAATTAACTGAAAATAAGTTGTGACATATTGCACACAATACTTTTCATGGTGGAAAACAAAATGACTGAAAGCTCCTCAACAAAGAGCATCAAAAGAAGTTGACATTCCAGAACAGTACAAAGACAATTACTCCAAAAGAACTGCTACCTACATACACCACTAAACAAAATCAAAAGTGATTAGAACCTGAAGTAACAGCAATACCCTGTAAAAAAAAACAAGGAATAGAATCCATCGTATCAAACAAAGTGATAGGCATTTACTTGAAAATATAACAGTAAACAGTCAAAATATAAAGTTGGAAAAACATCATTTGGAAACAATATATCTTTCAATAAATAATTAATAAATAAAATTGCTACACACACAAATGAATTACATCCAGCAATAGATAACTTTCATTTAAAGAATGCACAGAATATATCAGTATAAATGAAAATAAAGCGCTTCTTGTTAGTGGACTACAGTGATGAAGAAAGACTTCTTCCTAGTGAGCACGAGCAAGGATTGCAATCCACACCTCTTGTATTAGGACGCACGGCGAGTCTGTAATACAACGCAATCATTGCATCAAACAATTCCCAAACACCAAAATTTATATAAATTACAGCCAAACGTAAAGGGCGTTATGAGACTAGTTCAACTACGCCCCTCCATTCCATTATGTCCTACATATCAGACAGACACATTCAATAGCCCAGTCACCCAATGACAGTTCTGTTAATTAATACATAATGCCTCCCTTGCTCATAAAATGTTTTTGATTTACTCACAACAATATCCAATTCAGATTTTCTATTGGGAGGCTGGACACTGTTGAACACGACTGACAATGGACATAGTTCCTAAGCTGCACGATCTACGAAGCTGGAGGGATGTTGTAGAAGATGGGGGGACATCCGTACCTGGAACATTCATGAGCAAGAAATTCGATAAACATTGCAATCTACTCCTTATGCACACAACATCGATAGGCATATACAATCCACACAGCACATGACACATAGATACACAACGCAAACAGTAATATGTACAGTCGTCGCAGAGTGACATAGCGAAAGCGCATAGGTACCGAGAAAAGGAAAAGAAGCGAGAAACGAGGCAACGGGCAAGGAGACGATTGCCAAATAAAAACACTTGCCACTCAAACAACAGTGTACAAAGACAAAGCTCGCGGAGGTTAGGTTTATCTCCTCACCTTTGGAGAAACGCAACACGACGAGATGAACGAAATAGCGGCGAAGTGACTCGATCGATCACTCAAACCTTTCGTTCGACAGTGTAGATTATTATCACGGCGGATACAAAACAATACCGAAACGGTAAAAAAAAAGACAGTCCGGTAACACAAGCCTTAAAGTTTTCTGATCTTCTACTGTCGCCAAGACTGTTCATATTGCCATGATGCACTTCAGTCCCAGCTGAGGAATGGTGCCTTTTTCACTCGCCTATGCGTTGAGGAGACTTTAGTAAAGTTGTCAAGACTACAAACTTACGAGGGTTATGTCTATCTGTACGTGGCTAATCGCAACACGACTAGCACATAACGGTGACGGATCTACGCAACTCAATACACGGCGTGATCATGACCTCAGGCTGCAAATTCATTAATCACTTGTATTCTGTAATGTTTAAATAACAGTGACGGCACCAGACGGTTTCGCGGACAGACAAACATGGATAGCGCTGTACTTCCTCATACACGATGCGCTCGATCTCTCGATCTCGCCCGCCGGCCGGTCTATAGTCGGTACCGCCCAACAGCGGAAAACCGCTGTCGCGCTCCCGAGCTGTCGCGCTTACGGACTGTCGCGCTCCCGAGTTGTCGCGCTTACGGACTGTCGCGCTTGTGGACTGTCGCGCTCCCGGGCTGTCGCGCTTGTGGACTGTCGCGCTCCCGACCCGTCGCGTCAGCGCCCGAGCTGTCGCGCTTGTGATCTGTCGCGCTTGTGAGCCACTCCCATCTTCGCGATCATATACAGAGGGGCGATTCAAGCGCACGCCGTAACTCCCTTTATTTCCTCCCCCGCCCTGAGGCGAGGGAGAGAAGGTGAGATTTCACTACGACGTGCGCTTCGGTGTTCCCGCCTGTAGCTCCGCCTGTCACGCCCCGCACCAAGGCGAGACGGACAGAAGGGAGACTGGTGAATCCACATTCACGAATCTCCCAAGCGGAAGGCAGAGTCTTAACGGATCGCAGCGTGATAACTGCTCTACCGCTGACAACACCTCGCCAGGTACGTAAGTCGTCTACAAACGATTCCGAGTCCCGACTCCGAAAAACCCTTGGTCTACTGCAAGCCGGGAGCCGCGACTTCAGGTGTTTCAATCCCTGGTCGCAGCCATCCCGGCACAGCACACGGCGGGGCACAACGCGACGACTGACCGTAAGGAACAGCCGCCTAGCATAGTCACATAGACTGTACTCGCCTTTCGGCACACGAGACTCCCAGATGTATCGTCGCCAACGACGATCTAGCGCGGATTCGGCCTTAGAGGCATTCAGGCATAATCCAACAGATGGTAGCATCGCTCCACCGGTCGATCGACCGAGGGCGTGAACCAGAGGTCTGAACAACCAGTTCCTCTCGTACTGTGGTTGATTACTATCGCAACGACATTTATAGTCATCAGAAGGGTAAAACTAACCTGTCTCACGACGGTCTAAACCCAGCTCACGTTCCCTATTTGCGGGTGAACAATCCGACGCTTGGCGAATTCTGCTTCGCAATGATAGGAAGAGCCGACAACACGTCAGTGACACGTCAGTGACACGTCAGTGACACGTCAGTGACACGTCAGTGACACGTCAGTGACACGTCAGTGACACGTCAGTGACACGGCAGTGACACGTCAGTGACAATTTTATTTAAAAAATATCTATTATTTGCTATTACGTTAAAGTTAGCGATGACGTTTTTTTCACTTTATACTAAAACGCTTGCAGTTACGAATGAATACTTGTAAACATTTGGTTTTCCAGGATTGCCCCCTCTTTTAGCCTTGAGCTGCAAACTATGCAGAACAAGTTTCCGCTGCACGCCACGTGGAGGCAAGAGGTAGGACTCTGTGCAGCATGTGTAGACGAATGTGGGTGTGCAGTGTAGGACTGTTTAATGTTGACAAATAAGTACAAAGATTTTTGATTTTTGAATCATGAACATTTTTTAATGTTCTTTTATTTACAGGTACCGCTTCAGCGATTGAGCGGAATACGAAGTATTCAGGGGCTTTCCCTTAGAATTAACAAAAAAGTGTGAAGATGACGTGTCAAACACTCGTCGAATCTGAAAATAGTCTTTAACCCATTTGGCTTCTTCGCCATATAGAGTTAGCCCCCTACAAGACACTGAATTTTTTTTAAAATTAAAGTCTTCCATCTTCCAACGGGAGATAAGCTTGTGGCATGAAATTGAGCCCCAAAACGCAGACAAATAATAAGTTACAAACACAAAAGGAGCTGATAGCTTAGTCCTATAAAACTTAACATTAACATTGTTTTCAGTCTTAATTGCACTGTTCAGAGAATCAAGTGAATCATTAAATTTTGGCTTAAGATTAGCTAAGGTTCTTGGGGTGTCAGTATTAATTTTAGATTTACAGGCATTTGCATTAAGTAGATTGACAGGATTTTTGGGAGTTAAGGGAATAACATTAAGGGTAACATCAGGTTGAGAATTCAAGGGCTTTACAATAGGTGTTTCATTTTGAATGTCCGAATTATGTTCAGGTTGAATTTCTGGGTCTAAATTTGGGGGAACGTGGGATGTTTCAATTTGGATGTCTAAATTAAGGTTAGCTTGAGTTTCTACGTCTAAATTTTGGGCAATTTGGGTTTTTTCTAAGAGTTTTAAGTTTTGAGAGCTTTCGGTAGACGTTAAAGGTGGTCGCTGCATACCAGCATCATCTACAACTTTGATGCCAGCAGCAGAAAGAAGCTGAAGTGCTGCTGGTGCCAAAAGGAGGCCAATACGCCTTATGACTGCTGAAGCTGATATGCAGTGAGCACCTTTAACTTCTACTTCTACAGTTTTAAGTCTGCAAGTTTGCAGATGACGCTGTAATTTGAATCCAGCCTTAATGCAAAATAGACAAATTTGTTTCTTATCTAAATATTTTACAACGAATTCCAGATCTCCATAGGACGCTATCAGGTTACTTGCGGCCTCGAGACCTTCCTCGGCCACGTCCTCGGCCCCTTGATGATCCTGCCTGGAACAAACACTTAACGTTACAAAATACTTAACATGCACTGGAAGCTGGACTGCATAATAAGGCATACACACCCTGCTGGTTCCGGGAGAAGCTTTCAATTTGGTTTCCTGAGAAGGTAAGATAAACGAAATTCATATTAAAGAGAGGTAACAATCCTTTAATTTATTTTTTTACAAATCAACAGGGTAATGATAATTCTCTAACCTTTACTGTTTTTGCACTAGATTTGCGTGGTTCCGGATCCGGCTGAGCACTGTCCGATGATTCCGAATCATCCTACAACAGCAGGAATTTTGAGGTAAGCGTTGAGTTTGAATCGAACCATTTATAAAATATTCAGGTTTCAATCTAAATTTTGCTTGTTACTGCAACTAACCCGTACTCTTGTCTTTTCTTCCTTTTTTCTAGAGCTGCGTTTCGGTGGACCCTGCTTAGAAGTGCCCGCTGATGTCACATCGTCCTTTAACAGAAGGAATTTTTCGGTAAGTATATATTTAAACAAAATTCCTTCTGCCTCCGTTGATCGTCGTTGCTCTTGTCCTGAGGTTACTCTGCGTCGTCTTGATGTGTTTGATTTTTGGATTTCCGATTTCTTTTGGAAATATTTCTTGAACTTCTATCCTGCTCTCTTTTCCGAATGTGTTCTCCACACTAGTGCTGTTTATTTTCATTTCATCATCTCGGAGCGTGCCGTCTGTCGGATCCGTTATCCGTTTGAACTTCGGGTCTCCCGAACGCGAACCGCGCTGCCGAGCCGGTCGCTTCGGTCCTTGCTTCTGATTGGCTGTCGCTCCTTACCCCCTCCACCTTTTCCAAGAAAACTTCCCCTGGTCGTGCGCGTCGCTATTCACTTGTTGCTTTGGTCGCGTCACTTCTTAACGGTCGTTCTTGTAGCTCCGGTTTTCCTTTCTCGCTGTGCGTTGTGGTGTTGGCTTCCGTTGCGTGTTTCTCTTTGAATTTTTTCCGGTATTTCACTTTCGTTCATCATGAGTGTGCGGATCTTGGTCCAATACTATTTAGGCAAGATTTCGGCCGAACCGTCGTACCACCGTGTAAGTAACGCCAAGTGACGCTTCACTGATGCTTCCTTTCTCCAAACTGTTGTACTAACGTCAGGTTTTAGATTTGCGTTAAATGCATTACGGCGGTCCGCAACAACTCTGTGTGGTCAGTAGCCGACCCCAGCTTTACCCAGTATTTGCAATCCATACCCTCTCGATATCTGGAGCTAGATTCCTTACTTCAATGCGGTTGTTGTTTGGACCCCTGCTTTGTTGGCTGAGCGATAGCGAAGCCTATTACGCCACTGGAGTGCTAAAAAAGTTCAATGTCTGTCTGTCTGTCTGTCTGTGTGTGTGTCTGTGTGTCTGTGTGTCTGTTCGCACGATAACTCGAGAACGAGTCAAGATATCGACCTGAAATTTTTACTGTAGCTTCTTGGCCTAAAAAGCTCGGACGAGTTCAAATATGAACACTCTAGCTCAAAAATTAACCCTGCTAAAAATTGATTTATATTTTTTTAAAAAGTTAGATTTTAAATATTACAAAATTTTATGGTGTCCTAAGGGGTATCTCGGCGAGTTGCGACCCTTTGGGCGAAAATTTCGAACGTTTTGCTCTATCTCTTACTGTTTAGCCGCTACAGCGGTAAATGTGGACAAAAAGTCGTCAAAATACATGTTGGGTGTCGTTTTCAGGGTAATCTGTCGAGATGCGATCCTTGGGGCAAAAATTTTGTCTGTTTGGCTCTGCGGAGAAGGGTTTTGGGGCTCGGGCCTTTCGCGTAAAAATTAGAAAATTGGTTACATAATGAAAAAAAAAGCGAGCGGGGGTCCAGGGGGCGGCAGCCCCCTAGCCTATTTTAAACTAGGTAGATGTACGCCAGACACCGTCTCTCGTAACAGGCTTCGCGATAGATCGAGAAACACTGTTACGCTGCGACGGGCCCGCGTACATCTACCTAGGCCTGCGGCGCTGGCGAGCCTGCATGATTTAAGATTTACTCGTTTTAGCCAGGGGGCTGCCGCCCCCTGGACCAGGCGCGGCGGAACGTTTTCGAGCCAGGGGGGGGGCAAGCCAGAGGCCGCCTTCGGCGCCCCCCTTTTGGGGTTATAGCGCCCCTCTGAAAGCCCCCCATCCCCTACCACTGCAATTCCATATTTTATCTTTTTTTTTAACATTTGAAATTAGTCTCTAGAAAATTGCTCAACTAACATTTTTGAATATTTTGAGGTGTTGTTCTCCGATGTCGGATGACCGACGTATGAAAGTTTTAGGAAAATGATAAACAGCGTACGAAGCAAGCGCGAAAACCTTGGCAGAGAAACTATTTTACGGCAGGCGAAACGCAGAGTGCTAAGGAAGTAAATGCTGACTTATAATGAAACAGGAAATCCGATAGCCTGCATGAGTTGGCTTAAAAACTAAATCGCGAGCGAAGCGAGCGGAAATTTTTTTGATTTTTCATGATGGAAAGTGAAATTATGAGACTGATTTTGTGACGTTAGTAAACCATTTTGGGTCCACTTTAATTTCGGTCATTTCTAGCAGTTCTAGTGCAGAAATCCAAGAGTAAATTTATTGCCGTACAAGTGGCATTTCCAAAATAAAACAGCGAGCGAAGCGAGCGAGAAATTTTCTCTTTATATTGTGAAGTAAAAAGAGATTGTAGGAGTAATTATGTGACATTTAGCGGACCATTTCCGCGCCTTTTCTTCGTTTCTATTCTACTCTTGCACCCTCAGCTCCCGCATGTGGCGTCCTGCTTAAGCGCCCTACGCGCCCCGAGTAGGGCCTCCGGCGCTCTGCTCAGGGCGCCTCTGGCGCCCTACACAGGGCGCCTTCGGCGCCCTATCCGGACGCATTTTAGCGCCCCCCTTCGGGCGCCTTCGGCGCCCCCCTGGCTGCGCCAGGGGGGGGCGCCGCCCCCCGTGCCCCCCCCCGTTCCGCCGCGCCTGCCCTGGACCCCCGCTTTTTTTTTTATTACGAGCCTTAATGGTTTAAGATTTACTCATTTAAGCCAGGGGGCTGCCGCCCCCTGGACCCCCGCTTTTCTTTATTACGAGCCTGCATGATTTGAGATTTACTCATTTAAGCCAGGGGGCTGCCGCCCCCTGGACCCCCGCTTTTCTTTTTTTAAGATAGGCCAGGGGGCTGCCGCCCCCTGGACCCCCGCTCGCCTCTTTTCATTATGTGACCAATTTTCCAATTTTTACGCGAAGGGCCCGAGCCTAAAAACCCTTTTCCGCAGAGCCAAACAGACAAAATTTTTGCCCCAAGGATCGCATCTCGACAGATTACCCTGAAAACGACACCCAACATGTATTTTGACGACTTTTCGTCCACATTTACCGCTGTAGCGGCTAAACAGTAAGAGATAGAGCAAAACGGTCGAAATTTTCGTCCAAAGGATCGCAACTCGCCGAGATACCCCTTAGGACACCATAAAATTATGTAATTTTTAAAATGTTATTTTGTAAAAATATATAAATCAATTTTTAGCAGGGTCAATTTTTGAGCTAGAGTGTTCATATTTGAACTCGTCGGAGCTTTTTAGGCCAAGAAGCTACAGTAAAAAATTCAGGTCGATATCTTGACTCGTTCTCGAGTTATCGTGCGAACAGACAGACAGACAGACAGACACACAGACAGACAGACGGACATTGAACTTTTTTAGCACTCCAGTGGCGTAATAGGCTTCGCTATCGCTCAGCCAATAAAAAAAAGCGGGGGTCCAGGGGGCGGCAGCCCCCCGGCTTAAATGAGTAAATCTCAAATCATGCAGGCTCGTAATAAAGAAAAGCGGGGGTCCAGGGGGCGGCAGCCCCCTGGCTTAAATGAGTAAATCTTAAACCATGCAGGCTCGTAGCGGGGGTCCAGGGGGCGGCAGCCCCCTGGCTTAATCGAGTAAATCTTAAATCATGCAGGCTCGCCAGCGCCGCAGGCCTAGGTAGATGTACGCAGGCCCGTCGCAGCGTAACAGTGTTTCGCGATCTATCGCGAAGCCTGTTACGAGAGACGGTGTCTGGCGTACATCTACCTAGTAAGTATTTTCTCTCTCTCTCTCTCTTTTTTTTTTAGTGATTTATGTTTCGTTTATTCTGTTTTTGGCTGAGCGATAGCGAAGCCTATTACGCCACTGGAGTGCTAAAAAAGTTCAATGTCCGTCTGTCTGTCTGTCTGTCTGTGTGTCTGTCTGTCTGTGTGTCTGTCTGTGTGTCTGTTCGCACGATAACTTGAGAACGAGTCAAGATATCGACCTGAAATTTTTACTGTAGCTTCTTGGCCTAAAAAGCTCGGACGAGTTCAAATATGAACACTCTAGCTCAAAAATTAACCCTGCTAAAAATTGATTTATATTTTTTTAAAAAATTTTGATTTAAAATATTACAAAATTTTATGGTGTCCTAAGGGGTATCTCGGCGAGTTGCGACCCTTTGGGCGAAAATTTCGTCCGTTTTGCTCTATCTTTTACTGTTTAGCCACTACAGAGGTAAATGTGAACGAAAAGTCGTCAAAATACATGTTGGGTGTCGTTTTCAGGGTAATCTGTCGAGATGCGATCCTCGGGGCAAAAATTTTGTCTGTTTGGCTCTGCGGAGAAGGGTTTTAGGGCTCGGGCCCTTCGCGTAAAAATTGGAAAATTGGTTACATAATGAAAAGAGGCGAGCGGGGGTCCAGGGGGCGGCAGCCCCCTGGCCTTTTTTAAATGAATAAAAGCGGGGGTCAAGGGGGCGGCAGCCCCCTGGCTTAAATGAGTAAATCTCAAATCATGCAGGCTCGTAATAAAGAAAAGCGGGGGTCCAGGGGGCGGCAGCCCCCTGGCTTAAATGAGGAAATCTCAAATCATGCAGGCTCGTAATAAAGAAAAGCGGGGGTCCAGGGGGCGGCAGCCCCCTGGCTTAAATGAGAAAATCTTAAACCATGCAGGCTCGTTAAAGCGGGGGTCCAGGGGGCGGCAGCCCCCTGGCTAAAACGAGTAAATCTTAAGTCATGCAGGCTCGACAGCGCCGCAGGCCTAGGTAGATGTACGCAGGCCCGTCGCAGCGTAGCAGTGTTTCGCGATCTATCGCGAAGCCTGTTACGAGAGACGGTGTCTGGCGTACATCTACCTAGTATTTATTTACATGTTTACAGATTGTTTTGCAACATGGGCCCCAGGAGGCCGAGGAGGAGCCGTCCCTCTACGGCCCTCTTTGTCCGTTAGAGCAGGTGCCCCCACCACCTCCGCATAGAAATGCCCACTGCAAATCGGAGTAGAAGCATGAGCTTTGGAACACTTGTTCATTGGTACCTGTGGGTCGATTTAAGAACGGGAGGCCATCGATTTGTCCCTTAGGATTCAAGATGGCGGCCGGTTTCCAAGATGGCGCTGATTTTACGACTTAGGCCCCTGTTAGCGGCCCTGCACGTGCCTTTGATCCGATTTTGGTGAATCTGGGGTCGTTTCCTACTGTAAGAGACCCATTCCGCTCCTCAAACAGTGAAAATTTTCATTTTTTGGCTGAGCGATAGCGAAGCCTATTACGCCACTGGAGTGCTAAAAAAGTTCAATGTCCGTCTGTCTGTCTGTCTGTCTGTCTGTCTGTCTGTCTGTCTGTCTGTCTGTCTGTGTGTGTGTGTGTCTGTGTGTCTGTGTGTCTGTTCGCACGATAACTCGAGAACGAGTTAAGATATCGACCTGAAATTTTTACTGTAGTTTCTTGGCCTAAAAAGCTCGGACGAGTTCAAATATGAACACTCTAGCTCAAAAATTGACCCTGCTAAAAATTAATTTATATTTTTTAAAAAAATAGATTTTATAAATTACAAAATTTTATGGTGTCCTAAGGGGTATCTCGGCGAGTTGCGACCCTTTGGGCGAAAATTTCGTCCGTTTTGCTCTATCTCTTACTGTTTAGTTGCTACAGTAGTAAATGTGGACGAAAAGTCGTCAAAATGCATGTTGGGTGTCGTTTTCAGGGTAATCTGTCAAGATGCGATCCTTGGGGCAAAAATTTTGCCTGTTTGGCTCTGCGGAGAAGGGTTTGGGGGCTCGGGCCCGTCGCGTAAAAATTGGAAAATTGGCTACATAATTAAAAGATGCGAGCGGGGGTCCAGGGGGCGGCAGCCCCCTGGCCTATTTTAAATAAAGAAAAGCGGGGGTCCAGGGGGCGGGGGTCCAGGGGGCGGCAGCCCCCTGGCTTAAATGAGTAAATCTCAAATCATGCAGGCTCGTAATAAAGAAAAGCGGGGGTCCAGGGGGCGGCAGCCCCCTGGCTTAAATGAGTAAATCTTAAACCATGCAGGCTCGTAATAGCGGGGGTGCAGGGGACGGCAGCCCCTTGGCTAAAACGAGTAAATCTTAAATCATGCAGGCTCGCCAGCGCCGCAGGCCTAGGTAGATGTACGCAGGCCCGTCGCAGCGTAACAGTGTTTCGCGATCTATCGCGAAGCCTGTTACGAGAGACGGTGTCTGGCGTACATCTACCTAGTTTAACGTTTAAAATATTTTTTTCCCAAAACGTTTTTCTTACAAAAATGCAAACTTTTTGGTTTATTGTGATTTCTCGGAGAACGGTCGACATTTCGGCAAAAACGACTTTTATAAAACTTACAGAGCACTATGTGACGCAAAAGTTGAAAAAAAATGAGCTCACTAGCACCGAAACTGAGGTCAGGGGAAGTCCACAAAGGTGACCTAGTCGCTCGCGCTGCGCTCCACGGTTTCCAAAGGTTTCCCCTACGTGGCACGCAGCGGTGGCCTTATCGGCCCAAAACGTCACCTGGGGTCACTGGTTGGTCTGTTAAGGTCAGGGGTCTCGTCGGGAGGAACCATAACAGGAAAAGGGCGTGTCCGGCGGGCCTGCATAGTACCCTCCAGGGGTGGATTTTTATTAAAATAGGGTCATTCCAAACAAGATTTCGATTAATTGCAGTGACCCCTTGGAATTTTGTTTTGTTTTGACCTCAGTCCATAGTACCCTTTGAGAGACCTTTCCCCAATTTTTTTCAGATTTTTAGCTCAAAGGGTTCCGGAGATATAAGGATTTTAAGGATTTTGAGCCTTTTTTTTACTGAAATTTCGAAAAAACGACCTGGGCGGAGCCGGAACGCTCCCGTAAGCGAGCTGATCATGTGTAGGGTTTTAAAATTACCGGTACTTTTGGGTTGGGTGTGGTAAATTACCAAAATTACCGGTAAATTGGTAATTTACCGGCACATTACCGGTAATTGTACTAAAATGCTTTAAACGGTTGAAAATATTGTTAGAATTTAAAATATATGGTTAATATCAATAAAACAACTATTTTGGATCGTCTCGAGTCGTTCTACAACGTTTAACTTGCGTTTGATTTAAATATACGTCTGTAAAGAGGGAAATACGCGGTAGTTTGTTAGAGAAAGTGGCAATCGAGATGAAGAAGATGGTGGTTAATTTGACAGAATATGTGGTATAACTTAGCCACATACTGTACCTGTACCACAAACGTATTTTTATCATTTTGCTTTCATGTCAAATTTTCGTAATGGTTGATACTTGTTAATAATACTTCTACATATACATTTATTAAACTGATCATACGGCATAATTTTTTTGAGGCACGAAGTAGCGTTATAGTTTTGTTGTCGGATGAGATTTTTCTTATTAGCATGGGCGCTTTTGTTTGTAAAACCGAAATTCTATAGGATTTTGATTAGTTGGCAGAGAGGTAGAACTAAATCTACCTAGTTCTCTGCAGCAATGCCATTAAAAAGTTTGTGGAAAATTTTGAGAAATTTTGATTTAGGATCTCCACTTTTATGGTTATACTCGACTTGTCGCTGGACAGCCTGACTCCATGCTGGACAGCTGCGTGGAAAGAGGAGGAGCCAAGCAGAGTCAGTATTGTTGCAAAGGCTCGACCACTACTCAGAAACTAATTTCTAATTCATTGATCTAGAAAGCTCGAATTTGACATGTCGACATGTGACCTATACTAATATCAAACACTGAGGTAAAAAAGAATATAGGAAGTATACGGGATATCTAGGTGGTTTCTAGCGTTTTTAGATGATCGCCAAATACACTTTTTGGGGGTCCAACACTTGTAAAATTTCGGATATGGGAGTGATTGACCCCCCAAAAGTGTTTTTGGCGACCATCTAGAAATGCTTTTTTTGAGGTCCTGATCATTTCTAGGTGGTTGCCAAACACACTTTTTTGGGGTCCAACACTCCCATATCCGAAATTTTACAAGTGCTGGACCCGAAAAAAGTGTTTTTGGCGACCATCTAGGCTAGAAATGCTTTTTTTGAGGTCCTCGATCAATTCTAGATGGTCGTTAGAAAACAAAATTTTGGGTCCTTAAGTGTTATTTCTGTCTTTACGGGGCTAAAACATCGGTTCGGGGGTCCGGGATTGAAAATATGAAGGTTCTGGGAATAGAACATTTTAAAAAATTAAAAAAATATAATATGACGATTTTGAGTTTTTTGAGGAGCTAAAACTGGTAGAAGGACCAAAATACCCAACTTTTTTATTGATGCAACTGAAAGAAGAGGCTGAAAGCCTCTAGAAACTACCTAGATATCCCGTATATGAGGTGCGGAACATCTCGACAAGAGACCGCCAAAACCCGTTTTTTAAGCCAAAATCGCCCTTGTTTTCATTTTCGCCGGCCTGTAGCGCCTAAACGAGGTTCGGTCCCACATGTCTCACCCGTTTTATTGGAAACAGCGAGTAACTTTCTTTCATTTTAACCCACAAAAGGTCAAAAAGTTATGGGGAGGTAAGCCGTCCAGGGCACCGAAAACGCATGAAAAATTAACGAAATTTCGACTTATGAGGTATTAGGAGTTAAAACTCGTCCATTCTGGGGTCAGATTCGGATTCCTGGGATCGTTTTACGGACTTTGTAAATGATCGACTCGCTTTCGGGAGCGTTTCGGCTCCGCCCAGGTCGTTTTTTCGAAATTTCAGTAAAAAAGGCTCAAAATCCCGAAAATCCTTATATCTCCGGAACCCTTTGAGCTAAAAATCTGAAAAAAAATTGGGGAAAGGTCTCTCAAAGGGTACTATGGACTGAGGTCAAAACAAAACAAAATTCCAAGGAGTCACTGCAATTAATCGAAATCTTGTTTGGAATGACCCTATTTTAATAAAAATCCACCCCAGGAGAATATGCAGGCCCGCCGGACACGCCCTTTTCCTTCTTATGGTTCCTCCCAACGAGACCCCTGACCCCGCCAGACCAACCAGTGACCCCAGGTGACGTTTTGGGCCGATAAGGCCACCGCTGCGTGCCACGTACGGGAAACCTTTGGAATCCGTGGAGCGCAGCGCGAGCGACTAGGTCACCTTTGTGGACTTCCCCTGACCTCAGTTTCGGTGCTAGTGAGCTCATTTTTTTTTCAACTTTTGCGTCACATAGTGCTCTGTAAGTTTTATAGAAGTCGTTTTTGCCGAAATGTCGACCGTTCTCCGAGAAATCACAATAAACCAAAAAGTTTGCATTTTTGTAAGAAAAACGTTTTGGGAAAAAAATATTTTAAACGTTAAAAAAAAGAAAATTTTCACTGTTTGAGGAGCGGAATCGTGTTCCACGGGTCTCTTACAGTAGGAAACGACCCCAGATTCACCAAAATCGGATCAAAGGCACGTGCAGGGCCGCTAACAGGGGCCTAAGTCGTAAAAGCAGCGCCATCTTGGAAACCGGCCGCCATCTTGAATCCTAAGGGACAAATCTATGGCCTCCCGTTCCTTAATCGACCCACAGGTACCAATGAACAAGTGTTCCAAAGCTCATGCTCCTACTCCGATTTGCAGTTCTTTTTGGAAAATTGTTCTATACGGACCCCACTACCCGGGGGCTTAGGTCAGCCGGAGGTTCTGGATCATGTGGCAATTGTTGCCGAGTTGAACGTCGTGAGTTTTCTTTTACTTTCTTTACAATGTCTTCCATCGTTGTTTTAAATTTTCACCGTGCTACTGAGGATGGAGAACCTGTTTTGTTATGTTTTGGATGTGCGCCCTATGCGTCTCCTTTTTTTATATTGACTGGGTCTTCCGTATTTTGCGTTAGAAAACTTCCTTTAACTGTTTTGTACGGACCCAATACACCCTATATATGTGCTCGCTGTTTGCGCGTTCCTTTCGTAAGCCTCTTTTCCCGCGCCGTTCTTGTGAGCATTTTTTGCGTTTTTAGTTATTATTGTTTGTTTGCCCGCAGTTGGAACTTCACCGCCTTCAGTTGGATGCTGCTTCGGAACCCGAACTCTCCACCAGCTCCTCCGGTGCCGAGGACTGAGGTTAGTTGTTCTGTGGTGTTTGTTTACTGTTTGTTTTCTGGTGATTCCATTTTGTCCTTTTTTCTCTTTCCTCTCTTTTTTTTTCCGTTTGTGTGACCTTTTCCTTCCTCCTTTCCAGAATTCCTGCTTAATTCCCTGCCATTTTTTTTGGTGTTATCGCCGGGCCGGGCACTTCGTCATTTTCTCTTTTCCTTTTATTTTTTCCACCATACTTCACTATTTCCTTCTGTCATTGTTTTCTCTCTTTTACTCAATAAATTGATAATGTTTAGTTTGATTTAGCAACTTCATGTCTTTTCATTTATGGTTTATTGAGCATGATTTGGTGAATACATGATTTATCGAGCAAGAACATTTGGCAAACTAACACTTAGCAATCAAGGTTTTGGCACACTTAAACTTAACAATCAAGATTTTGGCATACTTTAACTAATATTTTAACAAGCATGCTTTGGTATATACATTATCACAAGTTTCACTAACTGGGTGGCGAAACGTTAACTGAAATTCACTTTTTCATTGGTTTATTGGGACAGTCTTTCGCCACATGAAAGCGTCGATGACACTTCCTGCACCTTTTATTTCTACGGGGGTCTTGTGGGTGCACTTTTAACTGTCCCTTAGTTTCCTCAAGTCTTTTTGGGATTTCACTTAACCACTGGAGTCTTCCACTTGGTATGCTAACATTCGTCACTTCAGTCAGCTTCCATGGCATTCCCAATGCCATGCCTCCGCAGGTGAGTTCTTCTTTCTTGCTTTTCTTCTGGAGTTCTGCTAGCTTCTCCTCCAGCTCCCGTATGGCTTGCTCCTCTTGTGAAATTTCTTTTTCTATTTCCTCCTCCACTGCTTCTAATTCGTTGATGTTTTTGGACTTGCTGATTTCACTTGTTTGCATACTCAGTCCGTCTTGCACCTCTGTCTCTACACTTATTTTATTTACTTCGGCCTCCAGACGATTAATTTCTGCACTAAAACTTGACTCTTCTTCGTCTGAATCCTCACTCAACTGTAGATCTTTTAGAAGTGAATCAGGCAGCACTATTTTTGTTGGCAAACTCACTATTTTCTTGATGGGAGGGAATGACAGAGTGGTTGATGCTTCTGCCTCGTTGAGTGATATGGACAGGGATTTGTCCGCTTCTAATACAGGCATGTCCCAATCCATCATGTCAGAGGTTTCACTGATTATCTTCTGCTCTTGTGGATTCACTGATTTTTCTGTTCTTGTGGATTCACTGATTTTTCTTGCTTCACTTTGGTCTTTCACTTTCACTGCTGCTTTTCTTTTCTTGATCACTGGCTTGTTTATCATAATCTTGGCTTTCTTTGCTTTTGAGGCTTCTTGATCTTGAGCAAATTTTCTTTTTATTCTTTCGACGACTTCTTTTAATTTGCCTTGGTCTGACTTCGCACTTGTAGGCTTTGCTGCACTGCCTAAATTCACAATCCTTTTTCTCGAACCGTCTTCATTGAAACCAGACGAAGTCACTTTCATTTTTGTGAACGTGTTCTTCCTTCTTCCAGTATCCAAAAAGCTTTCCGACTTATTTTTCTCGGCCATTTCTGTCTGGTTCGTCACGCACTTCACTTGGTCTGTTCGCTAGCTCGCTTGGGACGCTACTGAGGGGACGCTAGCCTTATCCGTCATTCCCTAGGCGTCCCTGCTGTTCAACAATGGGTGCTATAGCAACTAGTTATTCTTCTTTGAATTCTCGCGCTGCGAGCGTCCATGTGGCAGTGTTTACTGTACCACTTGGAACTTGTAAGGAGCGAGTCGCTCTAACCACCTGGCGAATTTGCCAGTTGGATTTTTAAACGTCTTGAGCCACTGTAGGGCTGCGTGGTCAGACTTGACTATGAAAGGCGCTCCAGCAAGATAGTAGTCGTACGCTTTCACAGCTTCCACCAGGGCTAGTAATTCCCTGTGGGTGGTACAATAATTTCTTTGTGGTGCAGTGAGTGCCTTGGACCAGTAGGCTATAGTGACCTCCTTTCCATCCTGTTCTTGAGTCAACACGGCTCCCATCCCGGTGAGACTACAATCTGTAGTAAGAGTGAAAGGTCCTTTGGAAGGATCTGGAGAGCCCAGAATAGGAGCGGTGGGCAACTGTTCCTTAATTTTCTTGAAGGCGAGGTCACACTCTTCACTCCAGTAATACTCAACCCCTTTCTTCAGTAAATGATAGAGAGGGGTGGCAATGGTTGCCATTTGAGGTATGTACTTGGTATAGTAATTGACCATGCCTAACCAGGTCCTAAGTTCCTTCAAGTTTTCCGGAACTGGCCAATGTACTACTTTCTCTATTTTGCTTCCGTCTGTTCTTATCCCAGATTCGGAGACAATGTGACCGAGGAAAGGAATTTCCTTCTGGAAAAGGTCACACTTTTTGGCCTTTAGCAAGAATCCTCCCGCTCTTATTCTGTTGAAGAAGGCTTGCAGCCTCTGGAGCATCTGGTGGAATGTTTCTCCAGCTATGCAAACATCGTCAATATAAGCCACTACTGTGGGGCCTAAATCATTGGTTTCGTCTGGCTGTTTGGCTGGGGTGACAAGTCTGTCTGCCACATACTGGAAATCTCCTGGTGCTGCTGAGAGGCCAAATCCCATCCTAGTATACTCATACTGCCGATGTGGGAGGCCTAAGTCGTCTGGAAAAATAATGGCCGTTTTGGGCTGGTCGTCTGGGTGCACTTCCATGGGCCAGATCAAAACTATGGTAAATTTTCTTGCCACTTATGTGTTGGAGTAATTCTCCTACTCTAGGTATGGGCATTGCGGGGACTCTTGTTATTGAGTTGAGTCCTCTGTAGTCTATACAGACTCTTATTTCCCCTGTTTTCTTTTTAACACAAAGGATTGGCGATGCCCAGGCTGATTGACTAGGCTTGATTGCTCCCATTTTGATATACTTGGCAAACGTGTTGTATACTTCTTGCCTATAATGCAGCGGAACAGGCCTTGCATTATGCTTGACTGGAGGATGGTCTCCGGTGTCAATTCGGAATTGTAACCATGGACATTTTCCGAAGGAGAAATTATCAGGAGCAAACACATCATGGTTTTTCCTGACTACATCTTCAACCATCTTCTTTTCCTCCATGGTAAGATTTTGACATCTATCTACCATTTTCTGGAAGTCTTCTGGCAAAGGAGTGTCTTCAGGTATGGGGTCTTTAGAGGGAGTTGTCTCAACCTCTACCCCATGGAATGGTTTTATTACATGTTCCACTGGTCGTGGGGCCTCTGGCAATGCTGAGACAGAATTAACGGTAACTGTTTCAGCTACATCCGAAAATTCTTCTTGGATTTCATAGTTGTCTCCCATTGGGTGAAGGAGATATACTTCCCCTAAAATTGCGTATTTAGGAACTTTGAGACATTTGTCTCCGCAGTTAGTCAGTGATACTGTAAAAGGACCTGATATGCATGGGACCACACCCGTTTCTATGATCACAGTAGCAGGCAACTTGGTTAGCTTATTTTCGATAGGGCCTGTGCCTTCACTATTCAAGAACAGTCCAAGTCTGACATTCAATTCCATTTTGTGGATTGGCTGGCTTCCAAAAGAAAAATCATCAGTCAATAAAGAACCGGTTTTCAACTCCTCAAAAAT
Organism: Frankliniella fusca; assembly: GCA_029379305.1. Lineage (NCBI taxonomy): Eukaryota > Metazoa > Arthropoda > Insecta > Thysanoptera > Thripidae > Frankliniella > Frankliniella fusca. The sequence goes on from JAHWGI010001386.1 coordinate 83,000, forward strand.
TCTGCCCTCTGTCGGGGTCTCAAAAATCTCACAATGGTTGCCTAAAAGGGACCGTAAAATCTCAAAATCTGTTTCTGTTTCCGCAGAGAGCGTGCAACCTTTCTGGCCCTTTCCCTGCAGTTGCCCAGGTGTTGACAGCACTTGAGCACCACTAGTTCCTGAGTCAGTTCTGGTCTGGCCTTCTGCGAGAAACACGTTGGAAACCCTTTCCAACTCATCAGCCTGAAAGTCAGTTTCCAAAAAGGTACTGATTTCTTTTTCCACAAATGGTTTCAATATCAGATCTTTTCCTGCTCTTACAGTATAGAAAAGCTTGCCGCTATCGAACTTGCCCTTTTCCTTGGAGTTGCCCATCTCAAAAAGGGCTTTATTGTCTCCAGAATAAATTTCTTTATTTTTGACTTTTATGACGGCATCATATTTGTCCATGAAGTCAAACCCAAGGAGATTTTCTTCGATGTCTGCCTCATAGACTGGGTAATTATAGTCCTTACCATTGATGGTAATTTTTGTCATTGCCGGGCCAAACAGTATTCCTGTGTGTGACGTTGCGCCTTTCATTCTTAACTTCGATTGAGGCAGATCTCTGCCAGTCCTTTTGAAGACTGTTATAGTGGCTCCTGTATCCGCCACTGAATAAGTCTCTTTGCCTTCAATTCTGCACTTTAAAATTGGTGCCATTCTGTTGATATTGCAGGCTCTACAGTCTTCCTCAGGGACGCATTTGAAAGGCTTATCTCGTGCCTCTTGTCTCTTCTGTTTTCTTGATTTTAATGCGTCCCTATCCTTTTTCAGTCTTTCCTGGGGCTGATGTGGAGTCACTTGGGAAATTATCTCTCCCTCCTCCTGGGCCTCGGTCATCGCCCTAACGACCGGGGCCGCCCCTAGTTTCCCGAGGATGGCACATACGGTATGTTTCCAGTGCTCTGTGCAGATGATGAAGGGTTAGGCTGGGGAGGAGGCAACAAGGCCTTTGGTTGCCTCTGATCGCCTTGGTTGTCTCTCTCATGCCCCATCCTGTACCACGCCATGGCTGCTTGATACATGTCCGGAGGCATGTTGGGAGCGGGAAACCAGTGCTGGTTTCCACCTTGATTGTTTTGAGAGCCACGTCCGCGGTAGGTTCCATTGGCAATGTCACGCGTCTTGCTTCGACATTCAGCGGCTTTATGTCCTGCTTTATTTCAGTAAAAGCAGACAATGTCTGACTTCTCTCCCTCTCTCTCTTTCCTTTTGTAGCAATAATCAATAGTGTGATTATTTTTGCCACAGTACGTGCAATGGAGGTCATTTTTCCTCTGATTGTTCCTGTCACTATTGTTATAGGACCCTCGAGAGGATCCTCTGCCTCCGCGACCTCCTCTCTGGCCGCGGCTGCCTCTTCCGCCCCTGCTGCCTCTGCCGCCTGTCTGTGTATTGGCGTCAGAGTTGGGTGCAGCAGCTACTGTATTGAGGGCGGAGACGAGAGCTGCGAAAGTCTCATCATCGGGCTCATCCCCATATACCATGTCCTCCGCTGTGGCCGTGACATTTTGGTTGCCAACTTCTGTTGCCTGGAGCGTCCTCACTTTCTTGTGTGGGGGCTCCAAAGCGAGCTGGAGATGAAGCCGTCGCTCCAACTCATGCACGGCGCTATCCAGGGTGGCTGGTGTGGCGTAGGTGAGTGCAAGGGCTGCCTTCTTATCACGCAGTCCCTTAATGCACACTTCGGGAGTGGCTCACAAGCGCGACAGATCACAAGCGCGACAGCTCGGGAGCGCGACAGGCGCTGACGCGACGGGTCGGGAGCGCGACAGTCCACAAGCGCGACAGCTCGGGAGCGCGACAGTCCACAAGCGCGACAGCCCGGGAGCGCGACAGTCCACAAGCGCGACAGCCCGGGAGCGCGACAGTCCGTAAGCGCGACAGCCCAGGAGCGCGACAGTCCGTAAGCGCGACAACTCGGGAGCGCAACAGTCCGTAAGCGCGACAGCTCGGGAGCGCGACAGCGGTTTTCCGCTGTTGGGCGGTACCGACTATAGACCGGCCGGCGGGCGAGATCGAGAGATCGAGCGCATCGTGTATGAGGAAGTACAGCGCTATCCATGTTTGTCTGTCCGCGAAATCGTCTGGTGCCGTCACTGTTATTTAAACATTACAGAATACAAGTGATTAATGAATTTGCAGCCTGAGGTCATGATCACGCCGTGTATTGAGTTGCGTAGATCCGTCACCGTTATGTGCTAGTCGTGTTGCGATTAGCCACGTACAGATAGACATAACCCTCGTAAGTTTGTAGTCTTGACAACTTTACTAAAGTCTCCTCAACGCATAGGCGAGTGAAAAAGGCACCATTCCTCAGCTGGGACTGAAGTGCATCATGGCAATATGAACAGTCTTGGCGACAGTAGAAGATCAGAAAACTTTAAGGCTTGTGTTACCGGACTGTCTTTTTTTTTACCGTTTCGGTATTGTTTTGTATCCGCCGTGATAATAATCTACACTGTCGAACGAAAGGTTTGAGTGATCGATCGAGTCACTTCGCCGCTATTTCGTTCATCTCGTCGTGTTGCGTTTCTCCAAAGGTGAGGAGATAAACCTAACCTCCGCGAGCTTTGTCTTTGTACACTGTTGTTTGAGTGGCAAGTGTTTTTATTTGGCAATCGTCTCCTTGCCCGTTGCCTCGTTTCTCGCTTCTTTTCCTTTTCTCGGTACCTATGCGCTTTCGCTATGTCACTCTGCGACGACTGTACATATTACTGTTTGCGTTGTGTATCTATGTGTCATGTGCTGTGTGGATTGTATATGCCTATCGATGTTGTGTGCATAAGGAGTAGATTGCAATGTTTATCGAATTTCTTGCTCATGAATGTTCCAGGTACGGATGTCCCCCCATCTTCTACAACATCCCTCCAGCTTCGTAGATCGTGCAGCTTAGGAACTATGTCCATTGTCAGTCGTGTTCAACAGTGTCCAGCCTCCCAATAGAAAATCTGAATTGGATATTGTTGTGAGTAAATCAAAAACATTTTATGAGCAAGGGAGGCATTATGTATTAATTAACAGAACTGTCATTGGGTGACTGGGCTATTGAATGTGTCTGTCTGATATGTAGGACATAATGGAATGGAGGGGCGTAGTTGAACTAGTCTCATAACGCCCTTTACGTTTGGCTGTAATTTATATAAATTTTGGTGTTTGGGAATTGTTTGATGCAATGATTGCGTTGTATTACAGACTCGCCGTGCGTCCTAATACAAGAGGTGTGGATTGCAATCCTTGCTCGTGCTCACTAGGAAGAAGTCTTTCTTCATCACTGTAGTCCACTAACAAGAAGCGCTTTATTTTTTTATTTATACTGATATATTCTGTGCATTCTTTAAATGAAAGTTATCTATTGCTGGATGTAATTCATTTGTGTGTGTGTAGCAATTTTATTTATTAATTATTTATTGAAAGATATATTGTTTCCAAATGATGTTTTTCCAACTTTATATTTTGACTGTTTACTGTTATATTTTCAAGTAAATGCCTATCACTTTGTTTGATACGATGGATTCTATTCCTTGTTTTTTTTTACAGGGTATTGCTGTTACTTCAGGTTCTAATCACTTTTGATTTTGTTTAGTGGTGTATGTAGGTAGCAGTTCTTTTGGAGTAATTGTCTTTGTACTGTTCTGGAATGTCAACTTCTTTTGATGCTCTTTGTTGAGGAGCTTTCAGTCATTTTGTTTTCCACCATGAAAAGTATTGTGTGCAATATGTCACAACTTATTTTCAGTTAATTTCCAGTAAGAGTGTTGACCTCTGCCCATAAAGCGATACATCTGCATCAAATAAAAATATTTCCATTGTGTAGTTTTAGGTTTATAAAGTTTGAGTGGAAATGTGTAGTTTTTGCTGTTCATGTCATAAATATTCTTCCACTCCTCTCAAATATGTCCCCAATTTGATTTATCGCAGAGAGTTAAAGTAGATTTACTATTTCATTGCAAACAATTTCGGGCCATGGGAAAGCAGTTGCAAGATTGTTTGTATAAACTGATTTTTCATTAACATGGAATAAAACTTCTCAAAAGTGTCTTGTGTAGTCATCACCTGTATCACAATTTAAAAATTATTGCATGTGTGACAGACAGTCCACTGACACGCCATTCTGGAACACTGATGTCCAGGGCGCTCCCAGGCGACTGCCGCTGTTCTTATCTGCGGGTGCTCGGGCACGACAGTACGTGCCCTCACAGCTGTGGGCCTAAGAAAGTGCGATTTCAGCAAAGCTCTCCGGCAGTCGGCCAGTGAGGCCGGGTGCAGGGTCTCGTCGGCGCGCTACTGAGTCAGGGGATCGCTCTCCTCGCCCTGTCTCTCTCGTACCTACGCCGCATTCCCCATAAGTGCGAGAGAGACAGAGCGAGGAGAGCAATCCTCTGAATAAGTCGGCTGGCGCCGGGGGCGGACTGCGGACTGCAGGGTGGTAGCAGCAGGCGGGGCGTGGGTGGGGAAAGGAGGTGCACCGGCAGTACTTGGCGCACGCCAAGAACACCGAGGGCCAGGTGAGGGTCTCAACGGCGTGCGGGCGCCGGGGGCGGACTGCAGGGTGGCAGCAGCGGCGGGCGGGGCAAGCTGGTGCACCGGCAGTACTTAGCGCACGCCAAGAACACCGAGGCCCAGGTGAGGGTCTCAACGGCGTGCGGGCGCCGGGGGCGGACTGCAGGGTGGCAGCAGCGGCGGGCGGGGCAAGCTGGTGCACCGGCAGTACTTGGCGCACGCCAAGAACACCGACGGCCAGGTGAGTGTCTCAACTGCCATGCGGGCGCCAGGGGCGGACTGCAGGGTGGCAGCAGCGGCGGGCGGGGCAAGCTGGTGCACCGGCAGTACTTTGCGCTCGCCAAGAACACCGCGGGCCGGATACAGAGTACAGAGTCTCGCCAGCGCGCCTCGTCTAGAGGCGGGCGACCCTCCGACCTTGAGGTCTGAACCAGACACCCATTCAGCCCTGACGTACCTACAACCTACAGGTGGGCAGCCGACCGGCGGCCGCGATGAAATACATACGCCTTTGCTGTGGTCTTGGCACCATCCACTGCGCGGCGCACAGAGCCGCCCTCACCCGCTCCTGCTCGCCGCCACCAAGGTGGGCACCACCACCGTGGACCCGAGGCCCCAGGCCCTAATCGTGCATCCGTCCAGAGGATCATGACCTCAGGTTGCAAATTCATTAATCACTTGTATTCTGTAATGTTTAAATAACAGTGACGGCACCAGACGGTTTCACGGACAGACAAACATGGATAGCGCTGTACTTTCTCATACACGGTGCGCTCGATCTCTCGATCTCGCCCGCCGGCCGGTCTATAGTCGGTACCGCCCAACAGCGGAAAACCGCTGTCGCGCTCCCGAGCTGTCGCGCTTACGGACTGTTGCGCTCCCGAGTTGTCGCGCTTACGGACTGTCGCGCTCCCGGGCTGTCGCGCTTACGGACTGTCGCGCTCCCGGGCTGTCGCGCTTGTGGACTGTCGCGCTCCCGGGCTGTCGCGCTTGTGGACTGTCGCGCTCCCGAGCTGTCGCGCTTGTGGACTGTCGCGCTCCCGACCCGTCGCGTCAGCGCCTGTCGCGCTCCCGAGCTGTCGCGCTTGTGATCCGTCGCGCTTGTGACCTACGTCGAACACTTCTACCATTGCTTCCTGGACGTGTTCCTCGTCATCGGCCGTCATGAAGGCTCTTCCGGCCTGCTCTACTTCAAGTGCGAAATCACGCACGCTGGTTTCACTTCCTTGTTTCAGGTGTTCGAAACGCCGCTTAAGCTTTCCTCTAGTTAGCTTAATGGTGAACATCCTTTTCAGGGTAGTGTCGAGATTTTCGAATGTAATCTCTTTCTTTTGTTTTGTCAGGATTTCAAGCGCCTGGGTGGCCTTCCCTGTGAGGCCACGTAGAAGATGGGTCCGTTTCTGCTGCGGGGACCAGCCATTATCCTCCGCTATGATCCCAAACTGCATTTGGTACAGCGAGTAACAGGTGCTGCCATCGAACGGTGGGACTTTCACCTGCTGCTGTACAAAGCTAACATGGGGCCGTTCGTCTTGCTGAGGCGCAAGATTCTCCCTGTGCCCGGGCATTTGATAGCGGGCACGCCCCTGAAGGTAAGCGTGACGCTCTTCATCTCGCCAGCTTAGTTTTCTGTCTCTGTGTCTGTATTCTCTGCAGTAATCAGACGTATGGTTGTCCTGATTTTAATGCCGGCAGCGCATCACATTTTCTGATGCTCTTCGTTTTCCTCTTCTTCCGCCCCGTGATGTCGCTCTCTGTCTCCGTCCTCCTCTGTGTGTGGAGAGCGGGAGCGTGAGCGAGAGCGGGAGCGAGAGCGGGAACGGTCCGATGCATAGGAATCTCTATCTGTTCCAGTGTCGGAGCGTTCATCATCAGCGGACTGTGCATCGAGTCCGGGGCGACGTGCAGTCTCATTACGTGGCTGCAGTCTCACTGACCACCCCGGGGCGCGGCCTCGGCCACGGCCTCGACGGGCTCCTCTACGTGACGGGGGACGGCCGGGCCCGCGGCGGGCCTGCTGCTCTGACATCTCGTCGTTGAACTGCTGGCCGAAGTCCTGGCCTTCTGCGTCGCGACCACGATCGCTTGACATCTTGACAGCGGTCTCGGCGGCGCTGGTGACGGCGACGACGGCGGTGACGACGGCGGTGTCTAGCGGCGTATAGCTCTCGCTAGTCTATTCAAGGCTGCTGCGACGGCGGCAGCGGCGTTTCCCGTTTAAGCTGCTGAGAACGGGCCCTTCCTTGCGCAGCTCCTCCAAAGTCTTCCAAGACTCGAAGGGCGCTTTGGGGCTGAGGACGACGTGCGTTGTGTGGTTCAGCCGCTCGTCTTCCTCCGGGGCAGGGTCGAGGAGGACGACACGGGCAGGAGTGCGCTCCTCAGTGAGGCTGTAGTCGGCGCCTAGCTGGAAGGTCGTCTTGTAGTAGATGCGGACCTCTCGCTGCAGTATGTCGACGTAGCACAGCAAAGAGTCCGGGAAAGACGGATCGTCTTCTATATTGGCAGGGCACAGCTTTATGGAAAGCAGGAGAGGGAGGACAAGATAGGTGACGTCGTTGACGTACTTTTCGTCGTAGTAGTAGTAATCGTACTCTCCCGACGGGACCGCGCCGAACACGTGTTCGGCCTCCACGGTGGGTGTCTGCATTGAGCGGTGCGGGGCGCGCTCGGTGCAGGACACGACTCTACTGGTCAGGGACACGGTCGAGTACGTGTTGGTGGACACGGCGCAGGTGGTCAGAGACACGTCTGTGCGGGTCAGGCCTTGAGGGACACTACGAGGTTGGTCAAAGACACGGCCTTCGTTGGTCAAGAGGGACACGGCGTAGTCGGTCAAGGACACGATTTTCGCGGGTCAGGATAGAACAGGAGAAACAGGACACAGCTAGGTAGGTCTAGGACACTACTGTCGCAGGTCAAACACAGCTAGGAGGGTCAGCGACACGACTTAGCAGGTCAGATAAGAAACCCTTAAAAGAAACACGGCGTGGCAGGTCTAGGACGCAACCAACGCGGGTCAGGAACACGGCTAAGAGGGTCAGGGACACGACTTAGCGGATCAGAAAGAAGAGAAATCACAGGAGAAAGGACACAGCGAGGTTGGTCAGGGACACGACCGTCGCGGGTCAGCAACAATACAGTAACCTAGCAACTAACACACACACACAAACAACACAGCCTTTGCAGGTTTAAAACACAGCAAGGGAAGGTCTATCCTTTCGCTCACACGACCTTCAAAGGTACTAGGACACGATGAGGGAAGGTACTCCTTTCACTAACACGATCTCGCAGGTCTAAAGACACAGTATAGAGAGAAAGGTTTTCTCGCACTCAACCGACTGTGGCGGGTCTGGGACGGGTCTATTTCATTTGACCTACCCAAAAGTTGACCTACCTCAATATTTTAACAAAAATATGAATATTTTTAAATGATTCAAAAAACTCAAAATATGTTCCCATTTTTTGACCTACCCAAAAGTTGACCGACCCAATAAAATATCGAAAATATTAATATTTTTTAAAAAATATATGGGTAGGTCAACTTTTAGGTAGGAACACGATTTTCATAAAAAAATACCTCTGAAAAAAAATATTAATATTTTGGAGAAAATATTAAAATATCAATATTTTGGAGAAAATATTAATATTTTGGAAAAAATATCAAAATATCAATATTTTGGAAAAAATATTAAAATATCAATATTTTGGAGAAAATATTAATATTTTGGAGAAGATATCGA
>JAHWGI010001387.1:0-19070 GCA_029379305.1 Frankliniella fusca
GAGCATTCTTCTTCAATGACTAGCAGCGAACCATCACAACCCCCTTCAAAATTAGCAAGTAAGTTGTCAGCTATTAGGATCTACTTTTTATCTACTTTTTATATTTTTGTGCGTCTTAATGTGTTTTTGTTCTCATCTATTCCAGAACAGAAAGTTGGAAAGCCAAATGGGGAGACAGTTCAATCTCGTGGAGGCAATGTCCTTGTGAAGGGAAAGACTCTCCCACCTGGGCAACAAACACCGCCTCCAGGTCCCCCAACATTTAGAGTGTCTAGTGGCAAGTTCCAGTACACTTATGTTGTGTTAATTTATTCTAATCCATTCTTAAGTTTTGTTTCTGTTTCAGGAAAAAAAGTGCAGGAATGGCTGGTTACCCTTTTACAAGGTTTCATTTTGACGTTCCCATTTCAAGTGAAATTTAATCTGTAAAGCATTGAACTGCTGTGGGGTTTTGCTTGATGGAATATTTTTCGGTATTGTGGTGGTGGTTAAGGAAATATTGAAAGTTGTGTGTTGTCCGTTTCCCTTTCCCTTTATACTAAAATCTTTCCTTTATTCCCATCTGTTTCCCTCATTTCCCAGTAGTTATGGCATCTCTAGTACCAAGGTAACATTCAAGTCATTTTGGTCACACCATTTTTTTAGATAAGAAGGGCAATATATGTAGTGAATCTCTCATGCATGTTGAGATTTGAATATTTTTGTAGTGTGGTATTCTTATTTCATGTCTTCCTTTTTCATAAAACAAATCATCATACATTGTAGGGCAACCCATGGGTATCCCGTTGTTTATCACCAATTTAGTTTGGTAAGTTTAAAATTACTAACAGTTTATCTAGTAAAGTTAATGTTGATATTCCTAGGTTTGTTTTGATTGACTTACTAACTTTATGTAAAATGAGATCAAGCAGTTTTAAATGACATATTTAGATTCTATTTAAATCAATATCTGTGGTTCCAGGAGATTCTGAAAGAGTTGAGAGTCATAAAAGGAAGCTTTTTACTCAAAATGTTGTGCAAGAGAAGGATGAGGAAGTTGCATTGCTCACCAAACGACGAAAGACTGTTGCTGATGGAGAGGGTAAATTTATTTTGTCGAGATGTACCAGATTGCGAAACCTATGGCCTATGGCTGCATAAAGAATCAAATGTTTATCACTAATGTAACAGTTTCACTAACATGCTCCATATTTTTTGTAGCTTCTTCAAGTGCTCAAGTTACTGTCAAAGGCTCCAAGAAAAGTACATCTCCTGCAAAACAGAACACTTTGAAAAGCAAAAAAGGTATAAGAGCTACAATGTTGTCTTATTTATTCTTTTAACAAGACACACCTATCATTCTATTGTGTATTTAGGTGCAGTTGGTACAATTAATGCAAATTGGAGGGAACAAACGATTTCTTCTATTGAACCTCAGCAACAAGAAAACTGTAAGTAGAACCAATAAGCAGTAGTAATTAATTTCTTTCATCATGATACTATTTTATTGCTTGATATTGTTCAATCCACTTATTTAATTCTTCTCACTTTTCAGTCGACAATCTTTTAGAAAATAGTGGTGTAAGAACACCTAGCATGTTCAATGACAGTAGTTTGGATTCTTTTGATGGAAGTATGCCTTCAAAAGCAGCCCCAACAAATATTGCAATTGTATGTCATGAACAGATTTCTTTTCCCAAACCAGGTAATATTTTGTGATGGTTTACAAATCTCATTGAATAAATCTCAGTGAGTAACATTCACTTGTACAGGAAATAATAGTTTAAAATTTTATTTTTCAGTGAGTCCAGCAATAAGAATAACAAATGCAACAGAAGAACAGAACAGTTATCAGAAAGCTACTTCTGTTTCAAAAGCTGTCACTTCCGAAAGAGATGCACAGAGAACATACAAGCCAGTATCTCGTAGTCTTAATTTTAATTCAAAGTCTCCTGTTGACAGGCAAAAGAAAGGTGAGACTGACTGACATTTTTCTGCTTGAGTGAATGCACTTTGTGTCAGCATGAGTTTTGTCTAAATACTATTTACTCTTTCTCTGTAGCTTCAAATGGAAATGACATAGTCAGAGTTTCAAGAAAGCTGATTTCTCCTGGGAAACATGGGAAATCTAAAACAAAGAAAGGTAAAATATAATAATTTAATTTCTGTTTGTTAATTTATTATGAGTTACATTGAAATAAATGCAATGTTTTTTTTTTTTTTTTTTTTTTTTTTTTTTTAATTTTATTTGCTGGATCAGCAGTACCAGAGAGTGGAGGTCTGGGATCCGACTGGAGAAAACTAGTCTCAAACTCTGAGAGACGGAGGCCAGAAGATGGTAGGGTCAAACTCAACATGTATTTTATATTTTTGCTTTCACCGCAGTTAATTTTTTTTGATTATTCCTTAATTTATCAATAATTTAAATTATTTGTTTGTTTTCAAAATACTGTAGTATCTATTATCATGGAGTACAACAATGATGATATGAGGCCCCCTGAATTTTTTATTGAATGCTCTGAAGACTCCAACGACGGCATAGAGCCCCTAGACCTCACTCCTTCTAAAACAGTTGCTAATTCTCAGCAGGCGTTTTCTCCAGAAAGAGGTAAGACTCTTAAAAAAAAATTCTATTTTTATGCTAGTTTGAAGTTGGCATTTTGTCAAACTCCTAAATCTTTTTATGCTTTCTGTTTCAGAACTTAGTGCAATTTTGGATGATGGACGGGATAATGAATCTAGCATACTGGACAACATGGTTGCTGGCGGCTCCAATGGCACTGTACAGCAAGAAGTGGCTTCTTCAGTAAACATCATGGAAACAACAACAGTGCGCAGGCGCAAGATGCTCCCCAAGGAGTCTAAGAGGAAGCGCAGTTCGAATCCCTCTAAATGGAAATGCAACATCGCTTCCAAGGCTTTCAATGATGGGATGGAACACATGTCAACAACCGGAAAACTTAAAGAAGCCCGTGTTATGAAAGATCCTTGTTCGGATAAATGTAACAGATGTGAAAGGAATTTGTCGCAAGCTGAAAGGGAAAAAATTTTCCACAAGTTCTGGAACCTTCCAAATATCAACCGGAAGCGTGATTTTATTACAAGACACATCAAGTTACGAAAGCCTGACTCAATCTCTACATCTCCTGAGTGCACTAAAAGTTTTAGTCGGCGTTATTTCTTTGTAATTGACGGAAAAGAAGTTATTGTTTGTAAGACTATGTTTCTTAATACATTAGGTGTTGTTGATTGTTGGGTCGAAACATCTTTAAAGAAATGCAGACAAGGTTCTGGTCTATCTCCTGACAAGAGGGGACAGCACCATAATCGACCACAAAAATCAGGAGAAGCAACTATTCAGTCAGTTAAAACTCACATAGAACTTTTCCCCAGAGTGCCCTCGCACTACACAAGAGAGCGTTCGAAGAGGGAATATCTCGAAACCCAATTAAAGAGTGTGGAACGAATGTACAGGCTGTACAAGGAATGGGCCCAGGATCAGAACATCCAGAAACCTGCCTCTGCTTCCCTATACCGTAAGATCTTTAACACTGAGTACAATCTTGGCTTCTTTCTCCCAAAGAAAGACCAATGTGAGACTTGCAACAAGTGGAAGAATGCTTCTGGTCAAGAGGAAAGAAGAGAGATTGTTCAGGCATATGGAACCCATATCAAGAATAAAAATGCAGTGAAAAAATTAAAAAAAGCTGATGTTGAATCTGCCTCTGAAACAAGATGCATAGCTTGTTTTGATCTCCAGAAAGTTCTTATTTGTCCAAGAGCTGAGACATCTATATTTTTCTACAAAAATAAATTATCTTTGTTTAATTTCACTGTATTTGATACTCGTCTGAGTGAAGGTCACTGCTACGTCTGGACCGAAACTGATGGCCACAAGGGGCCGAATGAAATCGGCACTGGCCTTTTGAATTTTATTGAGAAGAAAGTTAATGAAGGGATCAAAGAATTTTCCTTCTACTCTGATGGACCAACTGGGCAGAACAGAAATAGAATGATATTTTCTATGTACTTGGTTGCAAGTGCCAAGTTTGGTGTGAACACCTGTCACAGGTTTTTGGAATCTGGGCACTCATACTCCGAAGCAGACAGCATGCATGCTAGGATCGAGGATGAAGCGAAGAGATTGCAAGAAGTATTCACGCCTGATGATTGGATTAATTTAATCAAAAATGCCAAGCAAGACGGTAAACCTTATGTGGTAATGTCCCTTGTAAATGGAGAAATTCTTGACCTGCACTATCTTGTGGATAGACAGAATTGGACAGGCAATTCAAAAACAAAGATTTATTGGAATCAGGTGAGGGAAGTTTCAGTGAAGAGTGACCGTCATAACATCCTATCCTATAGATATAATTTTCACGATGAACCTGCAAACCTTGAGGTAAAAATGAAAACAGGTCCTATGCCTGATATGGCACACTTTCAATTTCCATCTGCCTATGCTGGCAGATTCCCATTATCAAAAAATAAGGCAGATGATATCAGAGAACTATTGAAAAAGAATGCCATTCCAAGCAAGTATCATGAAGTTTTTGAACAATACCTGAGCATTCAAGAGGTGACAAGAGAAGAAGATGGTGGTGATGACTGATTTTCTAGTGAATAGTTACTGGACTCTTAATTATTATTGTTATTTCTTTTATCTTTCTAACTCTCCTTTTGAATTTAAAATTTCAGTACAAATATTTTGCTTGTACACATCTACAAATGTTTTTTTGTAGTTCTCGCCCAATGACTGTTCTTTTATAATGGTGTGTTCAACTTCTGCTGACGCTGTAAAATATTTCTAAGAGTTACTTTTATTTACATCAAAGCAAATGCTTGTATGTTTTCTTATTCAGACAGGAGTGAACTATGCAGCATGCTTTGTTACTGAAAAGGGTATTTTGTTAATGCTCTAAAATTAGTACACCCATGTTCCTATCCTCCCTTTTTTTAATTTTTTTAAAAAAAGCTTTGAGACTTAAAAAGTAATAAAAATATTTATGCTTTTGTGCAAATTTTTGAAAATATCTTTCAAGTTTATTTGTTTAAGATTTATTCCAGGTTTCTGTAATTTTAAAGAAATACTTTGGGAAAGAGGGAAAAGACAAAATGAGCTGTTACGATCTGTTTATTATCTCAGATTAAATCACATGAAAACAAGGAAACCATTTATGACTAGGAAGTCCGAATACAATTGTATTGTAAAAGGATAGATGCAACGTCTGCCAACACATGGGGACTGGTTTGGTGCTCTGTTATGGGTTGTCTAAGCTTCCTGCATACCCTGGAAAGACAAAACATGCATTGAGATCTATTACAAGTTTGGTAGGAGGAAAATTTAGTATGTTTTGAATACACAAAGGTAACTCAGTACTCACTTATTTGGCAACAAACAGTGCAGGGGCTGAACTAAATCAAACAGCTAAAGCAGTGCAGCTCATTGAAAGCTTTGACATGTCTTCATCCGTTTACCTGGAACAAAAAGAAACCACTCATTACATTAGTTATTTACTCAGAGTGAAGATGATTATCAATTCGAAAATGATGTAAAGCAGGCGTCATAGACAAGCTTGTGATAATGTAAACACTATGCAACAACTGTTAGTGAGAGCTACTATACTTGCAAAAAATTAAGTGTTTAATGCAAATTAGAATATTAATAATATGTGTAAACATGGAACAATGGGAAACATAAATAACATGACACTGGTTCTGAAAATTTTGTTTATACCGGGTGTCCCAGAGAACACACGGCAGTGTTGCGGGATTGCATACTCGCCAGAGCTGCAGGGGCTATGGCGCCTTACGGCCGGAGTGGGTAGGCAGACCCGCAACACTGCCGTGTGTTCTCTAGGACACCCGGTACATCAACGCAACATAGTTAAAAGCACATGCAGTAAAAAATCCCAAGTAAATAAGAGTTGCAGTTTGAAAGAAAAAGGTAAATTTAGAACTCACCAGAAGGTTTCAACAACGCAAACATTCGTTCTTCAAACCAGTTTCGGAGGTTTCGACACCAATCTTCGTAGTTAAAAACATTTTCTTCCGTACCATCGAGTTAATACGAGCTCTTTCACGTCCACTTCCCCTGTCCTCTCCACTGGCGCTGGCAGGGCAACGGCCCGGAGCCAGTTTGAGAACTACGTGAATATGACTGTGTAAAAAGAATTGCGTGAGTCTTGCCTCGGGTCGCAGAAGTACGTGAGTCTTGCCTACGGGTCCAGAAGTACGTGAGTCTTGCCTCAGGTCGCAGAAGTACGTGAGTCTTGCCTAGGGGTCCAGAAGTACGTGAGTCTTGCCTCGGGTCGCAGAAGTACGTGAGTCTTGCCTCGGGTCCCAGAAGTACGTGAGTCTTCCTTGTAGGTATCGAATTACGAAAGAATGGACGTAAAATCTGGGTGCAAGATTTACCACACTGGTAAAACGAAGGTCGAGTGCTGCACGTCAATGGGTGTTTATATTACACTGTAAAAGTCTTACGAACAAAATTCTTCGCAGCGTTGCGAAGAATTATCTGCTTCGTAGGGATTCGCAATACGAAGCATTTTCTTCGCAAGCCCCGCCTTGCGAAGAGATTTCTTCGCACACCACGAAGAAAATGCTTCGCAGTACAAAGCAGCCAAATGCTTCGCAGCTTACGAACGTTTTTCCTCGTAATGCGAAGCATTTCTTCGCAAGGTTTGATCAATGTCAAATATGCAAACATTGCACACTTCAAGGTGTCGGGCTTTACTAAACGTCATTTTGTTTTCAACGTTTCGACACTTCCGGAACGTTCTAAACAGCACACCATTTAGTGTGCACTAGATATCCAAGAGTGCGAATGTCGCACACCAGCAACTGAGCGAATGTATGTCGCACACCTGCAGGTGAGCGAACGTCCATTCATACACACTCCCGGCTTATTTCCTTTTTTGTACGTAGCTATGTAAATCCATGCACATGCGTATCTGACGTAAAGAATTCTTACATAGTCACGCATAAAAAGGCTCACTTTTTTAGTAATTCTAAACAATTTTTGCATAGTTATGTAAGAAATTTAACGTTAGCTACGCATGTGCATAGATTTACGTAGCTACGTAGAAAAAAAGTACATAAGCCGGGAGTGTGTACACCTGTTGGTCTGTGAATGAGTTCTCGTACACTTGCAGGTGAGAGCAGGCCTTTCGCGACCAAGTGTGTGTATCAGTACGTGGCAGGCATATGGGGACCTCAGTGGCGCTCCAGCAGAGAGCAGGCCTTTCGGGACCAAGTGTGTGTATCAGTACGTGGCAGGCATATGGGGACCTCATAGGCACTCCAGCAGAGAGCAGGCCTTTCGGGACCAAGTGTGCGCCCTGGAATCCCTGGTGTTCTTTTTTAATCACGCTGTGAAACACCATTTAGTGTGCACTGGATATCCAAGAGTGCGAATGTCGCACACCAGCAACTGAGCGAATGTATGTCGCACACCTGCAGGTGAGCGAACGTCCATTCATACACACTCCCGGCTTATTTCCTTTTTTGTACGTAGCTATGTAAATCCATGCACATGCGTATCTGACGTAAAGAATTCTTACATAGTCACGCATAAAAAGGCTCACTTTTTTAGTAATTCTAAACAATTTTTGCATAGTTATGTAAGAAATTTAACGTTAGCTACGCATGTGCATAGATTTACGTAGCTACGTAGAAAAAAGTACATAAGCCGGGAGTGTGTACACCTGTTGGTCTGTGAATGAGTTCTCGTACACTTGCAGGTGAGAGCAGGCCTTTCGCGACCAAGTGTGTGTATCAGTACGTGGCAGGCATATGGGGACCTCAGTGGCGCTCCAGCAGAGAGCAGGCCTTTCGGGACCAAGTGTGTGTATCAGTACGTGGCAGGCATATGGGGACCTCATAGGCACTCCAGCAGAGAGCAGGCCTTTCGGGACCAAGTGTGCGCCCTGGAATTCTTGGTGTTCTTTTTTAATCACGCTGTGAAATGGGTGAATATTTTCCACACATCTTAAAAAGAGCGCATAAATTAAGTTCTCTTCAAGGAGGGAACTTTCGTATATTTCTACTGTGTATAAGTGCGTGCTCGGTGGTCTGAAATGAAACGGTGCTGTTTTTTAATTTATTTAAGCTGCACATTTGCAGAGACTTGCATAGCTACGTACAAAATAGTACATAAGCCGGGAGTGTTTACCCTTGTTGGTCTGTGAATGACTACTCGTACACTTGCAGGTGAGAGAATGGCCCTAGATGAGACCCATGGAAAGGCCAGGATTTCAAAGTGTGTGAATTGATATTCGCTCAACTGCTAGTGAGCGAAAGGTCACCTACACACCTGCAAGTGTACGATTAGTCATTCACGCACCTACTAGTGTTCGAATGGTTGTGCGCTCACCTTTCAGTGTGCGACATACATTCAATTACCTGCAGTAGGGCAACATTCGTTCACTTGGATTTCCATTGTGCAGATTCTCGACGTCTGTTATGGCTTTGCAATAGCTGGTGCACGTGTCCAAGTGTGCAAACATTCGACACTTGCGAGACGTCAAAGTTTAGACGTAATTGTAATGTCGAGCAAAACTCGACACTGTGTAGTACTAAATAGCACACTTTAGGCGTGACAAATAGCACACTTGTTTTACCCGTGCAGAAAAATAAAATAGAAACCAGGCGTTTTACCAGCTGACGCATGTGACCAGACAATTTCAATGAGCGTAAACATACGTAAGGAAACCCGCGTCTTTCCCTCGTCACAAATGTAGACGGGTTTTAGTCCGTTCTGACACGAATAGTAACTTAACTATCCACTGCAAATTCACGAGTCCTAATTCTCGCTCCCATACGAGTGAGAATTTGAGGGCAATTTTATTACACCCTAACTGGGAATGTACTTTTTCGTACATGTGAAATGTACGCATTTAAACGTGCGGATTTATGTACAAAATCGTGCAGAATTATGTAAAATATTGTGCATAGATCTGCAGAATTTATTACATGTCGAAAAAATTCACAATAATAAAAAGATTCATGTACAATATTCTGCATAATTCTGCATGATTGTTTACGTAAATCCGCACGTTTATATGCGTACATTTCACATGTACGAAAAAGTACATTTCCAGTTAGCGTGAACTCTCTGCAGAGTAAGAATCTTTTTTCCTTGCTCTATTTGAGAAAGAAATTGGTAACTTCGCCCTGATAAAGTGAGGATTCTTGCTAAAGTAAAGTGAGACAAAACAATCCTCACCCAAATAGAGTGACTCTAAAAAATATGTTGCTCGAAGAGGGTAAGGTTAAAAATTCTCACTCCTTTTAAGCATGGAAAAAGTGTCCCCACCCATTTTGCGTAAGAAATAGGGGTTTCCGCTGGAAAGAAACTGGAACCTGTACAAGAAAAGCACGACCGACAGATCTGTTTCCTCCTGGGCTCTGATTGGTCAACGGTGACGTCACTATAGCGATCAGCGAATGAGCGCGAAGGAGGAAACAGAGGCGACGGTCGTGCTTTTCTTCTTTAGGTTCCGGTTTCGTTCCAGCGGAATACCCTAATGGATTCTAGGGTTTACGTTGACCGTGTCATTTGGTGATTCGAGATGTTAACGAAACACCATATTCCAGAGGAAAGAGGAAAATAGTAGCAAGCAGAATCTTAAAAACAATAACCCATGTTACGCTTCACTTTTGTCTGTACGTGAGGTAAAAGACATTGCATATAATGAACTTTACGTTAACCTTCCAGTCTTGGGATGATGGAAGTAAAACCAGCTTAGAAATTTTGACTGCGGGACATTTTTTGACAAGCGAAAAGATACGTTAAATTAAAAAAAAACCTCTTCTGCTCGTCACAAATGCCAGCAGGTTTCCGTCCGTTCAAACGGCAAAAAACAAAACCTTCCTTTCCTTCTTATTTCGTAATTCAGTGTTCTAACGAAAATCATTACTACAAAAGGAGATGGAAAGTAAAAGCTAGCACAATTTTAGAAACAAATACGCACGTTACTCTTTGCTCTGTCTTTACCGAAATCCCAACTGTGAGCATTGCAGGCAGTATATAAAGTGTGTATGATATGCTCACTGTATTTAACGTGTGCAAACACTAAATCCTAGTGCATTTTGTCGTCCAGAAACATGCAAGATTTTAAGCAACCATAAGAAGATGCACATTTTCATGCATACCTATGCGAAATTTGTGCATAGGTATGCACAATTTGTCCATTATTATGCAAAAAACATGTGTATGTTAATGGTTGTTTAAAATCCTGAATGTTTATGCACAACAAATTGCAGAAGGGTTTAGTGTGCATCCTATGCTCACTGTAGGTTGTGAATTGCCATGCTCCCTGTTCAAAATGTGCGCAAGGATCACTGTTGGTCACGCAGGAAGCCTCTTATTGCACACGTTAACTTAAAAAAAATGTATGCAATGATTACTGTTGCCGTTTTAGTAGACAGGTCCATGCACACATTACAAACAGTGAGCATGCCCATGCAGGCGTTTTATACAGTGTGCATATTTTGCACACTTTATATACAGAGTGCATGCCATGCGCGCTTTACATACAGTGTGCACTGCTCACTTTTACGTTTTCAGAGTTGCGTGGGAACGGGCTAGGGACCAATAGCAGATGATCTTTGAAATTAAGCTTAACATCTTAATGGAATGAACGTAAAACCTGGTTACAAAAGGTACCAGTTAATTTCAACAAGCTAACCGATACGTAAAAAAAAACATGTGTTTTACGTTCGTCACAATAAAGGCGGGATTTCGTCCGTTATAACGCAAACGAACAAGTTTTAATTTTCTTGTCTTTTCGTGATTTGAGAATGTACCAAAACACCTGGCTACAAAAGATAAAGAGAAGTAGTAACAAGCAAAATAATACAACAGATTTCGCACGTTACGCTCTGCTCTGTCTTGGAGGCGGGCTAGAAGCCCATAGCAGAAATTCCTTTGTTTGTAAGCCTATAATCTTGAAAGAATAGACGTAAAACCCTGGGCTCAAGATGTTCAAGAAAGTTTCCACAAGCGAAGCGATACGTTTAAAACACGTGTTTTACGCCGTTGACAAATGCAAGCTGGATTTCGTCCGTCTCAACTAAGAGCGCAAATGTCGCACACCAGCAAATGAGCGAATGTATGTCGCACACCTGCAGGTGAGCGAACGTCCATTCATACACACTCCCGGCTTATGTCCTTTTTTGTACGTAGCTATGTAAATCCATGCACATGCGTATCTGACGTAAAGAATTCTTACATAGTCACGCATAAAAAGGCTCACTTTTTTAGTAATTCTAAACAATTTTTGCATAGTTATGTAAGAAATTTAACGTAAGCTACGCATGTGCATAGATTTACGTAGCTACGTAGAAAAAAGTACATAAGCCGGGAGTGTGTACACCTGTTGGTCTGTGAATGAGTTCTCGTACACTTGCAGGTGAGAGCAGGCCTTTCGCGACCAAGTGTGTGTATCAGTACGTGGCAGGCATATGGGGACCTTAGTGGCGCTCCAGCAGAGAGCAGGCCTTTCGGGACCAAGTGTGTGTATCAGTACGTGGCAGGCATATGGGGACCTCATAGGCACTCCAGCAGAAAGCAGGCCTTTCGGGACCAAGTGTGCGCCCTGGAATCCCTGGTGTTCTTTTTTAATCACGCTGTGAAATGGGTGAATATTTTCCACACATCTTAAAAAGAGCGCATAAATTTAGTTCTCTTCAAGGAGGGAACTTTCGTATATTTCTACTGTGTATAAGTGCGTGCTCGGTGGTCTGAAATGAAACGGTGCTGTTTTTTTAATTTATTTAAGCTACACATTTGCAGAGACTTGCATAGCTACGTACAAAATAGTACATAAGCCGGGAGTGTTTACCCTTGTTGGTCTGTGAATGACTACTCGTACACTTGCAGGTGAGAGAATGGCCCTAGATGAGACCCATGGAAAGGCCAGGATTTTAAAGTGTGTGAATTGATATTCGCTCAACTGCTAGTGAGCGAAAGGTCACCTACACACCTGCAAGTGTACGATTAGTCATTCACGCACCTACAAGTGTGCGAATGGTTGTGCGCTCACCTTTCAGTGTGCGACATACATTCAATTACCTGCAGTAGGGCAACATTCGTTCACTTGGATTTCCAGTGTGCAGATTCTCGACGTCTGTTATGGCTTTGCAATAGCTGGTGCTCGTGTCCAAGTGTGCAAACATTCGACACTTGCGAGACGTCAAAGTTTAGACGTAATTGTAATGTCGAGCAAAACTCGACACTGTGTAGTACTAAATAGCACACTTGTTTTACCCGTGCAGAAAAATAAAATAGAAACCAGTCGTTTTACCAGCTGACTTATGTGACCAGACAATTTCAATGAGCGTAAACATACGTAAGGAAACCCACGTCTTTCCCTCGTCACAAATGTAGACGGGTTTTAGTCCGTTCTAACACGAATAGTTACTTAACTATCCACTGCAAATTCACGAGTCCTAATTCTCGCTCCTATACGAGTGAGAATCTGAGGGCAATTTTATTATAACTCTCTGCAGAGTAAGAATTTTTTTCCTTGCTCTATTTGAGAAAGAAATTGGTATCTTTGCCCTGATAAAGTGAGGATTCTTGCTAAAGTAAAGTAAGACAAAACAATCCTCACCCAAATAGAGTGACTCTAAAAAGTATGTTGCTCGAAGAGGGTAAGTTTAAAAATTCTCACTCCTTTTAAGCATGGAAAAAGTGTCCTCACCCATTTTGCGTAAGAAATAGGGTTTTCCGCTGGAAAGAAACTGGAACCTGTGTAAGAAAAGCACGACCGACAGATCTGTTTCCTCCTGGGCCCTGATTCGTCAACGGTGACGTCACTGTAGCGATCAGCGAATGAGCGCGAAGGAGGAAACAGAGGCGACGGTCGTGCTTTTCTTCTTTAGGTTCCGGTTTCGTTCCAGCGGAATACCCTAATGGATTCTAGGGTTTACGTTGACCGTGTCATTTGGTGATTCGAGATGTTAACGAAACACCATATTCCAGAGGAAAGAGGAAAATAGTAGCCCCCCTGTTGGAGCGCCTGTGTGGGTGGCGCCAGCCCACGATGATAGTCTGCGTGACGATGAACTCGAAAATGTGTTCGAAGACTTGTCTAGAAGATACGTTAGAACTAGTATGTATTTTTTAATTTCTTCGTGTCGTTAAGGATAAAATTTGGGAAATTGTTATCATTTTAAAATTTTATTTTGTAGATATTGATATGCAAGATTTTGACGGAGAATTCGTCATGGGTACCTCGTCACCTTTAAAAATGAATGGCACTATGAAAAGCGTGAATGTGACGACGATGGTGTGTCCGCGCTGGGCTCCTTTGTCAGGCCGTAAGTATATTGTGTATGAGTTGTGTTTCTTCAAAAGAAGAAGCGCGAAAAAAATAACTGTATTGTTTTGTTTTACAGCCTCTTCTGATACCCACCCGCAGGCCAATGCTCCAGTTGGAGAGACTCCTGTTGTAGTTCCAGTAACTCATGAAAGCAATGTTTCAGGGCCAAAACAAATGGCTCCTATTCCAAAGCGTAAGTAAATTGTGAAACATTGTCTTTTCTTATAATTGTAGGCAGAGAGATTATTGTTGCGTGATTGTATTGCACAGGCTCTTCGGCACGAAAACACCCATTAAAGCCGTTCGAGTTTGATTTCGATGTTCCGAAAGCAAGAGGACCGCCATGTAAAATTCCATCTTCAGAAGCGCGAGTCCGTAAGTACCTTAAGCGCGGATCATTTAATTTTGTATTGTTATCTGTTGCAACTTTTTTTACATTTCATTCTTACTGTTCATATATTTAACAGGGCCAACTGTCAACGTCCCACGTGTGCCCCGTGAGAATCCGAAGGACATAGAGGCAGCTCTTGTGGTCGAAGAATTTATAGGTAGTCTCATGGCCGAGGGTTGCACCATCACAGGAAGAGCTACGGAAGTAACAGCCGTAAGTTTCCACTTGGTGCATATACTTTAGAAAATTTGATTCTGTGACAGGGTACTTACATTATCAATTTTTCAGACTGTCGCTAAGGTATCCTCACTGAAGGAATGTTATGTTAGACTGGAGCGAGTTGACACTCCAACTCAGATGAGTTCTAAGAATACAGATGACAAAGGCACTGAAGAGGTACGATTTATTTACGCTGGTTTATTGCCTATACAATACAGGATGATGTATTATGTCTGTTATTTATTTTTACATCTTATATTTAGGTTACATTAGAGAAGAGCCCTGTAAAAGCAAAGAGAGTTGAGCAGAAAAAAGTAAGCGGGAGGAGTCAGCAGAAGTCAGCAGCAAAGCCGACGAAGGGCACAAACAAGAAAGGTCATGCTCTGAAAGTATCAAAGGCAGTTGCATATGGAGTAAGTTGTTTATATGTAAAAATACTTTTAAGTTTTAATAATTTGTTCAGAATCATTACGAATCGTGTTTTTTATGTGTTTCTGGTTACAGTTTGGAGTCGCGAACAGAACTAATGTCATCCAAAATGTTTCTATCCTTTGTCCTGTGTGTGGGTCTCGGAACGCAACCTGGAAGCACATAAACAAATCTCATGTAGACTTAGATTCCGAGAAAATTAAAGCGTATGCACAGGGCATGTACAGCAGTAATTGTAGAGGGCCTTACTTCAAGAAGGATGTAATCGATTATCTATACAACGCTGCTCAAACTTCTAAGGATGATTTTGAAAAAAAACTGAAAAACTTTTGCTGTAACAGTGGGGTTGGTTTGACTGAAAATCCCAGGGAGGCTGTCCCTATTTATGATGTTGGTGTTGTGTTTGCCAAGGGTTATGTAAGTATTGTGAAAAAACTACATGGACTTACGTTTTTAAATTTTGAACAGCATTCGAATAAGTATTGTTGTTTATTTCAGGAAATCCCAAAGGATCATCAGTTAAATCTATTTTTGCAAGCTGACTTGGAACTGTCAGAAACGGAATCTTCCAGCGAAGAATCTGATATATAGTATGTTTTTTTTATCAGTACTTATTTCTGCCTGATTGTTTTTTTAAGAGTTGTGCCATAATTTTTGGGAAGTGTTATTGTTAAACATATTTGAAGTGATCATCAATGTATATGAACCTTTGTTTAAATGCTTGTAAATTTATTAAGTTGTAAAAAAATTAAAGATAAAAAAAAATGTTACACGCTACAAATATGGACTCATATTTTAGCAGTGTAACAAAAAAGGCACCAGAAATGCTTCCACGTCCACGTCGTTGGTGCTGGAAACAATTTATTATACTTAAAACCGTATAATAAATTGGCTAAGAGAAGCATGCATTGTTTTCTTTTTGTGTGTTTTAGTCAATCCTTGTGGTCAATTTTTGGATATTCTTCCGAATGGGACTGGTACGACGGCTGCCACGGAACTCTACGTCTTTCGACGATGGCTTTGCCAGTGTCATGGAATGGAAAACCTGAGAAAAAAGACCAAATTTCAGTTATTGAGAACACAACAGATGGAAAAGGTATGCATATGAAATTTCAAGTACACTTGTTTGGCATTTATTCAAAATATATTTTAAATTACACTACCCTGTTCAACTCTCGTTTTTTATCTTCTTAAGGTTTATGCTTTATTCGCCTAGTTGTGCTTGGAGAAGCCTCAAGCATGAAGAGTCTGGGGAGAACCCAAATAGCAATGCGCGACTTCAAGGGAGTTGCGAGTCTTCAATATAATGCGTTACAAATTAATGCATCAGTGACAAAAATTGACTTACTTACATGTATAGCTGTTCAAAAACTACACAAGGGAATAGTTTATAATTCATTTGATGTATGTGTTTCGTATCAAAAAAAACTTTAATAGGCCAATTCATCATGATGGTTCTAAACAGATTGATTGTGAACAAAAATGAATTTGTACTTAAGAAAAAATAAATAAAGTAAATGCATGATATGACGTCTTATTTAAAGTATCTTTTGTTTAATCCCACGAGCTAAGACGTGCACGATACAAAAAAACACAAACAAATTCAACTTGAATTTTTGTTTCATCTTTAAACAAGGACATCTTTACCTCCTATTAAACCCTGTCGATTCACACCGAATGCATTCATACATAACTGAAATTAAAACCCACAATATTTAAAGACTTTATTAGGTATTGTTGACTTGTCAATACGTTATCAAATTGTGAACGCACATTGTATCGTATCCCTGATGGCTTCCCTCAGGGCTGGACATCATTCCAAGCTCTGTGAGCAGTTATTATTATTCAAAACAAGACGCTCTAGACGCTTCTTGTGCAAGCGATAGACGCCGACGTTCTACTTGGTCAGGAGTGCTAGTGTGTAAATGGGAGCAGGCAGAGTATGTGGATGGCCTGCACCGGTCTTCGCGAGGGCTAGGGGCGATGACCACACTAACACTTAACAATATAGGCCAAGGCTGTGTCCTCACAAGGACAATTAAGTGTCGTGACAAGGACAATTGAGTGTCCTGACAAGGACAATTGAGTGTCCTGACAAGGACAATTGAGTGTCCTGACAAGGACAATTGAGTGTCCTGACAAGGACAATTGAGTGTCCTGAGAAGGACAATTGAGTGTCCTGACAGGGACAATTGAGTGTCCTCAAAAGGACATTAATGTGTCCTCAAAAGGACGTTTTTGTGTCCTTAAAAGGACAGTGTCATGTCCTAAAAAGGACTCATATGTGTCCTAAACAGGACCTTTTCGTATCCTCAAAAGGACTATTTTGTATCCTTAAAAGGATAATGTTGTGTCGTCAAAACGACTTTTCTGTGTCCTTGAAAGGACAATTAACTCCTTGCCTGTACCCGACAGGCTGTAATTCTTAAACGACAGCATTTGCAAAGGAAGTTCTCGTTGATCAAGAACGAAAGTTAGAGGTTCGAAGGCGATCAGATACCGCCCTAGTTCTAACCATAAACGATGTTGACTAGCCATCCGGTAAAGGTTCTTTTTATGCCTTACCGGGCAGCTTCCGGGAAACCAAAGTTTTTGAATTCCGGGGGAAGTATGGTTGCAAAGCTGAAACTTAAAGGAATTGACGGAAGGGCACCACCAGGAGTGGAGCCTGCGGCTTAATTTGACTCAACACGGGAAACCTCACCAGGCCCGGACACTGGAAGGATTGACAGATTGAGAGCTCTTTCTTGATTCAGTGGGTGGTGGTGCATGGCCGTTCTTAGTTGGTGGAGCGATTTGTCTGCTTAATTGCGATAACGAACGAGACTCTAGCCTGCTAACTAGTCGTTTCCGGCTTCCTTTGTTGCAGCCGGCGAAGACAAATCTTCTTAGAGGGACAGGCGGCTTCTAGCCGCACGAGATTGAGCAATAACAGGTCTGTGATGCCCTTAGATGTTCTGGGCCGCACGCGCGCTACAATGAAGGTATCAGCGTGTCCTCCCTGGCCGAAAGGTCCGGGTAACCCGCTGAAACACCTTCGTGCTTGGGATTGGGGCTTGAAATTGTTCCCCATGAACGAGGAATTCCCAGTAAAGGCGTGTCATTAGCACGCCTTGATTACGTCCCTGCCCTTTGTACACACCGCCCGTCGCTACTACCGATTGAATGATTTAGTGAGGTCTTCGGACTGACGCGCGGTGTTCCTTTCGGATCGCCGCTGCCGTTGGAAAGATGACCAAACTTGATCATTTAGAGGAAGTAAAAGTCGTAACAAGGTTTCCGTAGGTGAACCTGCGGAAGGATCATTACCGTATTCTTGCCTTAACAAGCAAAGTTTACGAAAAATAAACCAGAGATGAAAAAATGTACGACTGTCAGAGAACCGCTCGAGGCGTGCGGGTAGCGGCTGTATGGCCTCCGCGCGCCGATGGTTATTATTGTCGTACGAGTTTATGTGAATTTCCATAACGTTCCCGACTTGCCGTTCGTTATATGCGATTTCGCCTCGGCGGGACTCTAGTGGTGGTCCCGTCGCACTGGCTTGTCTGAGCATGAACGGAGTGACGGAACAAAAGACAACCGGGAGATGGCCCAAGACAGGGATGGCCAGATGAAGTGTCGGTATCGGACGCAAACGCCCATAAGACTTGGAAGCGAAACACGCCGCGGCGCTCGACCAGTGCCTTGAATTAAGAGACAGTCGCGCGTGGTAGTAGTTTTCTCGTCTTCGCTGGTGAGCTGATAGTAATGCGGGTAGGGCGCCTAACCAGCGCTCTGTCTCTCCGCGCCGACGCGACCCGGTCGGTCGAATCATACCGTCTAACCCATGCCTCCACTTCGGTGGTGTAAAAGGCGACCTGATGGATGATAACTTTTATTATATATTTTTTCTCGGAGTCTGCGCTGCGGGAAAGAAAAACCCAGAGAGTATTAAAGAAAGACGAGCACATATTATAGAGATGTTTAAAATATGTGTTTCGTCTTTCTTTTTTTTTTTCGCTGCCGTGGACTTTAGAAACTAATATATATGTTCTTCGGAAGTACTCCAATGAAAAATATCTTTGCTGCCGTACACGAGAGCTGCGCTTCACGGCGCGGCGCTCCGCCGGCTTCAAAGTATTTTAAATAAAGATACAAACCATTTCAGTGGATCCCTTGGCTCGTGGGTCGATGAAGAACGCAGCTAATTGCGCGTTGCCATGTGAACTGCAGGACACATGAACATTGACAATTCGAACGCACATTGCGGCCCTAGGACTTGTTCCTGGGCCACACCTGACTGAGGGTCGGTTGACCAAACTCAAAGACCAGACTGTTCCGTAAGGAACGAGATTGGAGTTTCCGCGCGTCAGCGTGGTACTCTTAAAATCCTCAGGGAAGAAATAGAAGGATAGCAGCAATGCTATTCTTCATTTTTTTTTTCCCGTACGGAGAAAGCACTCTTTTGCCAAAATACAGCGGTACGTCTTATAAAGGATAACCAGAGAGCGCCTTGCGCTAGTCAGCCCTCAGACGTTCTGCCAAAAGCTGGCGGGTGTGTGACGTTTCTTGTTTCGTACTTGACGTCGCAGTGCCCGTCTTGAAGACTTGAGGGTATGCCTTATAAAGAGCAACCGTTGCGGCAAAAACCAGAGAATTAAAGAGTCTTTCTCGCGTCTCGCCTCGGTGCGATTCGCCTATCACGACCTCAGTTCAGGTGAGATTACCGGCTGAATTTAAGC